>PVKE010000174.1:28776-189603 GCA_004027555.1 Craseonycteris thonglongyai
GAGGATCGAATCCCGGCTCCGGCCCAGGCAGGACCCACGTGCTGAACTGGGGAGTTCCCACAGTTTGGTTCTCTAACTGTCTCTGTCTCTGTCTCTCTCTCTATCTGTCAAAAAGTAAAATAGAAATAACTATGCACTGAAGACAAAAAGATAATTTCTCTCTATAAATGTGAAAAGATAAAAAAAAAAAAAAATACAATAGCAATACTTATATCAGACAAAATAGACTTTAAAACAAAGGCTGTAACAAGAAACAAAGAAGGACACAGTAATCCTACTTCTGGGTATATATCTGAAGAAACCCAAAATGCTACTTCAAGGGGCCAAGTGCATACATATGTTCATTGAAGCATTGCCTACAATGGCCAAGAAGTGGAGGCAGCTTGGGTATCCATGGATGGAAGAATGGATAAAGAGGAGGTGGTACACATATATGAGAGCTATCCAGGAAGTATCCAGTCATGTAATATGAAAAATAGAGGCATTTATGGCTGGATTTTTTTCTGGACAGCCCTCATACTATGGGCTATTGCTTGGCCAGGGAAGGGAATGGGTTCTTGACATCTGCAGGGACATGGATGGAGGGTATTATGCTGAGTGAAATACAAGAGCTGTCCAGAAAGTACCCAGCCACGTAACCATTCTTTTTGGTTGTTGTTGTTAAAAAATATATATATTTTTTTATTTATTTTTGACAGAGAGAGAGAGACAGACAGACAGACAGACAGACAGACAGAGAACTGAACTAGGGGAGCTCCCAGTTCAGCATATGGTTCCGCATGGGCCAGGGCCGGGATTCGATCCTCGGTCCCCGGCGCTGAAAAGTGAGCGCCTAACCCACTGAGCCATCCGGCTTCCCCATCCATTCTTGTTATATTGACAATGGTTGGATTTTTTCCAGACAGCCCTCGTATATCAGACAGTAAAAGAGAGATGCAATGCGATTTTGCTTACATGTGGAATCTAAAGAACAAAACAAACAAAACAGAAATAACTCATAGATACAGAGAACATTTTGATGGTTGTCAGATGGGAGGGAGTTGGGGATAGGTGAAAAGAGGGAGGAATTAAGAAGTACAAATTGGTTATTACAAAATAGTCATGGGGATGGAAGAGGATAGCATAAGAAATAAAGTCAATAATATTGTAATAACTATGTATGGTATCAGATGGGTACTAAATTTATCGGGGTGATAGATGGGAAGGAGTTAAGGGGCAGGGCGAAAAAAATGAAAGCATTAAGAAGTAAAATTAGTTATAAAAGAGTCATGGGGAAGTAAAGTGAAGCATAAGGTAATACAGTCAACAATATGGTAATAACTATGTATATAGTGCTGGATGGATACTAGTCAAAGGGATCATTTCTTAAATTATAGAAATGTCTAACCACTATGCTATACACCTGAAATTAATATAAAATAATACCAAATTTCAACTGTAACTGAAAATTTTTAAAAGAGGGGGAAAAAATCAAGGGAAATAAGAGTTTCAAATTTCCAGGTGTGAAACAAATAAATCATGGAGATGTAATGTACAACACAGGAAACATAGTCAATAATATTGTGATAGTATGGTACAATGTCAGATGGTTGCTGGATATATCGTGTTGATCACTTCTTCAGGTAGATAAATGTTGAATAACTATGGTGTATACCTGAAACTAATATAATATTGTATGTTAGCTATATTTTAATAAAAATCTCTTGAAAAATAAACTAATGACACAAAAATGCTTCCTTTAACAAATATTTAAGAACCATACTTAATCCATATTTAATATAAAAGGTCAAAATGTCAAGAAGAGGAGTGAATCAATTGCTTTACCTCTTTGTGTTTCATATCCAACTGACTCCTAAGGGTCTTAAGTTCCTGTTCACGGATGTCCAAGCAAGTTTCTAGAGCATGTGTCTGCCCTTCCCATTCAGATTTTTTATGAGCCACCATTATGTCAATCTGTTTCATGAGCTCCTGAAGTTCTGCTTCACAGGATGTCAAAAATCCTCTATAAATAAGAACAGACCCTTAAGAACACAGAACATATGTCAAAGTGGCTTCTCATCTTTCAGATCTAAAAATATAGCAGTTATAAACCTATCTGAGGTGAAACAATGTCAATAAATTATCAGAAGCAAAGAATAAGATTTCTGAGCTATTCCTTTTAATGCTCATATTAAGGTAATTTAACTATATATTCCACAGAATATTTTGTCTTCCTCTAACAGCCAACCGAAGCCTAAGTCATCTGGTCAAATACAAGATTGACATTTTAAGTCTGGCTTGTGCGTTACACTTCCACAATCAACAGCCAGTACAGGGGTGTCCAACCTTTTGGCTTTCCTGGGCCACACTGGAAGAAGAGGAATTGTCTTGGGCCACACAAAAATATACTAACACTAATGATAGCTGATGAGCCAAAAAAAAAAAAATCTCAGTGTTTTAAGAAAGTTTATTAATTGACTTTGGGCCACATTAAAGGCTGTCCTAGGCCGCATGCAGTCCACGGGCCACAAGTTAGATAAGCTTGAACTAGCGCTTTTATACTATTTTAGGAAAGCTTTCAGGAAGAATCCAAGCCAGTTTGTCACATTCTCAGCTAGCCAAAATAAAAAACCTTAGAAGCATGCAGACTATTGGGAAAACGGTAATACAATTTTAATAGCTGTTTCAACAAATTCATCCTTGAGCCAGATTTATGAGGTGTGATCAAAAAATATGGTGACAGTGAATGCTGCTGCCCAGTGCCATCCAACGGAAAGGCAGGGATCTTCAATACAGGAAGTGGCGTGTTGAACCTTAGTAACAGTGTGTGACAAGTTTCAACTTGTTCAGTGCAGTCAGTCCATTGTGAGCTATGATTGAGAGAAGGTATGTTTTAAAGTGTGCCATAAATCATGGATCACAAACAATGCATTAACGTAAATTTCTGTCAAATAAAAACATTACAATGAGTTCTCATCCACCTTATTCACTGAATCTGGCACTGTGAAACCTCTGGCACTTCCCCAAAGTCAAAATGACCATGAGAGGTAAACATTTTAAATTCATTAAGGACACTGAGGCAGAAACGACAGCGCAACTAAAGAGACTCAAGAAAGAAGACTTTCAGAACTGCTTCAGAAAGTAGCAAGAACAATGGGATACATGTATTCAAAGACAGGGAGAGTATTTTAAGGGGGATAAATAGCAAAATGTTTTTTACTGCAATATATTTTTTTAAACATTCACTGTATTTTTTTATCACAACTCGCATTTCAACTATTTTTTCCCTACCTTATTATTAGAAATTTACTGCAACCTCTGTGATTGTAAACTTACTGATGTCCTTCAAAATTTCAAAGATGCCAGATATCGCAAAGTTGGGAACAGAAGTGGACACAGATGTATTGGATGCAAGGAAGTTTCCAGGAACAGTCTCAAGAGAGCTATAACTACTAAGGCTAAAATACCTTTTTTTTTTTTTCTTAGTGTCTCAAAACCTCTGTAGTTCTACTTTTGCTTTTTAAGAATAGAAAACTTAAAAAGGGATGAAGGCAAGCATCCAGCTTCATAATGCTGATAAAAGGCAAATACTTCACAGAGAGACGCTATCCACAAACAACATGAATCAGCTTAGTTTTGGATCAACACTTTTGCTTCTGTACTGGAAGCACAAAATGGTCAGAGGCATAACTACAACATGCTTTATAAAGTCAGTGAGAAGCTTAAGGTCACAGCAAACTTACCCATCATGTCCCCGATTTTGTATTCCTTCCAACAAAGCCTCCATTGCCAAATCCTCTTTGTTTTGGCAACTGGAAAAGAAAAAAAAAACAAAAAACATCAGTCAGGAGAAAATTCATTTTTTGACGTTCTTACATTCCAATGACAAACTTAATACAAAGTGCAGCACTTCTTAGAATGACTGTAGGAGCAGTCAAGAAATCACTTCAAAATATATTAGGACCAAATATATTTCAGACTAAAATAACTTAAAATGATCTAAATCAAATACTTCATTGTTGTAACCCTACTTCCTAAATGAGGGTGGGCCAGGGATGGAGGTGGGGTGCTATAAACAGAAGGACACTGACACGTACCCCCCTTACAAAAGAAATTAGGGGTCACACATGTCACAGAAAAAGTGTCGCTTTTTGCTGTTGTTGTTTAAAGATGTTATAAACAGGTTAAATGCCCTGAGCTTGAACTCCTTGGCCCATCATGGAGATCCTACTTACCCTGGAGATCTGGAGATGACAAACTCATGCAGCTTCCTAGCACAGCCTCCCTCCCCACAAAGGCAGCTACGGGGGCCCTCCTTCCTCAGGACACACTTCATCGGTCCTAGGCTTTAACAGGTTCTTTCATAGGAGTTACACCATTTTGCACATCTTTTTTCCTTACTATCTATCCCTCAAGGGCAGTAAACCAATTTTATTCATTCCTACATGGCATGTGCTGGAGGCATTTGGCTGAACTTATATCAATTCCCTTCCCTTTTAGCTATGACCCTATGCAAACTGGTCAGAGTTGGAGAACTAAGAGAGAAGAAAGAAGGGAAGGGAGACAGAAAAGACTGCCATAAAGAGAAAGACATGCTGTAAAGAAAGGTGAGGAGAGAGGAAAGACCACCTCAATTCACAAGTGCCAGTGAGTACTAATATCCACCCACTGTACATTTCTCACCTCTTATAACAAATCTTCAAAACATTAATCAATGTCAAACCACTTTTCACTCCCGAGAAACCGTTTATTTCCTTAAACCTTCAAAGACTCAATCCTGAATTAGTCTGTTAGGTAATTCAGAGATACTGTGGTATGGAGGTTCTGCCCCTTTGTCCTAATGCCTCATCTAAAAATTATATTGCTGTGAAAAGGGGTTTTTTCCATTCAACAAAGAATTCAGTGTTGTACTAACCTCTAGATATACTCGTATAGTGATGAAAGACATGCATTTTCAAAGAATGATGTCCAGTATGGAAAAAAAAAATTACCAAAAATGTTCCCCCAGAGTGAAAAATGCAGTAACAGAGGCATTCTCCTGGAAACAGAGGCTAATGAGAAAACTAGAAAATACAATCTGTGCATGTTATTTGCATCTACTTCTAAAGTTCCTAACAGGAGTATTAAACTATTCATGCACAAATGGAAGAGAGGGTTTTTTTCCTTTATATTATACCAACATTAGACAAAATAACCTCTCCACACACACACAAATTGGTTTTCAAGTTCTAGTCTACTTTTTTTTTCAAACCACAATGTTGTCAATTATAACACAACCCAGACTCTGGGCTTTGGTCCACTCCAGGGAACTGAGAGGCCGTAGAGTTCACCCAGTACCATGTAGAGGGAGACTCAGCATATAGTCCTGCTCTGTAGCTAACTAGCTTTGTGTCCTTGGACTTCAGTATTTGCATCTGTAAAATGAGGGGTATGAACTATAACCTCCAAGATTTTTCATGGGATTTTTAATATTAAAGGTCCTCTGTAACCAGCATGCTCCTGACAACTATACATGCATATTCATTAAATATGCAGGAAAGTGCTATTCCTAAAGATGATGCTACGACAGTTATTCAAATTATCATTAGTAAAATCATATTTCTCTAGGTCATGTTATTCTTAAACAATATATTTAGTAATATATGTTAGTAATACGCATTTATTAATATATAATACATTGATATATTTTCTGGAAGACATTTGTATTAGTAGTATTTACAATAGAAGCTAGAAGCCATTGAATGCTCAACTGTTCTGCCTTGGATATATGGTCTAATTCACTCTTCACAACACTCATAAGATATAAATATATACTATCACTTTGAGGAAACTGAGGCTTAGAGGGTTAAATAACTTGACTATAGTAAAACTACAAATTAGTCCTAGGATTCAAACCCAGGCAGTGTGACTGCCAAGTCTCAGCCAATGTACAATCGTTATATGTTTTAGAGTAGTACAGATCTTAAAAATATTTCATATCTTGTTTTGATTTCATAGTGTTTCCTTGGCGATAAACAAAAAATAAATCACAAAGTCTGGATACAGGAAAAAATACTAACTGAAGTATGACATCACCATCATGGCCACCTGGTGGCAGCAGCACAACAGTGAAAATATTCCACATAGGGGAAAATTGCCGTTTCAGAAATCAAAATAATGTTGTAAAACAATGAGATCTGTTTTTTAAAGGGGGGGATGGGGGTGGGAGAGAGGAGACTAGCAGTATTCTCTGTGTAAAATAATCCTACTACTGTGTAATGTGTTTTTAACAATACCTTCAGCATTTACTTGAGTAGCTGCCACACACCTCAGTTCTCTTCGGATTAGGTAAATAACAAGGGCTCAGACTGTAGACTTTTCTCATCTGAGTTTCTCATAACTAGCTACACCACTAATTCCTTTCCTAACAAACCTGATCCTCAATCAACTCTATGCACTATGTCACTTTGCTTTCTTCTCTGCCTGTCATATGATAATTATGTGAAGTTAGATATTCTTTGTTCATATTAAATCCAAATTTTAGTAATTGATAATCTGCTACTGCTGACCATTAACATAAAATGTTGATGTGGCTAAATGGAAACTGTGTAGCTCTATAATTGTTATAGGACAATCTTAGTCATTTCTGAAGTTAGACCAAGACATCAAAAAGCATAAGTTATTAATTATAACTCTCCTTTGGAATAAAAGTTATTTTAAGTGGAACCTGGACTAGAATGGTTAAAGAAAAGACAAGCTTTTTCATCAAGTCTGGGAAGTAAGAAAAGCACACTTTAAATCTTAGGGGGAAAAAAGACTCCAAATAGGACATCTGATAATGGGCAAATCCCTGAAATTCATTAACATTTTGGGATATAAGAGCTAGAAAGAACCTGGAGACCTCCAATTTAACCTAATCATTTTACAGATCAGGAAAAATATCTATTCTTGATTATATGCCCAAGATCAAATTACTCATAAAATGGGGCACAGGAAAGAAAATACTCTGGATAAAATTACAAATAAATGTGGACTAATAGAATGGATATGCCTACCTATCAAGTCTCATTTAAATAATGCTCTCTGTCCCTTACCTGCTTTGATGTTCATATATTATGGCTATTCCAGTAAACAATCAATGTAATTTATCATTATCCAGAAAGACTCCAGTTAAATTGGGGGGGGGGGGGGGTGCAGTGTGAATCAGCACATAAAGTATCAAATAAATTTTCCAAAATAGATTAAAATTTTAAAACATTGTCTGAACTATGACTCAAAATCCATAAAGAATAAAGGGAATGACTCAGACTGAGAAATCTGAGTACCGGTAGCTAAAAATACACTTTTAGGTGGGAAAAGTATCATAAGCAAAGTTTAAAGACAAATGACAACAGTACTTAAAAATTTTATTTAAAAAGGTTAATTATCCAAACACAGAGAACTCAAAAATTGAGGGTAAAAAAGAAATCTATAGAAAAACAGGCAGAAGACATGAACAATTAGCTCACAGAAAAAGAAATGCAAATGACCTAAAACATATGAAAAGATGCTCATTAGTGAGACAACGAATGGGAAAAAAAAAAAAAAAGATGCTCAAACTTGCTCACCAAATTTAAACTACAGTGAATTTCCCTTTCTTCTGTATTAATCACAAACTTAAAAATTGACAATATATTCTGATGACAAAGCATGGGAAGACAGATACTCACATACATTGCAGGTAGGAATGCAAAATGGTAGAGCTACCATAGAGATTTTTGGTAATACTTAGCAACCGATGCATTTATTACCCTTTGACCCAAATATGCCAGTTCTAGGAAACTATCCAAAAGATACATTGGGAAAAATTCAAAATTACATATGCACAAGGATACACATAACAACACTATTTGCAATAATAGGAAAAAATCAACAGAGGCTAGGTGAATGTTCGCCCACCAATGGAAAACTATGAAGCTGTAAAAAAAGGGATACTGGTAACAATCTCTATGTGCATCTATAGAGGGAGCTACAGGGTGGATAGTATTAGTTGAAAAAAGCAAGATACAAAACAGTATACTCATATGCAAATACTACCTTTATCTAAGAAAGAGAAGAAAATATATATGTGTATTTAAGTGTATATATATGGTACATTTGTATTTATGGAAGGATGAACCCAAAACTAGTAAATATGATACCTATAAGAAAGGGAATCGGGTACAGAAAACAGGGATGAAAGCTCAACTTGTCTGCATGTACTGTTTTACAGGTACTTGTTTTATAGATACTATGCTAATGTTTTACATATAATAAAACAAATCTATATGGGAAAAAAGTAGTTATTTAAAAATTGGAAACAAAATGAAATAAATTATCAACTAGATAGACATCAAGTTGGCAGCCTAAGTATATAATAAATAGTTTCATATACCTTTAAAATCCAATCACTTTACTGTACACATCCTAAAGGGGGTACATACTAAGGATAAAAAAGAACTGCAAAGAAATCCTAAACACTACTCAAGAATCACAATGTTAAAAATAAAATTGGTATTGTTCATTTCAGTTATATGTGTGTATAACATAAGAAAAAGGTAGTGCTAATTACCGTATTTTCCGGCGTATAAGACAACCGGGCGTATAAGATGACCCCCTAATTTTACAGTTAAAACATAGGTTTAGGCCTAGGGGGTAGTCTTATACAGCGAATATAGGCCTAAACCTATGTTTTAACTGTAAAATTAGGGGGTCGTCTTATACGCCGGAAAATACGGTACATTAGGTACCAATATTTTCAGCAAAAAAGAGTAAGATACAAATATAAAATCAAATATGCAAAAACCCTATAAACCTAAATTGGAAATATCAGTATAAATTCTGTGTATATATATATTTTTTAATGTATTTCCTAACTCTGGCCACTGTAAATCCTAGAATAACCAACATAGCAGCAACAGCACAGGACCCAAACTGTGGTCTCTAAAGACCATGTCCAATTCAAAGGAATCAGGGTTCTTGGTGGCCAGAAATGAATACATGGGCCAGGAACATGTTTTACTAGCAAATGGGGAAAATTATCAAAGATTACTGCTCATATCAAAGTGAATAGGAGCCAACTGAGAGGAGCTATCACTGGCCAAAGACAGGACAATTTGAGTACGGTAACAAAAACAAAAAAAGGAGACTGCAATAGGTTGAAACAGTTTAAATACATTAAGGTCTGTAAGTTCATAATGATCTTTTTTATTTTTTTTAAGATTTATTTTATTGATTTTGACAGAGACAGAGAGAAGGGGAAGGGCCCAGAGCAGTCTCCGTAGTTGTCATCAGTTTTCGACATGGTTTTATTCCACATAGGTGGGCGGGGGCCACACAAAGCAGGAACTAGGTTGGGGCCTCTGACATGGAAGGCACACCCCCTTGGGACAGGAGCTGAACCCTGGGCAGGGGGGGGGGCCAAGAACCAAACTGGAGGCCAAGAACCAAGCTGGGGGCCTCCCGCATGGGAAGCACACCCCAGTTCAGTACATGGGTCTGCATGGGCCAGGGCCAGGATTTGATCCTCAGTTCCAGGGGCTACAAAGCAAGTGCTTAAACCTGCTGAGCCATCCAGGTTTCCCCCAATCTTTTTTAAAAATGGCAAAAACTGTCCTGGTTACTTTCAGAGGTTGGTTGTTGGCCAACACATTACTGTAGTCTGAAAATACAGGGAAAGAATTAGGCATTTTTCTTGCCTTTCTTGTACAAACTTGTGTTTCAAATAGTTGTTGATAGTCGTAGCTGGTGGGAGAAAAATTCATGAAAGATTTCCAGCTAATAAGTACTGAAGAAATGACAGAATTAGAAAACCAACATTTGCAACCCCTAAAGCAATAATGGATACAGGCAATCTAAATCCATGAAAAGATTGAAAGGCTCATGAGGAATTTCATGATGGGCCTGACAATATCCAAATCCCCTACTACACTGCTCAATTTTATTTATTTTTTTTATTTATTTATTTATTTATTTATTTTTGTTTGCTCAATTTTAATATCACAAAAAGAGAGACAACTTGGACATAGTGTGCCTCTCTGATAATCAATGCAACAGGAAGTCTACTATACCACCTAGGAAATATTCTTGGCCCCTACCACCAAAAAAATAAATAAAAATCAACATTGAATCTGATCAAGCTTCTAGATCTGTGCTGTTTAACAGAACTTTCTGCATTTATGGAAATGTTTTATATCTATACCAAACTGTAGCCATGAGGTACCTGTGACTATTTGGCACTTGAAGCATGGCTAATGCAACTAGGGAACTGAATTTTTAGTTTTATTACATTTTAATTTAAATAGCCATAGCTAGCTTATGAATACTATAGTGAATAGAGCAATTCTAGATCTAACTACTGGTTTAAAGAAAATACATGTATATGTTAAAGGATACCATGCTGACACAATCAGCTAAATCTAGAATGCTAAGGGGAAAAAGGAAGGCAAAGGATATTTAAAAATATTTAGGGGGAAGCCAGATGCCTCGGTGGGTTGAGTGCTCATCTTGCAGCCCCAGGGTCCGAGAATCGAGTCGAGGCCTGGCCCCAACTGCAGAATGAAGCTATGTGGAAAACTGATGGTGTGCAACTATGGAGACTGCTCTGGGCCCTCCCCTTTCTCTCTCTCTCTGTCAAAAACAAAAATAAATTAAAAAAAAAAAATTCTAAAGGTGTATCACTAAATGTAACGTATGGATCTGCACAGGATTTTGATCCAAACATGCTAACTGTAGGAAGACATTATGGGAAAGTTGAGAAAATCTGAACCCAGACTGAATACTGACACAGCATTTTTATTAATTTTCACAGATGGATGGCAGTACTGTGGTTTTATGATGCTGAAAAAACAATTTAGCTATGAGAGAAAGGAAAAAAAAAAAAAACCCTAACATAAACCATTCAGTTCTGAAACCTATGTCAATGTTGGCTTCAAGTGGATTTCAAATCAAGCTGACTTTTTTTAAAAGAAGCTCTGAGTGGACTACTGATACTGTCAGCATTGGCCACCTCTACTATTATACATAAATGAGAACAGAAAGGACCAAGCAAGTCTTCTACCTTTTAATGAGAGGGAAATGACACCGATACAATTAACATACACAATTATTACAAATAAAACCTGGATCTATACTTTAAAGGGCAGTGTGACTGCCTAAATGTTTATAATTCCCTAACACATTTATCTTTGTCTTATATACTGATCACTGATAATGATAAGTCTTACTATATTGATCACTGATAAAAGATAGTCAAAGGACAAGAAGGTCAGAATAAAAATCAATCTAATGATGACACTGCATTCCAAGTAAGAAAGTAATACTTTATCAAGCTATAGATATGATAAATTTAAATGTAACATGTTGGTGATCCTTATTATGATTTCTTATCTATAAAATTTAAGCATGTGTGGAACAGTGTAACAACAGGGTGCCTACCTACAATACTGTTTTATTAAAGCAATAAAATAAATTTTTTAAGATTTAAGGTTTAAGGAATCGGATGTAGGTTCAAGGAAAACTTGTGCAAAATAAGTATACTGTAAAATAAATGAAGACTAGTCACTGATGGCACTCATCTTCACTGTCTGATGTTGTAAGACCTAAGAACCACAAATATCTTTATGGTTATAGTATTCCTAAAGAACTATCCCTTTTCAAACCCTTATTCTTATACCATTTATTTCCCATCCCTGATTTCTATGGAGCAATCCGTTAAGTTCAGGGTTTCCCAACTTCAAACCTTCGCAATTTTCTGCCACATCCCCATACCTCCTGCACTAACATTAATGTTTTTAAGCCAACTCACTTTTTAAATTAACTTCCCACCATAAATGAACCGACATCACTAGCCGTGGATAACCTAAGTCGCAAAGACGCTAGCCAGCTAACCAGCCAAGACAGGCTAGGCGGAAGGGCTGAACCAGGGGGGCCCTCCGCGGAAGAGGAGACGGGCCCACGGCTGGCTCCGCCGAGGGAGCACAGGGTTCCAGAACAGCTCGCCCACCCCGCCGCCGCCCGCTGGCCCGGCCTCAGGGAAGGGGTGACCACCTGGCAGGCCCGACGGCACCCCCCGTAAGGCCATATCCGCCTTCGCGGGCCCGCAGCGTATACGCGGCGAGGCCGCGGGCCAGGGAGCCAGAGCGGGTCTGAGCCGGTGGGGGCGGGCCCGGTGGCTGGCCTGCGGGCTGCTGCGGAAGCCAGCCTCGAGCCATCCGGCGCGGCCCACGGCACCACCGCCACCGCAGCCAAGACTGAGTCCGGACTAGGACAGGCCCGCCCCTCGCCCGTCTTCCGTGCGCACATGCGGTTAAGGGGCTGCCGCGCGCGCGCGCCCCCGAGCCTTCCCGCCGTTACCTCCGGCGGGGGTGCGCGCGCGTCACCGCTAACCCGACGTCCAGCCTCAGTCGTGGGCATGTTCGTTCCGCCCCCTGCCCCCTCCCTTTTAATGGAATCAAAGGTTCTTCCTGACCTCCCCTCCGCGCAAGCAAATGGGCTCACCCACATCCGGGGATCGAAGGGAAAAGACATGCGCGTCACGTGGTGCAGAGGGCGGGCTCCGGCGGCCGCGGGTGCTACGCTGGGTCTGCTACTGGTAAGGGTTTCCCGCGCCCCAAGCCTAGGTTTTGGAGGGCGGGAATGCGTCGGTTCCTCAGCGTCCTTTCCCCCACTCCCTTCGGCCGAGGCCGAGGTCTTCAGTTCATTCTCATCACTGCCCTTGCCGCTCGCTGGGGAGGGTGGAAAGAAACTTGCGAGGCTAATCTGGACCTGGACCTCCCCCGTTTACACATTTGGTATTTCCAGCCTCGGGCCGGAAGTCAAGGCTGGGGGGCGGCTTCACACACCTGTACGGAGGGTGGTGGCCTGCGAGGGACATTTTTAGCGAGGGCAAAGGGCTTTCTGCTTTAATCATGTAATTACATATTTACAGAGCTCTTAAAGCACAGATAGACGAAAATGTGCTCCTGCCCCAGGAAACTGCACGCACTGCGTGTCTGGAAAGCGCAAGAACCGGCCAGTGCGACAAGCTCCCAATCGGTATCATTCACTATGTTCAGGGGCTACGTATAGGAGGTGACCTGGGAACCACGTTTTTTTAAGACTGCCTGGGGTTATCTGGGGAAAAAGGAAGAGGAAAGAGCATTCCAGGCATTGGTACTGTCACACGTGTAAGAAAAATTAGTTCGGGAAAACTGGTAGTGGTTAATTCTGAGTGTAGCAAGTGCTTGTGACTGGGCTTGCCCTGGACATTGCCCCTTGATGCTTTCCACTCTTCCAGCCCCTTAAGTGTGAAGACACCACTCCAGAATGGGATGTTGACCCTGATAATGTGATGCCCACGTTCAGTTTGGAAGAAAAAGTACATGGGAGAAAGAAGCTTTTAAGTGCAAAGGGTGGATAGTATGATAGAGTTAGAAGTGTTAGGAAGAGGAACAGGTGAAAACAGATAAAAGCCAAACTAGGGAAGATGTTAAGGAATCATTGGTTCAAAATGGACACATAACAGTTGATAATACCTGAGCAATCTGTCACAAGGCCGACCTAACTAGTTTAGTGGATCATGAGGACAAGAAGGAAGTAGTAAAAGGTAGAATGCCTGTTGCAGCTGGAGTAGTTTGAGAAAACTACAGAAAAGAAGAAATGTGGGTCTAGGAAAATCAGCAGGGTTTTTTTGGAGTAAAGGGAGGAGAGTATCCCAGAGCATCAAGGACAAAGTGGCAGCAGAAAAAAAAAAAAAAGGAAAGGCTCTTGTAGGACAGAGATTCCTAATATATAACTGGAACTGAGGTTAAGAACCCCTTGTGTGTAAATTTCCTGAAGACAGGCTCCTTCCATTTGTGAGTTATCCACCTGGTAATACCGGATTAATTCTTGTGTGAAGCATTAAGACTTCATCTGGTTCTCTGTTGTCAGAAATACATGGGCATCTTTTGTTTCAGTTTTGCCTAAGTCCTTATTGGGGTAAAAACCTGTATAATATTACCCAAGTATTAGTGTTCCTTGCAGTCATACTGTTGGGAACAAGCACAGACCTCTGTGAAGGAGTTCATTTCCACCCCCAAAGGCTGTTTCTTGTATGAATCTTCACAGACTCAAGTGGTAGTAACTGAGAATGCTTTTGGTGCCATTGACCTCCAGGCCTTTGGGATGGCTGCTTTGTAGCAGGGAGCACAGTAGAGTGATATCTGTGATGAAAAAGCAGAGTCCACTTGGAAATGGAACCCAGAGGTATCTTCCAAGCTGGCTATAGCTGTTTAGGGGGAAAGGAGGGATCAGTCATAGTCCAGGAACTAAATAAGCATTTTGATGACTTGGGGGGTATAGCATTAAGAATCAGAGGTAGGAGCCCCAAAGGGAAGAAGAAACAAGCAGCATGGGATCCTGCCACTATTGTTCACCTGGAGGTTCTCCTTTCAGGGCTCAGCCTGGGCAGTACCATCTTGAGAAAGGCCACTTCCTGTCAGGTGTGTGGTCAGTCACGTCATATAACCAGTTCAGTGCTAGTCTCAGTATGTTCATTTAGCTCCTGTGCTAAAGAATGCCAAGATTAGAGCCAAAGCAGGTGGAGACATCTATAAAAATGGTGCAGGAAAGGCTAGAGGTGCCATAGAGGAGACTCGATTATAAGTCAGGGACTCATCAAAGGTTTCTCAAACAAAGAAGGTAAATATGCAAGTTAGAAGAGAAAATTCTAAGGTGTGCTGTGACCTCATTAAGGTTACCCTCAAATACAGTACCGTTCTGTCCCATTTTGACACTGGTCCACTGTACACTCTAGAGCATCCATCAGCTGGGGTGGGAGGGGAGGGACTGTGATCTCATGAACCAGTTGTCATCTGACCCAGATGAGAAGATGGGTCTTTCCCAGGGTGATATTATGCCAAAAGACACATCTAGGCTAAAAAGCCTGGGGAATCCCAGTGCTGGATTGCATCATATCCTCAGTCCTCATGTTTAAGAAAACCTTTTTTGGTTTACAGATAAGATTAAAGCTGCAAGAGAATGGACAGTGAGGTACAAAGAGATGGAAGGATCTTGGATTTGATTGACGACGCTTGGCGAGAAGATAAGCTGCCTTATGAGGATGTTGCCATACCACTGGTAGGCTATAATTTGTGCTGAGGATGATGGGTTAGAGGTATGATCTGGTGGGCCCTCATAGAGGTAGGATGTCAACAGACAAACTAGTAGAGCAAAGAAATCAAAGCTGTGGAGTCCACTAATTCTAGAAGTTTCTAGAGAGCATGCAGACTTTATTTGAAGAGAAATGTAGTTCAAATGTAGTTCAAAATGTGACCGGCTCAGTTAGGAGTCATGCCAGAACTGGAACCCAGGCCTTCTAAGCCATATTCTGTTGACTGCACCAAAGCCAATAAACCAGGTAAGAAGAGTTTAATGCATAAGATGGGGAGGAACAAGAAGCAGTGGCATACAAGCTACACAGCTTGTCTTACTTGTCTACCTATGGCTTGTCAGTCTGTTGACATGTTTAAAAACTCACATTCTTGGAACACACACCTATCCTGGGTTCTCTGGAAAATATTCAGAAGACAATTGGCTTTTCTCTTTTGCATTTAGAACAGTAGGCTCTTGGGATACTCTTTCCTGATCTTTGGGAAATGGCCTTGCAAGGAGTTTGTTAAATCTTATGTACTAAATGATCTAACACTTTTGCCTGTATCAGTGCTTATTAAACATTCTCTTATGTCATAGAAGCCTGACAAAAGACAACAGGGCCTAAGCACTGTCTTTTTTAGAGTCCCTGAGAAGAAATGTTAATAAAATCTAACTTACAAGTAGACTGAGGCTGCTGTTTACAGAGAAAGAAAATTCACCTCACCCACATTTCCATTTAAGAATAAGAGATGATAATATGTTCAGTGAATAACACACACATCAAATAATAAGTCAGCTTAGTTCAAGTTTAGAAAAGTAGTTAAAAGACAGCGTAATGAGAATTATAGCTACCACTATTGAATACCAGTTTTTGCCATGGCCTGTGGTTGAAATTTGACATACATTATCTCTAATCTTTGAAACAACCTTGCAGGGGTGGTGGTGGTATCCCCATTTTACTGGAAGCAAATAGGATCTAAGGCTGGGGAAGTAGCCTCTGCCTTTTCATGGGAGGAGCTGCAACGAATTGTGGCCATTTTTACAATATACCATAGTGGATGGTTGCATTTATGATACTTTAAATATGTTTTCCAGGCACATGCAATTTTTTATGTTGGCATTCATTGCCAAGAGACAGTAGTGACCAAATGATAAACATTCTTTTAGAACACATCCCACAGATGGGATGAAATTAAGCAAAGTTGCCTGCTTCTGAATTAAGTAATTTGTTAAACAAGGACTTGTTTATGCTTTGTCAGCTATAGGTGATTATTGGAACCAAACTTTCTCTTTAAGTGTGAGCATATTATTGCTTTATAATAAATAATAGTTCTTTTCAATTAGTACAAGTATATTTGAATTGCAGTCTTAACATTTGTAGAGCAAGATGTATGTGATTTAAATATACTTGTTGTAAGTAAATCATTTGATACATACTGAGCGTAATTCTAAAGGAGAAAAATATTATATTCATATACTGCAAAGTGGAATCCAATGGGATATTAAGTAACAATTTACTAACCCTAAAGTGTAAATTCAGATAATTAAAAAATTTATTGGTATCAGTGAATTCTGATACAAAGCAGAGTCCTGGTAGCAATAAATTTAAATTTAAAATATAAGGAAACTGTCTTAAAAGGCCTCAGCACACACACACACACACAAATGGTAACTATGTGATTTAATGGATGTGTTAACCTTACTGTGGTAATCATTTCATAGCACATAGTACATGTATTGTGTCATCACATTGTACACCTTAAACTTACACTGTGTTGTATGTAAATCACATCTCACTAAAGCTGAGAAAAATATATATATGAAGAAACTATCCCAGATTCTAACCTAAGTGTGGCCCCTGCTTACTGTTTTAAGAAAATGCTAACAGGAATAACTACCAACTGGTCCTTTGCCATGTTTTATGTTGCCCTGCTCCACCACCAGGGGGAGGTCTCATGTTATACTTTTAGTGCTCCCAATTTACCTCCATTATAAATCAGTGATCCCTTGGAATTCAAACTTAATCCAACCCAGAACCCTGTTTGAGTTCCAAAACGTTCGAGTTCCAAGACAAGCGGGCGTTTGGTTAAAGATACAGGCCATACAGTCAAAACGTTCCACACGAACAGCATGTTGGTGTTTGGGTTCCAAAGCAGCATTTGGATTCTCAGGCAAAATTTGCTTGATTTTTTTCATTTGGATTCCAAGTTCAAGTTTTGGGGCATTTGGATTCCAAGGTAGAGGCATGTTGAGTGCCAGATAGTTTTTAATACATTTCTTGTGCTTAAGGAATATGCCAGCGAATGTGGTATTCTGTTAAGGCAGCCTGCCCCCCAGGTTTCATATTGCGCCACTAACAATAACAGCAAGTACTTCTGGAGCCCTGTACGCCCTGCACAGTGCTGAGCGCTGATCTGAATTAGCACATTTAGTCCTCACAGAAGTCCTATAAGGCAGTGGCTACTTTTTTCTTGTATTTTCAAAGAAGTAACAAAGGCTCCAGGGGTTTGACTACCTCACCTGAGTAGTAACCCAGCAAACAGTGTAGTTGTGGTTTTGAATCCCAGGGGCTCTCAGAAGCTTGCGCCCTTGGCCTTCTGACACTGCCTCCTGCACAAGTGCTAGAACCATTAGGTCATCGTCCCCCTCTGGAGATGCCCTGAGCAATGTTTCTGACTGCTCACATCTTTTTCTTCTAGCTCTTTCTGTAGGATACAGTTCTATCAATTTTGCTGCCTACTTCTAGGAACTCAACAGGTTTTAATTCTGTATGCTCTTGAGTTTTAAGGAGTTTATTAATGTATAGTATGCCATAATTCTGAATGTCATTGTATCTTTTCAGAATGAACTTCCCGAACCTGAACAGGACAACGGTGGCACCACAGAATCTGTTAAAGAACAAGAAATGAAGTGGACCGACTTGGCCTTACAGTACCTCCATGAGAATGTTCCCCCCATCGGAAACTAGCACATTTTTCATGGACATACTTGTTTTAAATACATACGATACAAAATGTTTTCTTTCATTCTCCTAATTCATATCTTTTAAGGAAAATTAGCACTCAAAAAGGTCCACCTACTTAGTTTGTGGCAGCAAAGGGCAATGTGGAAATACCAGAATGAGAACCGAATTGAGATTTCTCAGGAATGCAGAATATTTGACTCTTTGAACTTAAAGTTCTTCGTTCACTAGCTTGAGTTTAAACATGTTGAGTTAACCATTTGCCTTTAACTCCAATTTTGCTTTACTGTCTGAGTTTAACAGTTTCAACTCCTTTATGTTTGTCCTCTAACAGAAGTGATTGAGATATGAGGGGAAAAGGCTAAGAAAGAGGAAGCCGACATAAGGAAAATTTCCAACTTCTCATATACGCTGACTTGGAAAAGCAGTCTGAGGGGATGTGGATGAAGCCTGTAGATGTAATGGATACTTAGAAGCCCATCCACTGACTACTGGGATTCATTCCTAAGATTCCCCATGGTATTTTCAAACTTTGGATACATTTACAAATGTACCACTTCTTTTGGTGCTTCTGGGAAGGATCTTTCACTGGATGGACCAAACCATTAGTTTAATCCAGTAGTGCAATTTATTTTCTCAAAGCCCTTTGAGATGTAACTGAAACACCATGGAGTCAGTATTTAGTTACACGTTAATATAAGAACTTATTTTGCAAAACACATCCATATATATTTATCTCCTGGAATTATCTGCCAAAACTAAGTGGTGTCTGTCTAGTTCTCTGTCCAGATGGTAAACTCTGTAGGAAGAAGCACTGACTCACACTTCAGTATCCCTCACTGAAACCACTCACTGATTGAAATCTCTCTTCTTGTCTTTTTTTTTTTTTTTTTTTAGCTGGGTCTTTCTGTGAACCCATCTTTTAAGGGGAAGAAGTATATCACAAAACAAGTGAGCTGATTTTAGAGTTTCAATCAGAAACATGGTTATAGCAACTCTCCTATAATGCAGACACTTCTAGGCTAATCAGTGTCCTGCCTTCAAGTCATTCATCTCCAAGTAAAGACCCTAGGGCTCCAGTTCTACTACCAAAAAACAACCCAGTGGAAAGGAGAATTATGATGTTGAGAAACTTTTATGCCAAGAGAAAACAAAGCTTTTCCAAAAACATACATTATGTTCTTCCACATTCTAGTTAAATGAGGGTGATGCTACAACTTTATTTGTGGAGTGTAATATCTAAGACACTGACATCTAGGAACTTAGCATATGTTGGTATGAATATAGCCTTGCTCAAGGCCCAGTGTTTCCCAGGAATAGTAGTAGACCAGTAGAATGGGAAGTTGTCTAGATTTCAACTGAATCAGAATATGATACCTATAAGAGATAGCTGTTGGTTTACCTGCTTGACTTATGACCATCATTTCAGAACTATCCTCATGCCAAGTTTGTGACCTGTGAGACAGTGCCAGAGCCATAGCCCATGGCTTTAGGAATTAGGTGACCAAACCTGGGCCAGTGCAGTTGTCAGTTGGGGCTTTGGAATCTGCTCATCCAGGGATGGTCGCACATGAGATTTCAGGCTGTTGTGTGCAAAGAGTAAAGTGTCTGTAGAGGAGAGCGAGAGGCTCTATGATGCCTTAGTTCCTGAAGCTTTTCAGGTCAGAACCTGTGTATTGCTCTCCTATGAGAGGCACCTGGCTTGGTGCTGAGAATACAACAGGGAACAAAATAAGTGTGGTCTCTGCCTTCATGTAATAGGATTAACAAGCATTAAACCAATAGCCATACAAATCTATGACCAAATTGTAACATTCCAGGAAGGAAAAATGGAGGATGTAACTAACTTAGGTTGAGTTCCCAGAGGCAAAGCCTGAGGCAGAGTTTCTTGTGCAAGGAATGTACTGAGGTTGTGCTCTCTGGAAACCTGTGAGGGAAGCAGGACGGGGTGAAACGGTGAGCCAAGATGAAGCTTCAGCTGAAGTCTAGCCTCAGCCTGATCCATTGGGCGCCATGGCACATGATGACACCAAGAGTGTTCCCGCTTTGAGACCAGGGGCAAGGCCTTGTGTGTGTTGGTCACTTGGTTCTGCCCCTCCCACCTGGGCATGAGGGCACAAACAGCCCAGGTAAAGGGAGTCTGGGCCCTGACAGTGACTACTGCAGGGTGTAAGTTAAGATGGGGGACCTGATTTAAACAATAGTTATGTGACTCTAAGTAGCTTTTGCAACACAATTTGAATTTTTTTTTCTGAGTTTTCCCACTCTCCAGGGAAGCGGCCAGGTCTGTTGTTCTTCCAGTTCACAGCAAACAGCTCCAAAACCAGCCTACCCCTTGGTGCCTCTTAGGGGCAATGGCAAGCTGTGCCCCAGTCACTGGTAAACTTAAGATTCAGGGTTTGGGGGCACCTCAAATGAGACCTGAAGCTCAACACTTGAGTCTTCCCAGCAAGACAAAGGCCCTGAAGCATCAGAGCCACCTCCTCCCAGTGCCTCAGAGTTGGCAGTGAGGCTAGCAGGACTGAGTGACAGCAATGACGGCAGGCACGGTTAACTGAGTGTTTCTATGCTTTGCACACGTGATCTCTAGTCCTCGTGTCCACTTTGAAGAGGGATATTATTGTCCTCGATTAGAAGATGATGACTTAAAACTAAATGATGTGTTCCAAGTTCAAGGGCCTATTATTCCAAGACAAATAGTAAATAGATTTCAACGTAGGTTGTCTGATCCCAAAGCCCATGTCCTCTCCCTGGACCACGTGACCTCCGCAAGAAAACTTTCTGTGGCCATTCCATTCTTAAATGGAAAGAAAATCCTACCGGAACACTCTGAACTTCAAAATATTTACCTTGTTTCTCTAATTGAGATAAAGAACGGAAACAATAATTTTTATTAGGAATCTGGGACTCATGAAACGCTTAAAAGTTCCAACTTATTACCAAACTCACACATAACTCATAACTTTACCAGAATGAGTCACATTGTTGTCACTGGTTTTCATAAAAGGTTAAATCCCTAAAGTGTCTTGTTACACTGGGAACGGACCACTTTGTATCAATGCTATTTAATACCCAACAGGGGGCGCTCAATTCCTTTGAGAAAGCCTGAATTGGGCACATCTTTTCGTAAACTTGAAACTGAAGACGCTGAATAAGTGGTGTTTTGCTTGGACGTAACTGATTCTGCATATGTGAATCCCTGGGGTTCTGGGCAGCTCACCTAGTGGGCTCCTTGCTCGTCCTTCGTAGGGGGCCAAGTGAGGGCACTCAGAAGGTGAGGGCAGTTCAGAACTTTGCCCACTTGTGACCCCAACTTAAACTCCTCATCAGGCCTGGGGACTCATTCCTTAAGCCTTTTCCCAGCTTTGTGTTAAATCGTTTGGGTAATTTAGGCACCACTGTGGAATGACTGTTTTCCAAAGCCTCCTTGCTTGATTAGGCCCTGCTTTACCCACAGTTCAATTCTTTCCCTAGTTCCTCGCCATGACATGCCATCAGTGAACTCCCATAGAAGTAGTACGGGGTTAGGGGCTGACATAGAGAGGCAAGTGGGTGGTCTCTTGAGGAAGCTTCACATCATGTGGCCTTCCTGGCTCCAGGTGATGACAGCCTTTGAACCTCAGCCAACAAGGACTGGATTCATGGGCATGCAACCTGTGCAATCACACAGGGCCCCACCCTCAGAAGGGCCTGCTAGGTCTTGAAACTGTCATTTTTGTCAAAGGCTCCACATCATTTTGTACCAGGCTCCATAAATGATGTAGCTGGTCCTTAAATCTGTGGTAGCCATCTGTAAGGTTTCCCAGTTGGACAGTGACTAATTAGACCCCGCAAATGCCCTCACCTTGGGAGTGAGAATTCAACACACTGTAAGGATTTCCTTTGGAGTGCCAGAAAACAGGTCCAAGAGACAGCAGGAGAGAAGCTGGGGCAGATGTCAGGCTTACTGCAGCATCCTGAAAGGTGTTGCCATTGCTGATGCTGGTTCCTGAGCTCAACTGAGTCCTCTCTCATTCTTGCCACCTGCAAGCTAGCCTAACTGGCCCATGGGTAAAGGGCAGGTATAGAAATTCTGGAAGTGCAACAAGACAGGTTTTGCGGAGGGCTAAGAGAACTTGAAGCCAGGTTATCACCCACCCGCAGGGCAGGCCCTTGCCTGAATTTCATCTGGCTCTTAGCCAACTACTATATGAACTTGCACTCTATCGCCCTGGTACAGCAATGCAGTTGTCTCAGAGCAGAGCCTCTGGCGGAAATAAAATACAAGCACAATTGCAGAGCTGGGAACATGGTTAACACATTAGTTCATGAAGGGTTTCTACCTGCATTTTTAATTTAACCTAACGTGTTGAACCATATGAAAACAAAGTTTTTATAGGTCAAAAATAGTCACAACTTTCTATATTTTTAGCTGAGTTTATTCTTACTTAGGGCCAGTTGAGTGCATATAAACACAAACACACATACATACACTACACACACGAACTGGATTTGATGGGGAGAGGCCCCGGGGAGCCGGCAAAGGGTGGAGAATTTGAAAACAACCAAGTCACTCGAAAGGAAGTGAGGGAAGTAGAAGTTCAAACCCATCCCGGTTATTCCATGACTTCCCTGGTGACTCAGATGCCCTGTCGTGCTGCCACCACCCCAGGGCGAAGGGGGCTTTCCTCCACCCATGCCATGACTTTGCCTCCACTCTCTTGGCATCTCTGCCTTGCTTCCTCCCTCTTTCACCTCAGCCTCAAGCAGTTCCCTGCCCCCACCACCACACTCACACATTGGTAAGGAGTCACGATAACTGGCACATAGTCTGTGCAGGACTTCCTAAAGAAGAGAGGGTGGCAGATCACTGCCTCTTTGCCAGTGGGGATGACCTCATATCTGTCATCAACTAAGACCCCACATGCCACCGTCAGCTCAGCACAGACAGAAAGGACTGTGGGCCAGTTTGATGGGGCTCTTCTCTCCACTCCCATCCGCCTGGCCCTTGTGTTCCCAGCTGCTCTCCTCCCAGCCTCTCCCTTGGCTCTGCTTCCTCTCCACTCCCAGCCCCTGCTCATCCACAGCTACTCTCTGGGAGATCAGGTAGCCCAGGAGGACCAACAGCCGGGGCTCTGGGAGGAGGAGAAAAGGGAGCCCCTGGCTGGGTTGGAGGGTCCCCTATGGACTCTCAGCAGAAGTGGAAAAGGCTGCAGCCCTTGACGGCTTCCTATCTCTTTCACCCAGTTTCTCTCTTTCTCCCAGTCATCCAGCAAGCAACCAGTCTATCTGTGTAGGTCCCTACTTCTTCCTTTCCTGCTGATTTTCTCCCTTTCTCTTCATCAGCCACTTATCTAAATATCTTACTCTATGCCCGAGACTTACCTTTGTTCTTTCATATTGCAAATACTTTTAAAGTACAGCTCACATCAAGTTTGCATCTTGTTTTATGTTACATAACAGTTACTTATTTGAAATTACAAAGAAGTCAAATGTGTATAGGCTGATGTGAAGTATAGCAGCTAAGAGTACAGACTGGAGGCAGAAAGACATGGGTTCAAAACCCAGCATAGCACGATCAGCATCCCCAAACCACTTATTTACCTTTCTGAACATCAGTTTCCTCGTTAGAAATGGGGTTGATACTACTGCTTACACGAGAGGCTTATTGGAGAATTAAATGAGACAATGCAAGTGAAGTGCTTAGAAGAGTTTCTGGCAAATGGTAAGCACCTGATAAATATTAGCTGTTATTTGTTTTCAATATAAAATAAGCTTTCAAGTGAATTCTACATTGAGACTCTGAAGTCCAACAAACGATAGCTTTGTTATGTAAATAATCATTCCCAAATAACCCTGAGGGACTCTTTTGCATAGTAGAAACAGAATAAATTAGGAGGCAAAAGATCTGAATTCAAGTTCCTGCTCCACCATGCACAGGCTGTGTGACCAGCAGTCTGCCTGTCAACCTCTCTGATCCTACATCACAGGGGTAGGGAGTAAAATGAGTACAATGTACTCAAAATCCTTTTTGCAATTATATATATATATATATATACTTAAGTTAAACACCATACTTTATTTACTTTGTAATTTTGCCATTCTTAAATCTAAACTTCATATAGTCTTAATATATTTTCTAATTTAAACATAATAAATGTACAAGTAGGCATATCTATATGAGAATTTGCATAACTACATTTTTAAAAGTCTGGAAGGAAAAACAGCAAACTATTGGCAGTCATTGCCTCTAGGAACAAAATTAGACTGGCTGAGATAGGAAATTATAACATCTTTCTTTATTTCCTTCTAAAAAAGTGGTAGGGTTATGGAAACATCTTTTTAAATAATAATGTAGATATAACAAAAATTAGAATATCATTGTTTTAAAAAATATTCTTGGGCATGCCAGGACAGCTCAGTGGGTTGAGTGTTTGTCTTGCAGCCCCAGGGTCCGAGAATCGAATATCAGCCTCAGCCCGTGTGGATTCACATGCTGAACTGGGGTGTGTCCCCAGTTCAGTTCTCGCCAGGGCCAGCCTCCTATGTGAGAGGCCCCTGGCTGGTTCCAGCCCTGCGCAGCCCCCAGCCCACCTGTGGAGTGAAATTATATGGAAAACTAATGCTGTCAACTATAGAGACTGCTCTGGGCCCTCCCTTCTCTCTGTTCCTTTCTCTGTGTGTCAAAAACAATAAAAATCAATCTTTAAAAAATATTCTCACTGTCTTTGAATAAAGATTTGGAATGTACATTAAAACTTGTATCAGAGTTCAGAACTTTCATTCTACTAACATTCCGCAGGAGCACCAGCTCTTTATGAAGCACTCTGGGAGATACAAAGGTAGATCAGACATGGGATTATACCTGGTATTTTAATGTGTTAGATAAGACACTTATACAAAAAGGTATAACCTAAGAAGAAAGTGGTCAGTATGCCTGGTGCACTGTAAGTGCTCAATAAATACTTACTGGAAAAATGGACAAATAGATGGATGAACTGATGGATGGATGAGTGGGTGGGAGGGTGGATGGGTAGGTGAATGATAAGTGGATGGATGGATGAGTAAAGATATATAAAGATAATGCCATGAAAGGGGGAATCAGAAGAGGAGTAGATTACACGTGAGGAAATTTAGAAAAGCTTTGTGAAAAAGATAGCCTTTGAAAGACAGGCTTAATTTGAACATCTAGAGATTAGAAGGAGAGGTAGGAAGGTGACTTATCATGTCATTTCTGATTCAATACCAGTTTTTCCCTCCCTCTCTTCCTTCCTTTCAACAAAGTGACAGAGCTGGTGTGTTTGGGAAAATGTGGGAAATGTTCTTGGTTGTCATTCTGACTAGGATGGTGGGAAAAAGGGATATCAGAGAATACTGCTGCTTTTAGTGGTATGTTGGCCAGAGCTCTTAAAATACTGCAGTGAAGAATCTTTCTATCCAAAATACTGACATTGAGAAATACCAGTAGGTGAAGAAGCATTATAAACAGACAATTACAAGGTCATAAAGAAAGTGCTGACATAGATAGCTGCACATGTTTTCTGCTTTTGTAATCAAATCCAATGGTGTGACTTCCCTTCCAAGCAAAGGAACGGGGAAATAAGATTGGAAATGCCCATAGGGGATGCTGAGTAGACAGAGGAGAGGGTAGTCAACAGAGGTTAAACCTTGGTCTTGAGGAAAGCGGGACCCAGTCAAGGTTTTAGACTAAGGTAATGATCTTGTGGTATCTGTGCTTTAGGAAATTCCCAATCCCTGCTTTTTAAAAGTTTTAGAGAACCCAAATGTGAAGTGGTAAATTAATTTTTTAAGCCAGGAGGTTATTCTATATTTTTAAAACTCCAAATGTAAAGTATGACAAAAATAAATTCATTCAACAAATTATGCTGTGACAATTGTCTTTCCATTTAAGAAAGCAAAAAACAAACAGAAAAAACTAAGTTAGATCTCTCTCCAGGGAAGCGGGGATGGCTCAGCGGGTTGAGCACTCGCTTTGCAGCAACGGAGGCAAGGGATCGAGTCCCGGCTCCAGACCAGGCGGACCCATATGCTGAGCTGGGGTGTGCCCTCGGTTCAGTTCTTGTCCGGGCCTGTGCAGGAGGCTCCCGGCCCAGTTCCTGCCCTGCGCAGCCCCATGCCCACCTGTGGAGTGAAACTATATGGAAAGCTAATGCTGTCAACTATGGAGACTGCTCTGGGCCCTCCCCCTTCTCTCTGTCCCTGTCTCACACTCTGTCAAAAAACAATAAAAATAAATCTTTAAAAAAAAAAAAGATCTCTACTTCATGCCACATATTTGAGATGACTTGAAGGGTAAACAGAAAAATTAATAAAACTGTTAGGAGAAAATGTAATTGAATACTTTTAGGAACGCTGGGGTCGGGAAGGCCTTCTTAAGTAAACTATTATATAACACCTAGGAACCAGGAAGTATAAAAATAAACTTGGTATTTCTACATGACAAAAGACATAAGTTAAAAGAAGAGAAGTGGTCATAACATATATAACAGATAAAAGATTTTTTTAGGGGAAGCCGGGATGGCTCAGTGGGTTAAGCGCTCACTTTGCAGCGCCGGGGACCGAGGATCGAATCCCGGCTCCGGCCCGTGCTGAACACTCTCTCTCTCTCTCTCTCTCTCTCTCTCTCTCTCTCTCTCTCTCTCTGTCAAAAATAAATAAATAAAAATATATTTTAAAAAAAAAGATTTTTTTTTATCAGATAACCCATAAGTCTTCTATAAATGAATAAGAAAAAGATAACCCAAATAGAAAAATGGGCAACAGGTGTAATCAGGAAATTCACAGAAAAAAGATACAAAGCATGAAAATTTGGTTGTGTCAGATATTTCAGATTAATCCCCGCAACTCCATACCTATCACTTTGTAGCCTGCCTCGCTGTATGCTGGACCCTGAAAAGCTAATGCCTACAATTGCCAGGCTCCCTTAACGCTGAGCCTCTGCATGGTACCTGACTTCCCCTGGGCAGATGTACCATTCAGAGGGTGGCGCCTGGGGTTAAGAGGTCCTCATTTTTTTCTTGGTTTGGTTTGATATTTTTCCTGCATCAACATAGTCGAGATCTCAGTGTCTAGATACAGTGTCTATAATAGATGCTTCGTGAGTGTTGTAGATGGAATGCTGGGCATCCATAAGCGGCTGGGGCAAAACAGCATGTATGGTATGATCTCATTTATGTTTAAAAACACATATGACAAAAGGATGTGTTTCTATATCTGCATAAACACAGACAAAGGTCAGGAAGGGTCCAAACTAGCTATCCTGGGTGGGGAAGGGGCACTAAGGAGGGGCCTGGGCAAGGCTTTTTGTTTCTAGTCTCCAAATTTCTGTTCTGTTTCAACGTTTGACTATTTCACAAGAATGTATTCCTATAGTATATGATCATATTGATACATGAATTAAAAGATTGAAAAACACCATAGGGGCAAGAGTTTAACTTTCAAATGTCTAGCAAAAGACATAGAGATGGATCAGTCTTTCCCTCGTATCTCTATAGAAAAAGAAAGCAAGCAAATATGACAAAGTGTAACACTTGTTGAATCTAAGTGGAGAAATATGGCTAGTCATTGTACTAGTCTTTCAACTTCCCTGTATTTTCAACGTTTTTTCATAATATAAAGTTGAGAATAAAAGCACATCAAATACACATCCTTGGACACACACACACACTTTTCCTGCGCACGCAGTTTTTTCCAGATGGAGACGCAAAGCCTGTGGCTTGCTCAGCTGCAATTATGGCCAAAAGGCATTAGCAATCTCCTACCCGTTTCTTAGAGCAAGTCAGTGTCTCTCACTCCTGTGGCCAGTGTCTTCAGGAGCCTGCAGATGCCACAGTGTGAACTCTTAGAACTGGCTGGACAGTCGCCCACTCCCCCATCCTCCTGGGGCACAGTCAGGGCCAGGGCCTGTTGGGGAGCAGGACCTAGCTGTTCCTCTGCTCCTCTCCCTAGTAAGGTGGCCAGACGTCCCGCTTTTTAACAATTTGTCCCGCATCCCGCGGCATTTTTAAAAGTCCTGATTTTTGGAAAGAATGCACGACAAGCTAGGGAACGGCGAGAGATAGACCAAATTTTTAATCAAGAACCCCCACACACACCCCCACCCACCCCCCACACATCCCACACACACCCCCGGTCAATGGTGTCCCGCTTTACCAATGTTAAAATCTGGTCACCTTACCAGAGGCAGAGAGTCCATGGTCAAGGGCACCTTTAACATCAACTATGCCCACCCCATCCCACCCACACACACACACCCAAGAGCTGGTTTGTGCCAGTCCTATGAAGGGTGTGGAGGGCTGGCCATTGGTAAGAATAGGAGCTGGGAGCTCCTTCACGGCCACAGTAGGGGCCTGGGAGATTCCACTGTTTTGACCTGCTATCTACTCAGGACCCCTCGTTCAGTCTCCAATCTGGTGTTTATTTTTGAGATAGCAGTTTGAGGAGAAGGGGCAGGGGGCTGAACTGCAAAAAAAAAAAAGGAACTGGAATTTTAATGAGCACCATCTGGAGTGTTTTGCCAAGGACGTCAGTTTGGTGCAAGCAAGTAACCCCCCAGCTTAAACGAGGAAAAGAGCCATGGAGGAAACTGTTAGATTGTGCTGACCCCCAGCAGTAGCGCTGGGCAGAACCACCTAGAACCGGCACATCACCCATGACAGGGGTGGGGCGCGGCGGCGCAAAGCAAGAGCCTTCCTTCATTGGCTGTGGCGTCCAGCAATGAGGAGGAATGTGTTTCCTCTGCCAAGGAGACTTTGAGGGATGGGTTGTGGAGGGCCCTGGGCCAGCGCCTGGAATCTGCGTAACCATGGAAATGGGCCCGCGACTGACAACAAACACGGGATGGAATTTCAGCATTTGCAGCCAGGCCACAGAGGAATGGGAAAGTTCAGGAAAGTTTTTTGTTTTTAACTAGCCCCCCCACCCCCCTTGCCCCGGGAGGCACAGCGGGGAGCAGCGGTGCTCCCAGTAAACGCTCCCTGCCCAGCGGTCAAGGGGCGCCCGATTCTGGATTCTAGATTCTACATGATCAGTGAGCAAACGCCAACTATTCATATGGCTAAAGGAGAGCATGCCTCGGTTAAGTAAGGAAAGATTTATATGATGGAAGAAAGAAATTTTTAGAGTTACTAGGCAGAAAAAATGTTTTAGAAAGAACTCATGATGGGCTCTAGAATTTTCTTCTCTGAGGCCTTCTGATATAGAATGGCTGGACAGAATCAGGGCCCAGGACTGAAAGAACCATAAAGACATCCACTGCAGGCTGCTTGCTTTGCAGATGGGAAACCAAGGTAGAATGGGGGACTGGGCCCCATATCCTGGCTGCTGATACAAGGTTCTTTTTTTTATTTTTTAAGATTTAATTTACTGTTTTTGAGAGAAGGTGAGAGAGAGAGAGAGAGAGAGAGAGAGAGAGAGAGAGAAAGGGAGGAAAGCCCAAAGCAGACTCCACAGCTGCTCATCATGAGTTGTGACATGGTTTCATTCCACACAAATAGATGTGGGAAGTGCAGGGTGGGAACCCAGCCAGGAGCCTCCTATATGGGAGGTGAGAACCTTCGCCAACATCCCAGCTGTTACCAGATGCGCCACAGCTCAACACATTGGCCTGCACAGGCTGGGCCGGGACGATGCCTGGACCTCACGGTTACTCAGCCTGCTGAGCTATCCCAGCTTCCCTTCAAGGTTCTTTCTTTGACAGCATTTCCTATGAGCCAAAAATAAGCCCATAGTAGACACTTGGAATCCAAAAGTAGGTTTAGGTGAAATCGTATATATTGGCAGAGTTAAAATAGGAGATAATAACAACTGATAGAGAGCATAGGATAGTTAACCCTGGGACCAGAAAAGCGGGGGAAATGCATAAAGGACTGGTTTTCTTCTAAACTGAGATCAATATGATATAAAATCCACTCTAGTTTCACTGTTATCACCAACAATCGTTCAGAAGAAGCCTCTGATCTGAAAAGAGAAAGAGACTCAACAGTTAAGAATTTAGCAAAGAAGATAGTCTTAAGTAAGTAAAGTTACATAACTTTATAAATGTTTCAAGAAATCATCTTGAAACCTCATTAGCAAAATATGCCCCTGAATACGCCAACAGGAAATGTGAAGTCCAAGGAATTTCTGGAAATAGGAGCGTGTATTTTTGTTTGTTTTTCAAGTGGAAAAAAAAAGTTTTTAAGGAAAAAGGAAGCCCTGACCCACATAAAGATGGCATTTCAGTAAAAGTAATTTGAGAGCAAGAGGGGAAGTGTGAGCCTCAGCCTGGGTGAGTACCTGGGCCCTGGAAGGCTGCTGGAATCAATTGCCCCCAAAATGGGCTCAAGAAACAGCCAATTTTGCACTAAAGACAAAATTTCATTCACTGAAAAATAATACTTTTGTGTGGGACTGTCCACAGCCCTATTGAAATTTACAAAAAAACTGAAAAATTGTTTCAGCGCCTAACAATCCAAAAATACTTGTTATTTATCCTGAAGTCACTGATTTTCCCTAAAGCTCTACTTTGTAACTTTTTATCCTGAAAGCCTCTATTTCCCTCATTAAGTCCTCAAAACTGGGGGGAGGAAGTGTTACTCATTTTCTCAGCAAATATTTTAGACAGTTTACTTTATGATAGGCCCTGAATATAGTGTTGTGATCACATCAGATTGCTGTTGCCTCTTTGGCTTAAAAACAAATCTGAGTTTTTAATATGAAAACTCAGAGTGGTCTGGGAATCTATGAGCCTCCCATAAAACATTGAGTTGTCCACCTTCAAATACTTAAGTACTATGCAAGCTTAAAGAGGCCACTGCCCATTCCTAATGAGAATCTTCTGCTTATGATTCATGGATTAAACCCCTATAAATGCCTTGATATACATGCCCAAAATATGTGGATTCACAAGCGGTCTGAGAGTACTCACGTAAGTATGTATTGGCTCGTGAGAAAGTGTGTGTGGGAGGGACGGAAGGAGCAGAAACTATTTTCATTTTAAAAAGCTAGCAGGGCAAGCAAAAAGTATTCATGTACATCACTAAAAATGTGAGGCACAGGGCACAATGATGGGAGAAGCCAGTGCATTTTCAAATGTTCATGACTTTAACCCTTAAAAAGATTCCTCTTTAAAGGGAAACCCGGGGCTGGCATTCATTTTTCTCAACAATAATTACACTGTTTAGTTTTGTTTTTCAAGTCTCAGTGATTTTTAAAAGGTAAAAAACCAACCAACCAACCAATACCTTTTATCCTTTCATGAAAATCTTTATTTAAAAAGCCTTTATGGCTCAGGTTTTCATTATCTCAGTGATAATTGTTACACTGAGAGAAAGGGCCCCCTGCTGTTGGCCTAGCTCCTGACTGAAACCAGGGCCTCCGAGATCATCTCAGCCCACGGGTCCCAATGTTTGTGCTGAGAAAGTGTTCCCCAGACAAGGTGTCCCTTTCTGACCAACTTCAGGCTCTATGCTTTGGATGAGCAGAAGCCTAAGTATTGGATGTGCCCTGAGTGAGGGGAAGCATAGACGTTTTCCTGTCCCCGTCCAGGCCTGTCCCCACGGCTTGCTTCTAGCCTTCACGGGAAGAAGCAACCAGAACCACTGGAGCTATTACTCAGATGTTCTACTTATACTGTGTGAAACTAAAAAGTATCACTTCTGTTTTTGCCAAAATGCCTATGTGATGCTGGATTTTTTCAACACTAACTGTAATGAAAACTATGAATCAGAATACTCGTATACCTGTCACCCAGCTTCCCCTCATGTTAACATCTTACAACAACAGCACATTTGTCAAATCTAAGAAACTGACATGAGTTCAATACTGTGAAAGAAGATACAGACTTTATTTGGATTTTCCCAGTTTTTTCTTAAGATCCTTTTTCTGTTCCAGGATCCAATCTGGGATACCACATTGCATTTAGTTTTTATGTCTCCTTAGTCTCCACCCTGTGACCATTTCTCAGTTTTTGTTTATTGCAGCCTCGCCAATTTTAAGGAGTTCTAGGGAGGTATATTATAGAATGCTCTAATCAGTAATATTTTTAAGAAGCAAAACAAAATTGGAAGACTAATATAAGGCTGGAAAAGTTAGACTTAGACAAGTAAGATGTAATCATCTATGAGGTCTGACAATTAAGTACGCAAACTCATCCTTGAAAAAGTGCTACATACCTCATTGTTGAATATCACTATGGTCACCTTGAAAGTATTCCCCTTGGGAAGCTGTGCACTGATGCCAGTGCCCAGTCCACCCTTCAAAGCAATTTTGGAACGCTTTCTCTGGAATGGCCATCAGAGCCATCGTCAGATTACCCTTGATGTGCTGAATGTCATCCAAATGTCTTTCGTTTAATATTTCCTTTATCTTCGGGTAAAGAAAAAAGTCAGTGGGGGCCGAACAGGTGAGTAGGAAGGGTGTTCCAACACAGTTATTTATTTACTGGCTACCAACTTCCTCACAGACAGCACCATGAGAGCTGGTGTACTGTCATGATGCAAGAGCTGTGAGTTGTAGGCAAAAAGTTCGAGTTATTTTCGTCTAAATCTTTCACGCAGCCTTTTCAACACTTCCCAATAGTCAACTTGGTTGGCTGCTTGTCCACTTGGTACAAATTTCTACTGAATAATCCCTCTGATTTAAAAAAGGGTTAGCAACATCATTTTGACTCTTGATTTGGACTGACAGAACTTTTTTGGTCATGGAGAATTGGCTGACTTCCTTGTGCACTTTGACACTTTGTTTCAGGGTCATATCAGTACACCCAGTTTCATCACCAGTGATAATAACACAGCCCAAAACATCATCTTGCCTCTCTAAAAGGTTGTGGCAAACTTCTACTCTCCTTTGCTTTTGTTCATCAGTGAGTTCCTATGGGACCATTTCTGTACATACCTTTCTCATGCCAAAATTTTCAGTTAAGATTTTCCTAACTGTTTCTTTATTGATGTTTACTTGGTCTGCTATGCTTCTCATAGTCAGCCAACAATTTTGACACACAATTCTACAGATTTTTGCAATGTTTTAGTCAGTTCTACTTTTTACTGGCCTCCCTGACCTCTCTTCATCAGTGACTCTTTCTCTCCCCTCAGAAAAACATTTATTCCACTTGTACACTGTCGTTTCCTTCATGGAATTATCCCAATAAACTTGGACTAACATGTCCCTGAGTTCACTTTCACTCGTGCCAAGTTTAACAAGAAATGAATGTTCGGTCATTGTTCTAATTCAAGCTCCAACATTCTCGTGAGGCACACAATAATATGAAACAATAATGAATGCCACTCAGCAAGACACCACCACATGTCCACACAACCACAGCTATGAGACACTGATATACCAAGGTTATGAAATCTTACCAAATAGTTTGTACAGTGCTGCCAACTTAAACGCACAATGGCAAGTTCGGGAACTTAATTGTCAGATCTCATACAAGAACACTCTTTCCTATCTTTGCAACTTCTCTGTGCAACTAATATTGTTCCAAAATAAAAACTTTAAACAATGTATTATTTAGGTCACTAACATTCCAAAGTCTAATGAACACTGAACTAGTCTGATTTCTTCAAGTCACAGATAATAATGTTATGTCCCAAATTGGTGAAGGGACTTGCCCGTGGCACCTGGCAAGTCATCTCAGAGATGAGCCAGCAACCCAGGTCATATCACCTAGACTTATACCACAGTCCAGGTACCCAGAGGCCTTGCTCAAAGGATTTAGTTTCCATGGAAACAGCTCTTCTCTAAGCACAGTAAATTCCCTGCTGTTCTCCATATTAGCTCTGGACTATTACATTTCAAAGTCCATTTTTCACATTGATAAATTACACAATTATAGCAGTCCAGGAATGAACTATAACAACATGCAAAAGGAATTTATACCAGAAATTTAAACTACCATATGGTCAGTGGATTAACATTAACCATAAATAGAAACCATCCCATTCTCTGGTGCCTGCCAATAGCATTCATATGAATTAAGCAGTTTCTGAAAAGCAATACATGAAAAATGTTAATGCAGAGTAAACCCAAGCCACACCATTTCCAAAGACGGAATTTAAAAGGGCTGTATCTCAAATTACTTAGGAGGGGGTAAACATGGTATTCTGGGAAGGGAAAAAAAAAAAAAAAAAAAAAAATATATATATATATATATATATATATACACCAGTATATATATTAGAATGATTACAGACACCAATGTCAAAAATTTATTTATAAAGTTTGGATAAAATGTGTTTCATAAAATATGAAGGAAAAAGCAGAATAAGCCCCAGCCTACCCAGAGTAATCTCTTGTATTATGGTGAATTCCTCCACATAGAATTTAATAACACAGTCTCAGGATAAGACAGTTTGAATAAAAGAGATATACCCAGAATCCACATGCTTTCCCTCAAAACCATATGAATCCCGTCCTCCAGGACGCCCCTTCTGTAAAGCTTCTGTTTTCCTCACCCAGGCACCCAGAGCTGGGCAGATTCGGCCAGCCACAAATGCTAGTTCCCTCTTCTCCTCTTTTCCCCACCCAATAATTACTCCTCTTCCATCTCATGAGGATTGGCCCTCGGGCAGAGCCCAAGCATCCACCAGAATGCTGACCACAGAAGCCCTGAGAAACATGGACCTAGGGATGCTAATTAGTACCCTTCCCAGTAATTGCTGGTGACTATTGGAATTATCTGATAAAAGTTATGACAATAATTCCTCTTCATTGGCCCAGAGGTGGTTTAGGAAGCTGAGCTTGATAGACGAATATGCCACAATTTCTGATGTTGGCTACAGTGTCCCTTATTAGCTAATAGTTACATGACAGAAGATAAAAATGATCTTGACAGGCAGGAATAATGGGCCCCAAATTACAAAATGTAATTTAGAAAGAATGTAGGCCATGCCCTACAGTTAGATTTCAAAAGTGCCTTGCGGAGGCCCAGGAGGCAGCTTGTGACGACAGCAAGAGCGGGGAATGCCAGGTCCTGGCCAAGCCTCTGACCAGCTGGCCACGCTTGCACAGATGACTGCTTCAGGGAACGCAGTCTTCTCATCTGGAAAACAAGAAACTCAAACAGGGTGATCTCTTATGTACTTCACAGATTTGAAGCAATTTGTTGCCTACAGTAGGAGGATGACTCAGTGAATTATGGTACGACCCCATGGTAGAATATCGTGCAGCTGTTGCAAGTCCTATGTTTCTTAAGAATATTTGATGACATGAGAAGGTACTTGTGACATAATAAGTTAAAATTAAAAGTTGGGGAGGGTATTAAAAATGGATTATGGTTCTGATTTTGCAGAATGTAATAGATGCCTCAGAGAAATAACTAGAAAGAAGCACAAAAAGTATTAATAGTGCTTCCCATGGGTGGTTTAGCTCTTATTATTTAGAGTATTTAAAAGTAGATTTATTGTTTAAAAGGTAGTAAATACTTGATTTAAAAAAATATGCCAATAATATACAAACATATAGAGGAAAAATGAAAATTTCTTCTGTTTTTCTTCCCTCTGCCAGTCCCCAGATATAATCTATGTTAACATGTGAAATAAATCAGACTTTACCACTTTTGAAGCTGAATTTGCAAGAAGTATCCTTTGTTTCAAGCAATCTACAAAGAAAAAGCCAGAAACATAGGTGGTCTTTATTTTCTTCACTGTAAATCCTAGGAACAGAACTTCAAAGAGGTATTAGAATAAAATTCAGAATAAGCATAAGAACAGAAATAATAAATAATTCTGGTACTAGCCCTTTTGTAAGGGGTTTTAATAGCAGTCTAATAATCGGTTTTATAATCACTATAATATTTAAAGGTTTTTATTTGTTAAGTATTCGAAGCTTTTAAGCAAGTCTGATATAATGGATTTGTAATTTTGGAATATGATAAATGTTTAGAAGACTAAATAATTTTCCATCAATGGAAAGATGACTGGGAAAATTTGATTTGTAAGTTAATGAGTTTTGATTTATAACTGCATAAGTGTTGTGTGAATATGTAGAGAAATATGGAACAAATAAAGTTAATGGATTGTTAATCATTTAGTACATCAGGAACATTGATGAATGAGCCATTAAACAAAGTGTAAGAGTAGTAATTCTTCTCCATCCTCAAAAGCCCTCAAACATTAAAGAACTGTTCACATGCATGCTCTGAGCTCAGGACATACTTGTAGAGAGGGAGAAACCAGGCCCTGGACCATGATAGTCCTGGAGCATCCTGGACTTTTCAGTTACTTGAGTCAATAAATTCCTTTTAGGGCTTAAATCAATTTGATTTGGATTTTCAGTCATTTGTTACATAAGGGTCCTAACTGTTACAAGTGTATCTGAGTGCTTAGAAGAATCTGGAAATTTCACCAGGGAGAGCAACTGAGGAACTGGTGATCCTGAGAAGACTCCAAGACTTCAAAAACCATGTGAATGAGTGTTCCTGGAAGATAAATGTCCATTCAACAGGTAGATGAGTTTTCTAATAACTAAAGTTGTTCATCAAGGGGACCAATTCCTTCAGATGGAGAATTCTTCCATAGAGGAACAATCCTGTCAAGGATGGATGATTGCCTGACAAGGATGACGGACAGTCCTGAGATTCCTTCAGTGAGTGGGAAGCGTGAATCTCAAATGACTCTTACAGACAATAGAAAATAGAAGAGACCATCACTAAGGAAAATAAGTGGAGATGCTGCAAAACTCTTCAAAACCGTGGCATGATCGTGAAGTTTGGTGTTAATTCTTTGAATTGAATTTGGTTTGTTGCCTGATGCTGCAGTGTATAGCAACAGAGTTAACGTGGAAGTCAGAAGTATCAGAGGGCTAACCACTACCCTCTCAGATAACACAGACTGTTTAAATGGGAATTCTGTAGTTGGTTTGGAATGCTGAGTTTGCCAAGCCACTTCTGTTGACTTGGCCAAGATGAGAGTAAAATATGGAAGAGACCAGTCAGAAGCATGGTGGGAAGGATTCTACAAATACCTGCATATATGTGAGGCTATGGAAGTAACCAAAGTCAGCTCATATCCCACATCCTATTATTACCAATCAGTGATCCCTGCACCAATAGGCACCTAATGTTAAGTGCCTAGAGATTGAGATATGCATGGAATAGTAAAAATTTCCCTTAGATTAGTAGGTTGGTTATTTTTACCATGGAATCTTTATCTCTGATCTCTTCCTCACCACCACCCCTCTCTCCCGCCCCAGTTTATTGCGCTTCAGCCACTTGGACTTTTCTTTTGATTCTTCTTTTTTTTTTTTTAAGATTTATTTTTCTTTTTGACAGAGAGAGAGACAGACAGAGAGAGAAAGAGAGAAGGGGGAGGGCCCAGAGCAGTCTCCATAGTTGACAGCATTAGTTTTCCATATAGTTTCACTCCACAGGTGGGCACGGGGCTGCGCAGGGCAGGAACTGGGCTGGGAGCCTCCCGCATAGGCCCCGGCAAGAACTGAACTGGGGGCACAGCCCAGTTCAGCATATGGGTCCGAGCATATTCGATCCTCGGTCTCCAGGTCTACAAAGCAAGCACTTCACCCGCTGAGCCATGCCAGCTTCCCTTGATTCTTCTAACACAGCTAGCTCATTCCCACCTTAGAGCGCTGGCCTTTGCTCTTTATCTACCCAGAAAACTCTCCCTCTAGGCCTTTCTGTGCTTGGCTTCCTGGGCTATCCCCCTGTATGAGCACAAATGGCACCTCCTTGGTGTTCTTTCCTGACCACCAACCCAAATCAGCAAGTCTGCCCACAATACATGCCCCTGCTCAAAGAGCCCATCCTCTCCACCACGTTGTTTGTTGTATTGTCTTCCTGGAACTCATGACTATTGGAAATTGTCTTGCTCATTGATTCTCTGCTTGTTTATAGTCTTTCCTCTCCATTAAAGCAGAAGCTCAGGAGAGCAGGGACCTTCTCTGTTCTGTTCACTGCCACATCCTCAGCTCTTAGAACAATTGCTGGCACATGGCACACATGTCATGAGCATTTGTCGAATGAGTAAATGATTAAATGAACATATTCTTTCTCATTTTGATCTTGGAGCCACTAAGTGAGTGAGACTGAGGTAGAAAGAGACTCTTTTTGAAAGCACTTGTCCCTGGTATGCACTTGCCCTTTAATTGGCTTAGTGTCCTCAGGTGACCAAGGAGGAAGGAAACACAGGACTTTACCCAGAGTCCTACTTTCTAGCCTACTCAGTGTCTGAGATAATTGATAGAGGGTGGCTTTTCAAGTCTGAGGGCACATCACCAAAGCCTGGTCTGGAATACCTCCGGAGGGCCTGTGCCCCATGGGGAACTTCTTTCAGGACCTTGGGAGGAAGACACCTGTAATTATTTAAATGAAAGAAGGTGGGAGGAGTACTCTTTGGAATGTCATCTCACAGGCTTTTCTGAGTTAGGAATAATCTCAGGGCACCGGAAACACGTTGGCCAACATAGACAGAGCTGGCTTTAGCCTCTTAGGGAAGTCTATGGGCAGGGTTGGGGAAACAGGTTTTCTACACAGACTAAAAAAATTTTTTAAATCCATTTTGAATACAGGAATGGTATCTCCAGCATATTCAGTAAGGAAGGATTGTTTAGTGATGGAGTGAGAGGGTGAATAACCACACCACAGGGACCATGACCATTAGGAAGGTGGCTGTTGGAGGTATATTTTTTGCCTAAAATACTAAATTGTTAAATTTCCTTTTATTTCTTGGTTGGCTTTTATCGCTGCTGGAAGCATACGAATGAGAAGTGAGTATTCTTCACTCATTCATCAACCAATATTATTGAGTAGCTGCTGTTTCAGATACTATTTTTAATTCTGGGAGATCAATTCTGAACAGAACAGGGTCTCTTTGCTCAGAGGGCTTACATTCTGGAGGTATAGATAGACATTTAAGAGATATTTGCACAAGTAATTAATAACGAATGTGAATTTATATGTAGGCAAGTTGGCCAAATGAAAAGAGGATCTCACTGTTGGTTTCTACCCTGCAGTACCCCACCTGTTAAAAGACCCTGCAAGTAGTGGAGGTGGGTAGTAAATAATGGCTGTCAGAGGGAGGTAATAGCCATTAGACCTGGATCCACTAGGCCTGGATCCCAGGCTCCCCAGACTCTGTACAGAAAAGGGGCCAATGCTAGGGAAAGCACAGAAACCAAGGGGCCCACACTTTCCCCCATTTCACTTCCTGCTCAAGTCACGCTCTTATGGGCCAGTGCTTTGGGTTGGCCCCCTCCACCCTCAGGTCATTTCCCCTCTCTGCCAACAGCTGGAAGCTACACATGTTTTTGTTTGGTTTGGTTTTTAACACAAACTTTCTCACAAGTCATGTCAGTTCAGCTTCTCCAGGAAATAGACACCAGGATGGAGTTAGGAGCACAAGAAATTTATCGAGGGAGATGACTGTGAAGGAGGAAAGGGAAGAAGGAGCAGAAGTAGGCAAGGAGAGGCTCAGCATGGTTCCGTCCCAAGAAAATCTTGACCAGCTCAACTGAAGCTCTAGAACAAAGACTGCGCGTTAGAGGAGTCCTGCATTGCACAGAAACTGTCAGGCCCCAGTGCTCCTGCTGATGGTGCCCAGAGAGTGTGGTCTCAGCTCCAACACAGCGCCAGATCCTGAACACTCTGCGGCTAGAGGCTGTCAGCTCACTACACTACTATCTACACGCTCTGTTTTGAAGGGCGAGCTGAGCAGCACACTCCCACGGCTGCCACACAAGATCCGCTTATGGGGGTGCTCTCACCCACATTTCTATGCTCCACAGCCATGATTGATAGCCAAGGGAGGGATCCCACCAGCAGAGCGTTTGGCCTTCAGGGAAGATAATAACGGGGAAGGTAAACACAGAAGGCACAGGCAGGCCTCTGGGGGTTGAGGACATACCAGAAACAGTGACAAAGCTCAAGCAGGGCCAACAACAATGGCTGAGGGGAAGCCGGGATGGCTCAGTGGGTTAAGCGCTCGCTTTGCAGCCCTGGGAACTGAAGATTGAATCCCAGCCCCAGCCTGTGCAAACCCATGTGATGAACTACAGTGTGCTTCCCATGCGGGATGCCCCCAGTTCGGTTCTCATCCCCCCTCCCAGCCCCTGGCTCGAGGGGGCGTACCTCCAATATGGGAAGCCCCCAGCCCAGTTTCCTCCCTGTGCAGCCCTGCCCACCTGTGTGGAACGAAACCATGTCAAAAACTGATGAAGTTCAACTATGGAGACTGCTCTGGGCTCTCCCCCTTCTCTCTGTTTCTCTCTGTCTCTGTCTCTCTGTCTTTGTCAAAAATAATAAAATTAATCTTTAAGAAAAAACAATGGCTAAATGGACAGCTGAGGGCAGTAAACTATAAGGCCAGTGAACCTAAATCAGAGAGTGCTAACCAAGTGGCTGACTACAGGGATGCCACAGTGGACTAGACAGTGATGGGGTTGAAGGACAAGCCGTACCACATATTCTGCACACACAGGCAGCCCAGCACACAAGGTTAGCAGCTCCTGCTTGGTTCCCTATATTCTCCGCCCTGGGAATCTGGACACCTGCCTCCATACACATTTATTTATATCCAGTGGTCTCACTCCTTCTGATCTTCAGTAAGTTATTCACTGATATTAAAGAAAAAAAGAAAAGAAACCTGAAAACTGTTTTGAAAAAAAACAGAGTTAAGCTGAATCTATCTTAAACGAAGTATAAGTTGTATTTCTCAAACTAGATGAGAACAATTATCTTAGCAGTACATTTAGTGTAATTTAATAGTTCTCTGAAAATCTCATCCCGGATTTCACATCCAATGTGAAGAGGCCCTGGGACATACCACAGCTTACATTGTATCATAAACTAAGGTATATGCTAAACTAAAATCTGTGTATCTGAGATCCAAAAGTAAAATAAAATGAAATAAAACAAGAATGACCCAGCAAGGAGGGCCCAATGCTTTCAAGCACCCCACACATTACAAACACAAATCCTAAGCAGCCACCCTTTTGAAGAGCAACATTCAGAGCCCAGAAAACCCATCTCCAGACCTTTTGCTCTGAATCCTCAAGACAAAGGTGACTGCATGCTATGAAGGTGAGTGGCATCAGAGATAGGCAGTGTGCCTAGACAGAAACGGAAGTGCTCAGATCAAGAAAAGACAAATTACCTTACTCAGTCCTTGCTCTCAGAGAGCCTGAATGCAGTAGATTCTTGCATAACAGCAAATAATTCCCCCGTAGCACCAAGCATTCACTGTCTTGCTTCTCTTCACGTTCTAATGTGTGCTTCTAGACACTCTCAGTAAATGAACGCTGCCTTCGCAGCAGTTGGATGGACGGCGGCTAAGGAACATTTTGCCATATTAAGTAGTTTGCATTGCTATTAAACTTGGTTGTTAGCTGAATTCATAATGTGTAAATATGTAGGCCTCCACTTGCGATCATGTCCAATGTGAGGACAGTGGTACCCTGGTTCCCAAGCAGAAGTCAACAAAAGAATCCATGTACATTGGGTCACAGCTCATGAAAACTTCCCCGTGATGGATCATTAGCACTGATGATAACCGCAGCAGCAGTTCCGTAAACACACCCGAAGGCACTGGGCCCTATCCATCTTGCTCTTGTAATCGGCTCTTCGCCCTGTTCTGTGTGGTATCTGTGCGCTGTGAGGTAAGTGCTATGAGGAGCAGCCCTCAGGCCCTGGGTCTTGGCGGGTCCAAGTTATAAAGGAAGGACCATTCCATGTTCTAGCCCAGGCTTTGCCCTCCCAAAGCAGGGGACCTGGGCTCTCTGAAGGTTGGCTCCCAAGATGCTTCTAGGGGTTCTCAGGTGCTTTCCCATGTGGGCTCTATAGCCAGGCCTCAGATATGCATTCCCACAGCCTCCTCACTCATCCTTAGCCCCAGCACTGCTGTCCCCTCTGCCCAGTGTCCTTGTGAGGACATCTCTGCTGGTGGGTGAGCTGTGCCCCATCAGAGCACCACCGTGGAGCCCAGCTTGGAGACCTGGCTTTCCCATCAGCCCCTTAGTCCATGCACTGAAATGCCCCTCTACCGTGGCTCCAAGCATCTCAGAGGACCCCAGCTCACCCTGCTGCACAATTCCTTGCTACACTGGCTTCTCTCAGCTCCCAGACATCCTTCAAGGACAGGGTCCTCCTACAGCATCCTCCATCTGGTTGTCTACCCTCAACCCACTCAGTCCCCAAGACTTTCCATGACAAACACTCAGCCCAGAGAGATAAGATCTATCCCTTCTCATACCCTCAGTGGGGATTCCAAGTGGTCCCTTTCAAAATAGATATGGAGTCTGTCCCTAATGTGACCCTTACAAAATAGTCATTTTTCTAAGTTTTAAAGGGAAATAAAGTCCCTGTGAAGGTCCAGTTTTACTACATGTTCTGTCACACATCCAACTATCCACTGGCCATCTTCTCAGCTGACAAAGATCTCCACTTCCAACTTGTCCCTTAGACTTGCCATGCTCAGGAGAGGACATCAGAGCCAACACCCAGCAGACATCACACATCTCTGAGGAGAAAAGGATCCTCAGAGCCAATTTCTGGAGCCACCCCAAAGGGACACAAGGCTGCGTGCACGTGTCTGAATTATTAGAGATGAAACCATGCAGCTTGACCCCCTACTTTTACAGGTGGGGAAATTGAGGTGCATAGAAGGAAAGCAACTGACTCAGCCACTCTGGGAGTAAGGGCAGGGCAGAGGCTCTGACCCATAGCACTTTCCATCACAGAAAGTCTGTGGACTCCGTTCCCAGGAGACAAACCCACTCTTCCTCAGTAAATAGGAAGGGACTTTCAGGACCTTTGCATCACCCTTAAGCAGGACTGTGGCCAGGCAGTGTGGGCAGAAGACCTGGGACAGATGCCAACCAAGCTGGCTAGCTTCAGCCTTGTTTGGGCTTGGAGAAGAGGAAGGAAGAGAAGCGCAGAAAGAAGAGACAGGGCAGCAGGGAACACCCCCACCCTCCACCTCCACTTCTGCAGCCTCTGCTTTGCCTCCACCTCTCTGCCTCTGCCTGGATCCACACTCCCTACCTTCCCATTGTAACAGCTCCTGCTTGGCCTTCCCCGAGGCTTCTCTCTGAGAAGAACAAGGGCAGGGTGAGAAGATGCTCAGGAAAGTAAAGGAAGAGGGTGGCAAGTAGGTGCGACACACACCTGCTACAGGGGTACGGTGAGAACACCTGATACAGCTCCCCAAGGAGAGACCTACAGCCCCCACGCTGGCTGTGGAGCACCTGGCAGCAGTGATTCTCAACCTTGGTGACACACTGAAATTAGCTAAAGATCTTAAAAAAAAACCACAACAGATGCCGAGCTTACCCCAGAGACTGACATGGTTCCATTCTGAGCACGAGGATTTGTAAGAGCTCTCTTGATGATTCTAATATGTAGCCATGGTTGAGATCCAGTTCATTTTCTTTTAAAGATTTATTTTTTATTGTTTGATAGAAGGTGAGAGAGACAGAGACAGAGAGAACGGGGAGGGCCCAGAGCAGTCTCTGTAGTTGTACATCATCAGTTGTGACATAGTTTCATTCCACACGGGTGAATGTGAGCCTGTGCAGGGCAGGAACCAAACTGGAGGACTTCCCACATGGGAGGCAAGAATCTTCATCACACAGCCAATTCGGCAACTACCAGTTGCACCACATTTCATCATATGGGTTTGCATGGGCCAGGGCCGGGAATTGAACTCTGGACCTCACAACTGCAAGGCAAGTGCTCAACCACTGAACTATCCCTACATCCCCAAGATCCAGTTCTTAGAAGAAAAGGCCCAATTTCATCTCTTATTGGGTGTCTCTGCTTCAAGATGAAGCGAATAATGTTTGAATAGAAAATACTCAAATCATTTTCCCATCCTATTCTGAATCTGCTTATCAGAAATGAGAATTTTTCTATCCTGAACTGTCAGACATTCTGCTGAGATCCCTTTTCAGGCATCCTGGGCCTCGTTAGCACTGTCAAATCTCTACACCTCAGATTCTCCAAAGTCATTTCTGGTTCTCAAAGTCTCTTTGTATGTATCTCTTTGACAAATGTTTAGTCACCACTGCTATGGATGCAATCTTTTTAAAAACTCATCTTTACCTTCTAGTCATGATAGCATTCAGATTTCAACCATTCCTTCTCCAGAAACACCCCAGAACATTCTCATCTTCATCCATTCTTTATCAAATATCTACCTATGGGCGTTATCCAAGAAACTGATGAAACAAAGATCTTTAAATATATAATTTCTGCTCTCAAAGAATAGCCGAGTGCTATGCTAATATAGTACACTTTAGATACATGTGCTATTTAAATTACATCAATGAAATGTTTAAAAAATTAAAATTCAGTTACTCACTCACACTAGTAAGTGTTCAATAGCCACCTGAGGCTAGTGGCTATTATACTGGACAGCAGAGAACACTTCCATCATTGTGGGAAGTTCTACTGGGTGTGGAGACAAGGCAGTGAAGACAGACATAAATGAGACAGCTGTGCATTTCTCCTGGTTTTAAATACTTGCCAACACCACAGTCTTGTGTGTTCTACCACCTAAAAACCAGAAGCGGCCATTAACCAGAAAAGGTGGACACAGTGGGTTTGGGGGGTCCTGCTTGCATGGGGAACAATTGGAACATCTGCTTTTTGTCAAATGTGCACTCAGCTTGCCTCTCTGAGCTGAAGTACTCCTAGGAAGCTCATTCTCTATCCGTTACAGTTACCCAGGTATTTGTTGCTCCAAGTACCCAGGTGAGAGCATCAGCCCAGGGGTCCTCAACCTCTCCTCCCCAACAGCTCCAAGGACATCATGTTTGTCCACCGGGTTCAGATACACACGGTATGAGATTTGATAGAGAGGCAGATCAGTGGTTCCAAAAGACAACAGCGATTTGCTGCCCCTTCCTCCATTGGATTTGAAAACCCACTCTCCTCTGTCTCCCCTGCCCTTCCTAACTTGTCTATTTTAATCCGCTATCTGATACATAAATTCCTTCTGCAGCATGTCTGTCAAGGAGCTGTCAGCCTTTGCTTAAACACCTCCAATAATGAGGAGCTCATTACTTCCCACCACAGCCCCTTCCAGCATTAGGAACCATTCTTCCTTTGATGGAGTCAGACAGAGGGTAACTACAGAGGCTGTGCATGGTCCCAGCTCCCCGATTCCTTGTCCTTTGGAAGGCCTTCATATCTGTGAAGAGGACTCCAGCCCTCCCACCCAGAGCTTTAGCCTCCCTTACCTATTCAGAGTCGCCCCGTCAGCATCGCCGCATGCGCCCCCTGTGGGAGACCCTAGCATGGCCTGCCCCTGCAGCCTCTGCAATGAAGTGCTGATAAGTGATGCTCAAGGTAGTTCCCACGGAGCCACTGGTCCGGAGCCTCATTTAAGGTCGTCTGTGGTTGGTGACATCCACAAAAGCCTAGCAACTAAAAATTTACCTCTGTTTTTATGGCAAAAGCATTGTTAAAGATGCAAATAGGGGAGAGCCGGGATGGCTCAGCAGGTTGAGCGCTCGCCTTGAGGCCCCGAGGACCGAGGATCGAATCCCGGCTCCGGCCCAGGCGGACCCACATGCTGAACTGGGGAGTTCCCACAGTTCGGTTCTCTAGCTGTCTCTGTCTCTGTCTCTCTCTCTATCTGTCAAAAGTAAAATAGAAATAAATATGCACTGAAGATAAAATAATTACTCTCTATAAATATTAAAAAAAAAGATATAAAAAAAAAAAAAAAAGATGCAAATCACTCAGGACTCCCTGCATAAGCCCCACACAAGATACTTGTATTTGAATTAGGCTCCTTTTTTTTTATCCAAGAAATGATTCCTCTCTGATTACGAGGACTCTGGGCGGGTGTGTTCATTTACTTCTTCAGCCTTTCTCTTCAGGCTGCTCTGAAGCTCCCAGCCGGCAGGGCCTCTCGGACTTTGCCGCACACACCCCCTCCCTGCTTTGTAGCCACTCCCTTCTCTTACCTGGGGCTGCGTCCTGGGTGACACGAGCACTTCTCAGGCTGTGCAGCTGCTGGCTGATGGGGGAAGCTCAGGAGCCCCTCTAGGGGGAAGGTGGAATCTATGTATGGTGAGCCTCATGGCTCTGTGCCCTCCCACCTCAGCCTTCATTTTCACCAGGCTCGCGGAGGAGGGGACACTGTAGGGTCACGGGATGGAGGACCCACCTGATGGAGACAAGAAAAGCAAGTCAAGGGACAAGAAATCACACCCCAGATTTCTGAAATGTGTTTTGAAAGATATCGGAGTGGCTTTGCATGTGGACCCCATTGAATGAGTAGTCTTTTTTAATTGCCATCAAAAGTGTTTTAATTGTTAGCACAGTTCCAAAGTAAATCATCGTTTCTTCCAGGAGAATGGCTTTGCTAGGGTTTCTCTCCCAGCTCGAGTCTGATGGGACCCACCTGGGCATGTACCCCACCAGCTCCCCACTCCCTCAGTGTGCCCCTGCACCCTTCTCCCCAGGTGTGCAGCCTTTCCTTGGAGCTGCCCCACTATCTTACATCTGAGTGTATCCTACAGAGACCCACGCCAGGCAGCCTACTGAGCAGTCCTTCTCAGCTGCTAGCCAGGCAGCAGATGGAACCCGGGGGCAAGAAGTGGTTCAGAATCCAGAATTGTTCGGATTTTAGAAGGTTAATATCATGCATCTTACCTGTGTTATGGAAAGCCCCAGTGGGGTCTGAGGCAGTACTCAGTAGTCAAATGTATGGACATTTCTGCACCAAAGTTCACACTGCAGGGACTAAGAACGTGTGACCAAAAGCTCCAGGTCAATTCAGGTCAGGTTGTGCTACCAAATGAGTTTTTTTTAATGTGTAGTTCTCAGAGTTGTCTTGCCTTCTGGGATTGCAGACCAGAAGCCACCCCTAGGCAGGCAAGGCGGACAGTCTCCTACAGCAGGACATCAAGGCTGAAGGGCCTGCCTGGCCTCTCCTGTCTCTTCTTTTGATTGTTTATTTCCCAAACTAATCTGCCAGAGAGATTTCTATGGCATTTGTGGGCAAAGTTTGAAAGGCAGTTAATAAATAGTGATGAAATCCTTGTGCTTAGCCCAACTTTAAATAGAAAAAAAAAATCTTTGTTTTACCCAGGCAAACCCTTTCACAATGACTCAACATCTGTCATCTTCTGTGTTCCCTAATTTGACTTCAAAGAACCGAACCATCTGCCACCTCCCAGCCCCACCACCTTGCACCTGCACCATCCAGATGGCCACCTTTTCTTCAAAAGCACCTGGTCCCTCCTTTAATTCCGCCTGGTATCCAGAGTCAGTGTATATTAACCCTAGAGGTGCAGGGTGGCTTTGTCCTTGAAAGAAAGATGATAGGGACTAATTACCCCAGGGCCATTCATGGAGTTTTCTTAAATATAATCCATGTGGGGTCACAGGAAATCTCCTGATGAATTGCAGAGAAAGTTCCTGGAGAAACTTACCTCCCTCAAGATATTGTCTGCACTGTTTTCAAGTTGACCACAATGCAGCTTTTCCTCAGCCCCACACCCACATTTCACAGAGCCTTGTCTTGCTAAACCCACACAATTTCCACACCCTTCATTCCAGCCTCCCTTACCAGGTGAGGATATTGTTTTAGAGACAATTGGGCATTCCTGCTCCTATTTCTGCTCTGTTTGTAGTCCAAAAGTTGGCCACCTGGATGGTCCCACTCCCTCCAGCCATTGTGACAGCCAGATTCCTATCTTAGTGAGATCTGTAAACGGCCTAGGGCCTTGGGCCTCTGTTCTTTCTTCTGGTCAACTTGCTCTCATCTCCTGCTCCCCCTGAATTCCACACCTAGCTCCTGCCTCTGAGTGGGGGGAGTGGGTGCACCAACTCAGATGTGGAACACAGCCCCTTGTCTTTGATCATCTCCAAACATCTGTCATGTCAGGTGCTGCTAGCAATTCACCATGCACTGAAGGGCTGGGGCATGGGATGGGGGCTGTGAGGCAGGCCCAGCCATTAGACAGCTTAACTGAATAAAGAAAATGTGGTACATTTCCACAGTGGAATATCGCTCAGCCACAAGAAACAATGAAATACTGCCATTCACGACAACGAAGATGGATCTTGATATATCATGCTAAAGTGCAGTAAGTCAGAAAGAAAAATATCAAGAACCATAGGGGGAAGCCGGGATGGCTCAGTGGGTTAAGCGCTCACCTTGCAGCGCCGGGGACCTGGGATCGAATCCCGGCCCCGGCCCGTGCGGAACCATATGCTGAACTGGGAGCTCCCCCAGTTCAGTTCTCTCTCTGTCTCTGTATCTCTCTCTCTCTCTGACAAAAAGCAATAAAAATAAATATTAAAAATAGCATATCACCCATTTGGGGAAAGCCGGGACGGCTCAGCGGGTTGAGCGCTCGCTTTGAGGCCCCGAGGACCGAGGATCGAATCCCGGCTCCGGCCCAGGCAGGACCCACGTGCTGAACTGGGGAGTTCCCACAGTTCGGTTCTCTAGCTGTCTCTGTCTCTGTCTCTCTCTCTTTCTGTCAAAAGTAAAATAAAAATAAATATGCACTGAAGATAAAATAATTACTCTCTATAAATATAAAAAGATAAAAAAAAAAAAGAGTTTAACTTTAAAAAAAAAAAAAAAAAGAACCATAGGACTGCACTCATATGTGGGATAGAAAACTGAAAGCAACAAAGGAATGAGACAAGTAAAGAAACAGAAACTCCTAAACACAGACAGCAGTTTAGTGGTTACCAGAGGGGAAGCGGAGAGGGAGCAGGCATCAAATATATGGGGATGGAAGGAGAACTGACTCTGGGTGGTGAGCACACAATGCAACACTTGATGAAGTATTATAGAATGGTGCACCTGAAACCTATATAATTTCACTAACCAATGTTATCCCAATAAATTTAATTTAGTGAGAGAGAGAGACCACGTGAACTCTTTAAAAGGGCTAGCTTTCTGGGGCTCCTCATACCCTCCCTCTCTCCCTGGCCTCCCTCTGCTTCGTCTCAAAATTCTGCTTATTTGAGTTTTCAGAGCAATTGCAGTTTCTTTGCTGAGTCTGTCTGGCTGTAATACACCAGGCCTAATTGGGCCAAGGCCAAACCGTGTGGCCCTATCTCACCCCCACCAGCAGGGCTTCTCTTGGACTGGCCTGTGAGTTGTGTCTGTGGTCAGTTGGGGGTGTGTGGCCGTGATCTGACCCTGCTGCTCTGGGTATGCTCTGGGTTGCCTCGTCTGTCTGTGTCCTGTGAGGTTTTCCAGCTGTAACACACCACACCTAACAAAAGCTGAGTGCTCACCCTGGGTCAGGCAGTGCTCCTCGCACCTTACGTGCAATCCTAACAACATTGCCTTTTTGTTATCATCCCTGTTCAGATAGGAGGCTTGAGGCATGGAAATGTTAAATAATGTTATCGTGTACTCAAGTATCTCAGTGTCCCTGAGTTTGTGGGTTACATTATCACGTGTTCTCATGTGTGTCCATGTGAGTGTGTACATGTGTACATGTAGCGGGGGGGGTAGTTGTTCATAGCCCTAGAAACCCCTCATCCTGGCCTCTTGCTCACCTCAGGGTTGGTCTCTCCTTCCCTGTTCCTGGGAGGGTTTAATGCCTGCAGTGACAGGTCAAGGACAGTGATGGGGGAAGGGGATATCTCTGACTGCCAGGGACAAGATTGTATCCAGACAGTTTACCTGCTCTTTCAGCAGGACCAGTGTTCTGTCTTCTGTGAGCTCTTCCATGGGAACTGAGGAGAGCTCCTGTAGGTGGCCAGGGGTCGAGGCACCTCTCTGGGGATGGTGCCGAAGGCTGTCAGGCTCACTCAGTGTTATGGGCTCAACTGCCGTGTAGAAAGACAACAGGCAGGACTTCCTAGCAGTGAGAGTGGACCGATGAAGGATTAGTGGAAGGCACTGATGGCCCCTAACACTCAGAGATAGCTTGACCTTTTTCCCACCTCTACCAAAAACGAAAGGGCTATTCTTGCCCTCTGCTGTGATAACCATCTTATAAACAATCTGTAGCAACTGGGTAGAGTAGTTCATTGCATTTACCCCAGTTATAGATGATGACATGAGGCTCAGAGAGGTTAAGTGGCTTGTCCAAGGACACACAGCTAATGACAGATCCAGAATGTAAGTTCAAGTCTTTCTGGCTCCAAAGCCTGGGCTCCTTTCATGATATCAAAGTAGCTGTGAACTACTTGATCACTTCCCTGGGATTTTTCAATTCCTTAAGTAAGGTGCCACCTCGCAATGAAGGTGCTATGTTTCTGTGACCCCAAGGTTTGCTGGCCTGGAGGGGGCTGTCAGCAGCTTCCATCTAGGTCTGTCCATAAACTCCATTTTCTGTTTGCCAGAGAATACTCACCAGCGGCATTTACCCAGAGGTAACTCATGGAATTCAGTCTTAACCTTATCCCAGAGTTTGATTTGTGCATGGAATGAGGAATAAATTAAAGTTTTTAGTCAGCTCTCCTCTCCTCTAGCTTTCATATTTTTGCTAAACTCTTTACTCTCAGCAGATTTGCATCGTTTCCTTGCCATCCAGCGATGTGTCTCAGTTCCAGGGTCTCCTTGACAATGGCCTACCATTTGCCCAAAGCAAGAATTCAAACTTGGGCTAGGTAATAGGTTGTTTGATTGGGTTCATTCTCCATTTTTATTATGCGAAGCCATACTCTTTGTCTCAGCCCCTGCCCTGAAATAACATCAGCCTCTCCGGAAGAAAAGCTACAGTTTTTCATGGGCAACGCCGGGTTGGTAAAGCTACAGTTCTCACCAACTGGCTGTGGGGTAGCGACGTGGATAAGAGTAACTGCAGGTATGAAGACACAGATCACCACATAGCTTACCAAATTCTGGGAGGTTTCTACGAATGAATTCTCAGAATTAAATGAACGCAGCAGCGAGCTGCACTGTTCTTTTTCTGAATGGGAAATGGGTCAACAGAGCTCAAGGCTCTCCTCCAGCCACTGCTATTGCTCGTCCTTAGGAACTCGGCAGGCTGACCTATTTTTCAGCAAGGGGAGCTGAAGCACCTGCCCACAGTCACCCACAGCTGTCTGGGCAGGTTAACACCTGGAAGCCAGCCTCCTAGAGCCAGATATCTGCCCTGAGCTTCTCCCTGACTCATGGGCTCTGACCCTCAGGTAAGTGCGACTGAGGGCAGGGGATCACAACACCCAAGAGCAGAATCTCACAAGTTCACTTCAGGCTCGCTGGGGACCCAGTCCTCCCCACTCTCCTGCCTAAGAACTATACTCAGATTGAAGTCTGGGGTCCTCCACACAGCATTCTGGGCCCTGCCCGACCTCCTCATTCACTCTCCTCTCTCAGGCCACACTGACCACACTGTTTCTCAAAGTCCTGAAGCATTCCGCTTTCTCTGTCCCCTCTGCTTAGAGTGCTCTTCCCTGGTGAACTTCGCATCCTGCCAGGACCTCTGTTACATGCTTTCATTTAGTGTCCTCTTCCTGCCCTGGACTGTAGGGTGTGTGAAAGCAGGGACCCCCTGTGTCTTGTTCATTGCTGCGTCCTCCAGCCACACTGCCTGGCACGTAGTAGCTGTTTAGTAAATATATGACACATGAAACTAGACATGACGGGGGGTTGGGGGGGGAAGCTAGGAAGTGCAGAGAAAGGAAAAGAGGAAGGGAGGGTGGGAGGCAGGAGAGAAGAAAAGTTCTCAGCCTCTGAAACCCCACAGATGCCACCTTTTGGCACTCTGATGCACACTAGCTCATCTTGCTGTAGAAACATCAACTACGAAGCTGTCATTCCTTTGAGGTCACTCAGGGAAGAAAACATATCAGAACAAGGCAGTAAGAGGAAGCCATTCTCAGGAATGCAGAGACCTCTATTCTGTGGGTCTCTGACTCACTTTCCAGACTTGTTAGTGATGTTGTCTTCACTCAAGGTGCTCATCACTCATGGGGGTGACTACCCTGGACTCCGCTGTCCCAAAATGACTCAGTCTACACTCCAGCCAGACTTCCTGCCGTCTCCTGCTGGCTGTGCCAACTGGGCTCCCAGGCCCTGACACATGCCGAGGCTGAGGTCACCATCTCCCTTGCCCTTCATGACCACTGTCTCGGTCACTGAGGGCTTTATGTGCTGGCCTTTTTCTCCTTCACCAAGTATAGTTCATTTGTTACCTCTTTCTAAAAGGAGGCAAGTGTAGGCTGAAGAGGAACCAGAAAAAGAGGGGAGGGAACCAAAGACTGTCAGCTCTGACATTCCTCTTCCCTCTTCCTTTCTAAAAATCATGACAGATCTCTCTGTTGGTGACTCTGACAGGGGACTCCATCAGGCAAGGCAGACCTGCCCTGCCCTCCGACCCCCGGCACCCTAACCCCCACCCCACTGGCCCCACGGGATCTTGCAAAAACCGGGAGAGGGTGTGAGCAAGGCCACGATGAGGCACCATGTCTGAGACGGCAGGCAGTGAACACACAGGCTTGCTCATGGCTGTGTGCACCGGCAGTGGCTGTGGACCCGGCAGGTCTGCCCACTTAACCACCAGCTTGCAAAGGAGTCAGGCCCCACTGCAGCTAGAGCAGCTCAGCGGAGGCGGAGACCTGACCACAGGCCACAGGTCAGAGAATGTGCTCAGACCCTCACATCCTCAGGAGAGTGTCCTCGTATCCCGGGCCTCTCTAACTGGGAAAGGCCTTTGGAAACCCACAGCTGGCTTTTCCTAGAAAGCTGCCTGCAGGCACCTGGCAGTCAAGGATCTGTGTTCTAGCCCGGGTGGGCAGCCTGGGCTGGATGCAATGTAGCACAACTGACCTTTCACCCTCGGGCCTTCCCAGAATGCCACTGGACACATCAGCAGCTCAAAAGCTTACAGTCCAAACGATTGCTGCCCCCAGTGCATCTCCTGGGACTGCTGTAGATAGCTGACATTTCGGGGAATGCTGATCTATGCCAGTCCCTTCATTTTACAAATTGGGAAACTGGGGCCTGGGTCATACTGGTGGTAAAAGGCTGAGCTAGACCTGAATGTAGGACTTGGATTCCGATGTCTCCCTAAGAACTCCCTAATGGTGGGCCCTGCCTCTCCTCACTCGCATGGGGCCTCCAGTAGCACCTATGCTTACTCTGAGATGAATCCTAGGTGCCTGACCCAGAATAGGGACCTGAGATGGGAATTCTAGATGGAAGAAAAGGGCAAAAGGGAGGCTTTGCCATAGAAAAAAGATTGTTTTAGACTCTGCTCTCCCAGAAAAGGTAAGCTGACCCTCTGAAACCCCCAAGCAGAACTTAATCAAGGACATTCCCGACCTTGAACTTTTGACAGGCTAGACAAGCAACTCACATCATAATTAAGTGAGCAGAGTCATACGCACAAGTAAAAAAGAAAACAAACAAACAAAAGAAATGATCATAAAATTTTTTTATCTTTTTTTATTAAAAAAATTTTTTTTCTTTTTTTCCCCTTGCCTTTGCTCTACATTTTGGAATTGCTTTTTACACTCTGGTAGATAAAATAAATTAATGATATTAAGCTCGATTATTACAAACCAATTTTGAAGAGAGGCTTGACCCTTGATAATCAGGGTGGTATTTTCAAAGACTCTCTTAATTTCTAAATGAAAAGCTCTGTCCAGGAGCAGGTCCCAGTGAGAAAGCAGCTGGCCTGGCACCAAGGAAATGCCCACGGCTATATCATGTGCATCTGCTTCCATGACTTCCCTCTGTCATCTACCCAATTTCTTCCTGTTTTTGATGCCCTACCACCGATGAGGACGCAATGCCTGGCTCAGGGTCTTCAAGGAGTGGACTGTGAGAACAAACACAGCACAGCTGAGTGGATGGGCAAGAGAAATGGTGAGGATTCTCAAAGCGGAGTTATGGGCATCCTGAGCATAATAGTAGGCATGGAAAAAAGGTGAAAAGAAGAAATGTAGACATGAAGAGATAAAAATTAGCATTTGTTGACACCTAGTAAGTGCCAGGCAAGTATTTGGTGTTCCATAATTTACCATAATTTAGGGGCAAGGATGAGAGCTGAGTCAGGACTGATAGGGAGTATAGCAGGAAGGAGGGGGCCACAGACAAGGGAGGTAAGGCCTGGCCGAGGGGCTCTGGGTGACACGTGACCTCCTCTCCTCTCCTAGGTTCTTTCGATGTCTGGCAGAAAATGCTTTTCTTCCTTTCCCCTTGTCTATCCCTCTCTCCTTATCACTGCACTGACAGAATACAGAGCCAAGTGTATTAGAAGAGGCTTGCTAGTCCTTGCTCTCTAGTTCAGAACTGAATTGGTTCTCCATTTCTCTTTCCAGCCAGCTTTCATCCCACATGACTTACTCTGGTGCCTCTGGACCTGCTGGCTATTTTTCCTGAGTGGGTCAGTGTTCTTGGCTGGGAGAAGTCTCCCCAGCAGGGCCTCTGATGTCTAGGGCCCCTGGCAACTGCTGTGTGCACAATGTGAACAGGCTGTCCCCATGAGCATGCTCAGCACGCACACCACACCCTCATGGACACAGTCTTGGACAGCACCCTGCATTGCTTCACCTTCCAACACTTGACCTCCTTAATGAGCTTTGATTTTCACTAGAGATTCAGGATTAGATGACCTACATTGTAGATTGGTGGTCCTGAGCCAATGCCATCTATTATGGGCTGTCACCCAATGGAATGCCCAAACCCCTCACTGGGGGCAAATGTCCTTCTGAGTCTGGTTTCTGGACATCCATCTTCTATCAGGCCACACAAGTCATTTTCCAGGGGGCAGAACCCCAGCCAGGCAAAGGGGCCTCATTTTCAATGGGACAGAGACAGGCATGGTGTCCCACGGCACAGGTGGCGCACTACTAGCTCTGTACCTGCTTCCCCACCCCAGAACAAGTAGCCTTCTTGAGGGGACCAGATGATAAAGTACCTAGGAGTAAATGATTTAAACAGCACTCCCAAGCCCTCCAGGAACTGGACCCTGAAGCGTAGGACAGGTCAGGGCTGTGAGTCTTGGCACAAAGAGGTCCTAGAAAGAGGAAATGAGCCGTAGGTGTGCTGGTGTGGAGCAGAGGGGCTTCCCAGAGGCAGCAGCAGTGACACATGGGACAAAGTTGACCTGAGAGCTGAGATGTTCACAAGGTAGGAGGAAGTATAGTTATGTAGGGAAAGTGGCCAGTGCTGGAAGGGAGGGCCTGTCTGAAAAGAACCTTGAAGGTTGGGCCAATGGGTGTAAACATTTTCTGATAGGAAATGTTACACTATCTCCTGATTCCCACCCCTCCCTCCAGCCTTTCTATTTGACCTTAAGAACTCAAGTATAGCAGCCTCATGCCCATGGATTGCACAGTTCTTACCACATGCCCCATCACCCAGAAGCAGCAGGCTGATGAAAGAGTGGGAGGGCCTACTGAAGACTCAGTTACTGCCCCAGCTGGGAGACAATATCCTAAATAATAGGATGCAGCATGGCTCTGAGTGAACACCTAATATACGATGCTGTTTTTCCCATGGCCAGTATCCATGGGTCTGAGAATCAGGGGGCAGAAGCAGGAGTGACTCCTCTCACTGTTATAGCTAATAACCCTCGCTTGGAAATGTTGCTTTCCATACCAACACCTTAGAACTCTGCTGGGTTGGAGGTTTTAACCCCCAGAGGATACAAACACTGATTCCATTGAACTGGAGGATGGACTGGCCATTTGGGGATCTTTGTGTCACTGAGTCAGCAGGTAGATGAAAGGGTTACTCTAAAGGCTGGAATGATCGATCCCGATTTCCAAGGAAATTGGGTTATAGCTACACAGTGGTGGTAAGCAGGACTAGATCTGGACCCCACAGGATGCTCTAGGGTGTCTCTTAGCATGTCCGTGTCCATTAGTAAAAGTCAATGGAGGGATTCTGGGACGGCTCGGTGGGTTAAGTGCTCATCTTGCAGCCCTTGGGTCTGAGGATAAAATCCTGGCCCTGGCTCATGTGGACCCATATGCTGAACTGGGGTGTGCCTCAGTTCGCTTCTCATCAGATCGGGCTTCCTGTGTGGGAAGCCCCGGTTCAGCTTTTGTCCCGGGCATGCTTCCTATGTGGGAGGCCCTGAGCCAGTTCCCACCTTGTGCAGCCCTGCACCCACCTGTGGAATGAAACTATGTAGAAAACTAATGATGTGCAACTATGGAGACTGCTCTGGGCCCTCCTTCTCTGTCTCTCTCTCTGTCAAAAAAAAAAAAAAAAATTTTTGTTTACGTCAATGAAATTTTCAGCAACCAAAGAAAAGCAGAGCTAATGAGCACTTACCCCCACCAGGTGTGAACATTTGGATCAGGCCACCAGGACAAGAACTGCAGCCACCTAAGAACATGGAATGGGTTCGAGAATAAGGAAGTCATAAATATCAACTACATAGCCTCACAACCAGCTACAGAAATGAGGACCCCAGCAGCTCTGCTTGCAAGTGTGTGTATTCCCCATTCTTGGTCCCATTTTTAATTTATGTAAAGATTGCTGTAGGTAGTTACCTGTAAATTTGGTCTTAGGTTAGAAAATAATCAAGTGAGACTAAGATTGTATTAGTCAAGTAATACCACCCAGAGATAGATTCTATGGCCAGTGCTCAGAAGTGGATCCAATAATGGTGGGACGTTTTTCTCTCCTCATTTTGATGGAGGGTGAACGCATCTTTGTTTTTATGAAGGATAACTGCACCTTGTTGTGCAGAAGCATAGAGTTGTGACTGTTGTAGGAAAGTAAAAGCATTTATAGAAGGAGGTGTGTCAATGGTCAGTAGCCAGAAAGGGAGACTGTGTTCACCACTAATTATCTCTCAGCCCCAAATCCAGCTTTCTATACTCTGTTCTATGAGCCTGGATTAAGACTCTGCCAATTCATCTTCCCATAGCTAGCTGGGTCCTCCAGATAGATCACACTAATAGAAGGTGCTAGATGGAGACAGACTTACTCCTTCCTCCCAGTTTCCTGTCTCAGAAATGACCCTTTATTCCTCTAGGAGCCTTGGGGTCCAGCTCCCACTTTCTTTCTAAAATTCTAGAATCAGCCTCATTACAGCCTTCACCAGAGGTCTGGGGAGACCCCTGGTAGGGCCCCTTCTTCAGAGCTCTGCTTCCCAGCTGCATGGGCCCCATATCTGAACACTGAGGCCCTGATAACCTCTATTTCTCTTTGTTCCCCAGCCCAGGGTGGGTAGTAACTGCTTCCCACTTACTCTTATCGGTTGGGAGCCAATTCTCCCTGCATTTCTACACATCTTGTGATAGCCTTTGTTCAGGACTATCTTTGCAAAGAGGTTTGCATAACAAACAGCCTTGGGAGCTACAGAGAGTGTCTCCCTCTGTAGGTTAGGTTTTCTTACCAGGATAATACAGATAATGGCTCCCTCTGGAGCAAAGCTTGGGCAGGTGTTATGGGATGATTTGCATCCACCCAAAATTCCTGTGTTGAAGTCCTAACCCCCACCCAGTACCTTGGAATGTGGCTGTGTTTGGAGACAGAGTTTCTAAAGAGGCAATTAAAGTGAGATAACTAGGGCGGGCACTAATCCAATATGACTGATGTCCTTATAACCAGAGGAGTTGAGGACACAGACACACCAGAGTGAAGACCATGTGAAGACCAGGGAGAAGACAGCCATCTCCATGCCAAGGAGCGAGGCCCCAGAAGAAGCAACCCCACCAACACCTTGCTCTTAGAATTCTAGCCTCCAGAGCTGTGAGACAATTTCTCTTTATGATATTCTATTCAGCCACCCAGTCTGGGGGGGTTGTCAGAGCAGCCCTGGCCGCTAACTAACCCAGCAGGTCTGCTAGCAGCCCCCTTATAAGATCAGGGGGGTTCTGAGCCCAGGCTTCTCTCTGGGATGCAGACCCACTGTGTGTGTGGCATCCAGGTAGGCCCACCTCTGCATCGCCCCCATGGGAGCCAAGGGGCAGTGACGCACACGTGGAGTTCATGATGCTGTTGTTGCTGGAATAAACTCCCTACATCCCTTTCGGCTCACTGTCTCCTCACCAGGCAGATAAATGGATGTGTGCAAGCCAGCCTCACCGCTGCCAGCAGGCTCCTGCCCAGGAACCACTTGTCGACTTGACATTAGCTCTAAATTACCTCACGTTGCCTTTTTGTTTTATCAGTCCTCCAGCAGCTGGGTTAGCAGTTCCCTCTATTAATTCCTCTCTTGAAATACCCAGTGTGGTTTCCCTTTTCCCAACTACACCCTGACTGGCCTCCCAGGCCTGAGCTCTCTCTCCATTAGCACAGACCCAATCTCCCCACCTATCCCACGAAGTCAACTGAGTGCCAGCTGCATGCGTAGGTGAAGGAGCCGGCGAAGACTGGGAGCCGACATTGCCCAGGCTCAGGATGTACCTGCAGGGAGGTGAGCGAGTGGGGAGCCATGACACATGAGGCCAGGACCCTGATAAGCACGACAAGTCCAGCAACAGACTATTGTGGTGTTTTCATATTATGAGATGACCATCAAATCAACTAAATGCAGAACACAGAAGCATTTTTTTTTTTTAATGAAATAGAAGGGATGTCAGGATAACTCAACAGGTTGAGCGTTTGCCTTGCTACTCTCAGGTCCAGGGATCGAATCCCAGCCCCGGCCTGTGCAAACCCACATGCTGAACTGCAGCACAGCTGGTAACTGCCAGGATGACTAGGCAGTGAAGGTTCTTGCCTCCCATGTGGGAGGCCCCCAGTTCAGTTCCCACCCCTCGCAGCCCCACATCCACCTGTGTGCAATAAAACTGTGTCACAACTAATGATGTACAACTATGGAGACTGCTCTGGGCCTTCCTCCCTGCTCTCTCTCTCTCCTCTCAAAACAATAAAATAAATCTTTTAAAAAAATAAATAAAATAGAAGAAAACAAAATAGCATAGACGATAACAAAATGCATTGCATATAGTGAGTGTAAGTTTTATTAAACTTTTATATCAGGTGTGTGTGTGTGTGTGTGTGTGTGTGTGTGTGTGTATAATTATACTACCTAGGTTGCAGTATAAAATGACTTTTTTTTTTTTTTAATTATAGATTATGGCCAAAGAGTTTGAAGAAGCCCCCCAGGTTTAGCAATCTTACTGCCTTTATTACCTTTTCTTTTCAGAAATGTGGGTAAGTCACCACTGAATGTAAGCATGTTTTATTCTATCAAATAAGCATGCACCAAGCAACTTCCTGTTGGAGATTCAGATCCTGCCCCAAAGGACTGGGACAAGAACCAACAAAGAAGGCCACATGGGAAAGGGGGCGCCGTGTGGGAGGGCGACAGTGGGGCTGGGCGGAACCTGGATGCTTTGATGTGACTGCTCTGATGCCACCCTCTTGACACTGACAGGTTATGTCAAAGTAGAAAACAGTTCCTTAAAATGATCAATCAAGGTGCACAACAGACTCATAAAAACTCCATTCCTGACCCCCCGACCCCCACCCCAAGGCGGGGAGGCTCAGGAGCAACACAGGGATTTCTGTGTACTTGGCCTTTTTTTTTAAGCTGAACGTGTCATGGTTGGGTTTTAGGCTGAGTCAAAATGTCCCGGCATCAGAACAACCGTGTGTAAAACAGCTGCTGCCATTGCAGTCAAAGTGGCTCCAGGAAAATTCCATGGACCTTCCCTGTGGGAGCCCCTCACACAAACTCCTATTTCTCCAGTCTGCCAATTTGAGGGCAGTATGGCTTAAAAAGGGTAGCGTTTGTGTTAGCCAGTCCCGGCCTCCCAGGCGAGAGCTAAGTAAACAGCAGGCCTGGGGAAGACCGTTTCTTCACGAGGAGGGCCCGTGGTGGATTTTTCCAAGGGAATGAAAGGTTGTCTTTGTCCTAGACAAGAGGGGAAGGAAAATCTGCTATTTCACAGTTGCCCATGCTCCATGACCTCATCGATGTTGACTTTCTCACCAATTCCATTTCTTGGAGTTGGAGAAAGGGCAGTGAGGAGACCAGTGAACAAGGCCACCTTCACTAAGAGAGTGGCCAGGGATGGCCAGGAAGTCAGTGACTGCCACCCCTCATGCCAAGTGACAAGGGGCGAAGGGAAGAAGGTGAGGGGGCAGTCCTGAGACCCTGAGACAAAGCTGCCTTGGACAAGGTGTGCCCAGCTTCCAAACGCCCACCAACCAGACTTCGACTTTTCTGGCCTGTATTATTTTTCTCAAGAGGAAGCAACATGGAAATGATTCTTGCCCTGTAATTAGGCACTTCCTGGAAAACCGTAATTACCTATCACATTATAATTACCCGCCACCGCTCTTTTCTATTTGGAACCCTTGCTTCCCTGAGTTCTATTCTTAAATTCCTTCCCGGCCCCAAGAAACAAGACAAAGCACTTCAATCGTTTTTTGATGAACATTCTTCTCCTCCAAGGACCTTTATATATTCCATGCTTCCCCTTGAACATCTATTTTAATTTTTATATAAATGAAATTCTTTTTCTTCATGACTGGAAGAAAAGGAGAAAGGGGCTATTTTCTCTGACCAGCAAAGAATAGAACTAAATGTCATCTCCGGATTTTGTTTCTTCTTTAAAACGTCTAGATGGGAAAGCTGGGATGGCTCAGCGGGTAAAGTGCTTGCTTTGAAGCCCCGAGGACCGAGGATCAAATCCCGGCCCCGGCCCATTCAGACCCACATGCTGAGCTGGGGTGTGCCCCCAGTTCAGTTCTTGCCGGGACCTATGTAGGAGGTTCCCAGCCCAGTTCCTGCCCTGTGCAGCCCTGTGCCCACCTGTGGAGTGAAACTATATGGAAAACTAATGTCAACTATGGAGACTGCTCTGGGCCCTCCCACTTCTCTCTGTCTCTCTCTGTCAAAAATCAATAAAATAAATCTTTAAAAAAAAACAAAAAACGTCTAGAGGGAATTATTCTTCAGGAAGGGCCCGCCTGGTGTGGCAGAAAAGGCCATACTATTATCCAGATGTTTGACCTTGTATATAGCACCCATCTTTCCAATGGTTGGTTTTCCAACTGGGAAAGATGTGATAAATCAACATTTGCCCAATAGTTATTTTATCTATATCTAATTTTCCATATATGATAAAACCATAGCTTCCTTTTTAATTTCTACGTTTTTATTTTAAAAAGGCTTCTCATTTTGGGGGAAGCCAGGATGGCTCAGTGGGTTAAGCGCTCACTTTGCAGCGCCGGGGACCGAGGATCGAATCCCGGCCCCGGCCCGTGCGGAACCATATGCTGAACTGGGAGCTCCCCCACTTCAGTTCTCTCTCTGTCTCTGTATCTCTCTCTCTCTCTCTCTCTCTCTGTCAAAATAAATAAATAAATAAATATATATTTTAAAAAAAAAAGGCTTCTCATTTTGACATTGAGGACAGGGGAGCGGGGTACAGGGGCAGGGGTTGGAATAAGAAGTATGCTCTAATTAAACCAGGATGAATCTTTTCAGGTATCAGAAAATATCAAGGAAGTCTAGGCTCTTGCAAACTGAATTACAGATGATCGATTGGAGCATGCACCCTGCAAATGAACTCTGACTTACACTGCTTTATTACCTATCCAAATACTCAGCAGAAATAAACCAAGTGTAGATAAACACCTCTATTACAAGGGAATCAGAGAATTTTATTTTGTTTTCTATTTCACTTATTTATTTGAAAAAGGTTGATGGTTTTCTTTTTATTTTTAAAAATTTTGTACAGATAGGGACCTTGGCACTGTTAGTTTCACACAAATAGAATTATGGTGTATACACTGTCCTGCTTTTTCTTTATTTATTCAACAATACCTTTGGGACATTCCTCCAAGTCCACTGCTATAGCTCTAATTCAATTTTTTCAGAAGCTATACCTATCATTCATATATATATATATATATATATATATATATATATATATACATACATACATACATACATACACACACACACACACATATATACACATACCTATATATACATACATACATACCATGGTTTGGACATGTTATAATTCTTTCAACCATTCCTTTGCTGTTGAACATTCATACTGATTCAGAGTCTGTCCTTTGCAAACTATGCTGTTATAAACACCTCATGTGTATATCTTTTCACACTCAAGGCTTAATATCTAACACATGGAACCTCAGGGGTAAGATTGCTGCTCAGAAAGGAGCTGTATTTTAATGTTAATAGATATTCATAGATTATATTCCAAAAAGACCACATCTCCACCAGAGCTGTATGACAGTACTTCTTTCCTGAATCTCCTCCCGCAATTGATGCTATACTTCTTAAAGTTTTGTTGTCAAATGAGGAAAAAACATTATTTAATTTTCAGTTTCATTTGCATTTCCTTGATGGCCAGTATCTTAAGCATCTTTTATTTTTTATTTCTTGGCCATTCTAAATTTCCCTTTCATGTCCTTTGCCTATTTTGTCTTTAAGATTTATTTTTATTGTTTTTGACAGAGAGAGAGAGAAATACAGAGACAGAGAGAAGGGGGAGGGCCCAGAACAGTCTCCATAGTTGGATATCATTGGTTTTTCCACATAGTTTCATTCCACAGGTGGGTGCGGGGCTGCACAGGGCAGGAACTGGGCTGGGATCTCGCCCCAATGAGAACTGAACTGGGGGCACTCCCTAGTTCAATATATGGGTCTGCATAGGCCGGAGCCGGGATTCGATCCTCCGTCCTTGGGGCTGCAAAGTGAGCACTTAACCACTGAGCCAACCCAGCTTCCCCCTGTTTTGTCTTTAATCAAAAAAATAAAGTGTATTTGATATTACAAAATATGATTACTTAGACATCTTTCATTAACATACAAGGTGACAAAGGTGACAAAAGGCCACTTAACTAAATGTTGTACTAATTAAATTAAAATTTAGGAACTTAAACAAAGAATCCAACACAGAGATAGCATTTTTTCCTTTAAAATATGGTATCAATACTAATATATACAGTTGAATGGGAAAAAATTCAGACTGGCATAATGCTGTGTGCTAAGAGCAGGTACATAAGGTAATAAGAACATTCACCTTTTGTATGTAATCAAGTGAGTCACATGCTCACTATTTTAATTTGTGATTTTAAAATTCAATAAGTAGGTGGCAGACATTTCTGTATTTCAAATTCTGGCTAAAATAGGGCTAAGAAACATCAAACTTGTAATTGCATAGGGAGCTAATCTGACCTCTGAGCAACATAGTACATTCCAGACTATCTCTCAAGTTTCAGGAACATTGTATAGACTTGACCCATATAAATTGCACAATTCGTCTTTTTACCACCCATTGCCCATTTTTTTAATTGAGTCATCTTTCAATTTTTTTTCTTTTCTTTATTTATTTTTGACAGAGAGAGAGAGAGAGAGAGAGAGAGAGAGAGAGAGAGAGAGAGAGAGAGAGATACAGAGACAGAGAGAGAACTGAACTAGGGGCACTCCCCTGTTCAGCATATGGATCTGCACGGGCCGGGGCTGGGATTCGATCCTTAGTCCCCGGCGCTGCAAAGTGAGCGCTTAACCCACTGAGCCATCCCGGCTTCCCCCATCTTTCAATTTTTAAGAGCTCTTATCACATTGTAGATCCTAACCCCTTGGCCAATTAATTTTCAGGCATTATACTATTCTTTATAATCATTACAGTAATTTTATCCAATTCCAAACATTCCTATAGAAAATTTCAGCTTTATTTTTATACAATTTTGGAAGAATTGCTAGTTTAGGATAGTACCATCTTCTCAAACAAGAACACGTATTTCAATAAGATTTCTTACTTTTCTACAAATAGTCCTTGTGCTTTTCATGTTAAATTTACTCTTGGGCACCACAGGTCTTTCTTTTGCAATCCCTGTTTTGAAACTTTTTTCTACTTCTATATCTAGATGTTTACTGCTCATATGTATCATCTATGGACACCTTCCAAATGATCCTATTATTTCCAGCAGGTTTTTTCCCTAAAATCTTTTGGATTTTCTGGGTGAACTATAACATGACTGGGGAGGGAGAATGGCAGGAAAGGCAGTTTCTCTTTCTCCAATGTTTATAGCAATTATTTAATATTCTTATATTATTACATTTGTTAGAACTTTCAAAGTAATATTGGATAGCAATGATGATAGCAGGCACCCTTGTCCAGTTCCAAATTTTAATTGACTTATTCAGTTTCATTATTTAGAATAACATTTCCTGGGGAAGCCGGGATGGCTCAGTGAGGTTAGGCGCTCACTTTGCAGCCCCAGGGACTGAGGATTGAATCCCGGCCCTGGCCCGTGTGGACCCATATGCTGAACTGGGGAGTGCCCCCAGTTCAGTTCTCACCGGGGCGAGACCCCAGCCCAGTTCCTGCCCTGTGCAGCCCCGCACCCACCTGTGGAATGAAACTATGTGGAAAAACCAATGATGTGCAACTATGGAGACTTCTGGGCCCTCCCCCTTCTCTCTGTCTCTGTCTCTGTATCTCTCTCTCTGTCAAAAACAATAAAAAATAAATCTTTAAAAAATAAATCTTTAGAATAACATTTCCTAACGATTTTGACAAATAGTCTGTTTGACTATTTAAGGAGTTTCTTTCTATTTCAAGTTTACTATGACCTTTTTTAGGAATAGCTGTGTAAATATTATCAAGTATTTGCAGTATCTACTGATATGATCCCATGGTTTTTCTCCTTTACATACTGATGTAATAAATTATGTTGATTGGAGTTCCTAATATTTATTTCTGGAAAAAATTCCACTTGGTCAAAATATATTATTTTTTTGATATTTTGCTGAGATCTGTTTGTTACTTTATTTATTTGTTAGTAATAAATACTTATGGATATCTTTCTTTGTTGTAGGCATTTAGATCCATAGCAATGAACAAAACACAAAATCCCTGATTTCTGAAGCTTGCCTTTTAGCAAGTTGTTTACAAAATTCAGTGACCTTCAGTAACAAACCATTTATTTCTTGCTCATAGGTCTATGAGTTGTCTGGATCTCTATTTAATTTTCTAGTATAAATTTAAGCTTTTTATTGAAGAATATCACACTTACAGAAAAAAACACAAATTGTGAGTACCTCAAATAATTACATAACCAACACTCAAGTCAAGATAGAGAAGAAGGAAGGGAACTTAGCCCAGGGGCTTCACAACTTCTTAGCTGTTGGAATGAGGTTCAGGGAACCAGGTATCCCCATCTGGACCAGTGTCAGCCTTCCCCTCGGGTCCACAGGTCTCTGGGGTCCAAACGCCCCCCAGACTGCACTCTTCCTAAAACTTTGTTTCAACGCTCTCCAGTATTTGACAAAATGATGGGGGAGAACAACTCTCCTCCTTCTTTCCACTGGTCTCTATGACTGTTGGAAGAAAGAAAATGAGAGATTCATTTGGAAATGGGTAGAAAGGGAACCACATCCAGGTTACCAAAGCCACAGAATCACCTCCAAAATGTTCTTTTAAAATAAATTTAAATTTAAAAAGCAAGAGGATGCCAGGATGGCTCAGTGGGTTGAGCGCTCACTTTGCAGGCCGAGGTCCGAGGATTGCGTCCTGGCCCTGGCCCCAGTCCCAGCCCAGGCCCATGCAGACCCATGTGCTGAACTGTGGTGTGCTTCCCATGGCCGGTGGGGGTGGCCCAGTTTCTTCCTGCGGAGGTGAGCTTCCATGCGCAAGGCCACTGATTCAGCTCCCAGCTTTCGCGGGCATGCCTCCCATGCAGGAGGCCCCCAGCCCAGTTCCTGCCCTGTGCAGCTCTGTGCCCACTTGTGTGAAATTTAATTTTTGTCAAAAAACTAATGACATACAACTATGGAGGCTGCTCTGGGCCCTCCCATTTCTCTCTCTGTCTCTCTGTCAAAAACAATAAAATAAATCTTAAAAATAAAATAAAATAAAAAGCAAGAGGATTTATACAAGCATATTAAGTGAATAATATTACAAATGGTGTATGATATGAATGAAATCACAAAAGTGGTGTGTGAATGACAAAGCCTGAGAAATACTACAGCAGGAAAATACTGAATTTCCCTTCCAACTCTGGTGTGTTATTACTCTGCATAGCAGAATTACCTGAATATTCTTCTAATTTATCAGGGTGTTATATGTTGTTTTAAAAGGAATGATCACAATCAAGATTAAACTAGTAAAATGACTGTTCATGGTCAGACAAGCCATATATATATACCATGTATGTATGATACATATGTAGCATATGAGTCAACTTAAGAAACATCTGATATTAGTATCCAAGTTATACTATAAAAAAGTACTGTATCAGGTGGCTGCCTGCATAAGTAAATTACCCTATAATAAATAAAGTTCTAAAAAAAAAATTAAATCCAAGCTTATAGATAATTTTAATGAGTTTGAGTCAAACTAATGATAATTGATGGGAAGTAAATCTCAACAGATCAAGAACATGCTCCAGAGAATGGCAGTTCTGCAGTTTATTTTATACATTAAAATCAAAGGAGGCATAAGGAGTGTTACATGAAATCTATTGTGGTACATTAAGGAAGTGGAAGAAAACAAAGCAGCGATCCCAATCTCTGGGATTGGATAAGTAAAACAGAGAGAAACACATACTTCTTTTACATTGGTGGGTACAAGATAGTTAATAATTAACATTTACAGCACATAGAGTTGCTATGTGGGGAAATAATGAGGGGCTCCGTGGTCTCCTGCTCTAGTGCAGTGGGCATGCCCTGAGGGGTCCCCCAAAAGGGATTCCTCTGACATTCCAAGGGTCTGTTATCTTAGATGCACAAAGACAATAGACAGGCTCACTTAGGTAAAGACTGACCTTTGTCAAAGAAGCTATGGGCCAAGGATGTGACTACCCACCATGACCTACTTTCAGTTAGGAATTTTAATGTTCAGACCATCTTAAGTGGTTAATTTCAGTCTGAGTTTGTAGGGCCCACTAAGCTGGCCTCCTCTGAGTTTGTCAGGTTTACTATGGAACCCTGTTTTTGTCAGAGCGTATACATAAATAAACCTCAAAATGGAGGCAAATAAAGCAAGCAAGGAGGCAGGAGTTACAATGTTTTGCACATAATCCAGTTGAGTGACAGCAGCAAGGACACAGAACCCGGGGTTGTTATAGGAAGGCAGGACAGGAGTTGTGACCATCATAAGGGATTTCCTCTCACAGGGCAGGCACCCTCGGCATAGAGGGGCCTCCGCTAGTGAGGACCTGGAGCCCAATCTGCCTTTACTACGGGAGGAATATTTTCCAAAATCAGAGTCTCCTGTGTTTCTTTTGTTGTGTAGCATTTGTTATTGCTTGTCCACACAGTGCGAGTGGGGGAGGGAAGGTCAGTCTTAGAGGCCCAGAGGGCACATACAGCTCTCAGGTGTTGTCTTCTGAGGATTAAGGCAACTCCCTTAAGAACTGAATACTCCACCTAAGGGGCTCCCAAAGGTGCCTCCCTGGCCCCAGGGGGTGGGGGTGGGGGGGATGGGCTGATGCGGCTGCTGTGGGTCACCTGCCTTGCCTGGTTCAGGGTCACTAGGTTTAAGGAGGGGGTGGAGCCAGTGATGAAGTGAGCACACTTGGAAAGGTGCTCAGCCCACCCAGGAGGCCCCATCCAGTGCGCGCCACCCCCACTTCAGTTCAGGCTTTCTCTGCCCCTCCCTGCCCTGCCTGAGACCCCCAGCCCCACACGGGGCTTATGATAGATACTGAGCTCATCACAAAACCAAAGGCCACTCCTTTCAGAAGTAAACCTGTGTGCCAGTGAAGAAAGCCATTGTGCTGATACCGGCTGAGCTCCCCACACCTGTGACCTTTTCAAGGACTCACCTGCCCAGAGCTGGGGGTGAGTGAGAGAACCACCAGCGGCTCTGGCCCCCGGCCCGCACACGGGCTCCAGGCCCGGGGACTCCGGGCAAACAGGGTTGGGAGAGGCCGGCCTGCGGGGGACAATGGCCTGCTCGCCTGGCTGGCGCGTGGCCGAGCCTGGGGTGGGTGCAGAGAATTCGGTCATTGTTCGCGAGGCTGGGCGGTCGAGGACTGCAGCCGGCGGGCCGCCGTCTATTCACAGGGCAGCCGGGCGGCCGGCGCACCTGCCGGCGCCCCTCCCTCCCCGCCCGCCATCTGTCGTCTGAGCACCATTGTAAGCAGCCGCGCCTGGCGTCCTGGACGACACCCAAGGGGACCCGGGGCTTAGGCCGGGCGAGAGGCAAACAAGGAGGGTTTATTCCACTCCCATTTGGATGTGACCTTAAACAAAACAGCCCAGCTCGGGGTAGCTGCCCTGCAGCGTCTGGCGCGGGGTTTCTTCGGGGGCCCCTCTGAGAACAGGAGTCCAGGGGTCCGCAGCCTGAGCCCAGCTTCCTGCTTGGGCTTTCTGGGTGTTGTGTGGGCTGGATGAATCTGTCAGCCCGCAGATTCCCCCCACAAGCCTCCCAGAATAGTCCCGGGAGCCCATTTCAAATGCAGATACTGGTTTTTGTGTGCCCTGTTGTCCTTCGAGTTCACCCCAATGGTGGGGGCCTCTTGGGACTCCGGGTTAAAAGAAGAATTTCTCTTTTCTGCAACTGCAAATGCAGACTTTTCACGTCCCACCAGCCAGCCCGCTGCCCCAACAGCCTTTTCTTCACCCCCATTTAATATCTCACATCTCCCCTTAATGTTGCTGGAAGTCTCAAATACTTTGCTGTATCCACCAAAAAGAAAACATGCCAAAGAAAAACACAGCTACGGCCATTGTGGGAACTGTGAGCTTCCTTTTCAAACGACCCCCCTTGCCCGGCAAAGACTTTAATCCACCCTCCCTCCTAGGCACCTCCCTAGGCCCAGTTTGAGGAGCTCACCCTCCCCCCACTTCACCCCACCCCACCCGTCTCCCACACGCATCACCTCTTTTCATAGAGGAGAAACTGAAACCCAGAGATAGGAGTTGGGGACAGACTGCCCTGGCTTTCAAACAAAAAGCCCCTGCCCTGGTCAGGGCTGCTGTTACGAGCAGGCATATTCGTGCAGAGGTGTCAGGGCTCAAGAGGGACACAGACCTCATCTTAGGTGGAGCCTCTCCGGGCTCACACCTCTGCCCATGCCCTGCTCTTGACCCTGCTGCTAGGGGGGAGGAGTGTGGGCACCCCAGGAAGCATGCACACACAGGCAGGGCAGACCCCATACAGAGCAGGACCCTCCTCATTAACTTTTAGTGCATCCAGCCCATAGTTCTCCATCCAAAGGAAGGCCTGGGGGGTTGAAATCAGACCAGGGAATGGAGAAGCCTTAACGAGATACTGCATCTCAGGTCCCCTCAGGCAGAATTAGAAACAGAATAACCTTACTTTGCTGAATCCCCTTCAAATCACAGATGGATTCTTTAGTGTGTTCATGTTACTGATTACTCCTCCTAGGCTGTGTGTGTGTGTGTGTGTGTGTGTGTGTGTGTAACACATGCACATAGTACAGAACTCAAAAGGGACAAATGGTTATTCATTGAAAACAAGTGCCCTTCCACCCCGTTCCCAGAATGCCCGTTTGGTTTCCTGTTCCTGTTTGGCCCCAAGAACACCTCGGATTCCCTGTCGCCCACTGGGCTCCTGCCTTGCCTCTAGCTGTGGAAACCTGGCACAAGAGCCTCCTTCTCTCTGAACCTTGGCTGCCTCCTCAGGAAGACAAGGGTAAGAATACCTACTGCATGAGGTTGTTAGGACCAAGTGAGACTGTGTAAAAAGTGTTCTGGGCCCCCGGAAGGGCTGTGTGCTCACATATGAGCACTTCAGAAATAAAGCACTGTTCTCTTTTCCCTCAGCTTGTCTAGTAAAGTTTGTAGAGATAGGTAGTGAAGATTTTGGATGAGAAAAGAAAGATGGCTAAGGTGACTTTTGTGCATTTGTAAAAAAATCACTTCTTATATGCATGGGTTTATTTCTGGATTTTCTGTTCTGTTTCCCTGGTTTGTTTATCTTGCATCACATTACAGTAACTTCATAATAATTTCTGAAATCAGGTGTTAGTGCTCCAGCTTTTAACCTCTTTATCAAGGTTGTTTTGAGTTTTCTAGATTGTCTGTTTTTCCATATGAATTTTAGGATCAGCTTGTCAATTTATTTTGAAAATGCCTATCGAGTTTTTTATTGGGATTGCTTTGAAGCTATAGCTCTTATATATTTTCTTTCTTCTTTTTAAGATATATTTTATTGTTTGAGAGAAGGGGTGTGTGTGTGTGTGTGTGTGTGTGTGTGTGTGTGTGTGTGTGACAGAAACAGGGATAGAGAGGAGTGGGGAGGGCTCAGAGCAATTTCCATAGTTGTGACACTGTTTCATTCCATACAGGTGGACAATGGGCCTCACAGGGCAGGAATTGAACCAGGCACCTCCCACATGGGAGGCAAGATCCTTTGCCCCTTAGCCATCCTGGTGATTCCCAGTTTCACCACAGTTCAACATATGGGTTTGCACGGGCCAGGGCCAGGAATCGAACCCCAGACCTCATGTTTGCAAGGCAAATGCTGAACCACTGAGCTATCTTAGCATCCCCTATATATTTTTCTTTAATTCTTCCCCGATTTTCAGTTTTTATCCTCTGTAATATGGAGATGATAATCCCTAAATTACACGGCAATTTGAAAGTTCATATGGGCTGGTAGTGTAAAACTTCTAACACAGTCCCTGGAGCATAATAGAAACTAAAGAATGTTAATTCTTTTATAACATCTCATATGACAAAACCTATAGTGAAGTATACCCCTAAACTTCCCTATGGGTATCCATCCGTCACTTTTGGAAATTCCAAAATCAGATCCTGCTCAGCTGTGGATATGACCTCTTTTGTTGGCTTTTCTCTTGTAAGTAGTCTCAAGAACAAGATCTTCAGGTTCTGTTTAGTTTCAATAACCACAACAGAATCTGGGCTTAACTTCAGTTGTAACCTGCTGGGCTTCCATAATCACAACCTCCTGCCTGGATTCTTCTTCTATATCTGAACCCCAGTATATTAGTTAGGAATGTGTTCAGTTGCAAGGAACAGTGACTTTGGCTAATGGTGGCTTACACAAACAGGAGTTTATTTCACTCATATAACGAAAAGACTGGAAGTAGGTGGTTGCTTGTATTGGTTTAACTAGTTAACAATGTGACCAGAATACCAAAGGCCTCTCATTTTGATATGCCATGCTTAGCCTAATGACTTTCGCCTTAGATCTTTTTTTCTCATGATCACAAAATAGCTGCCAGGGCTCCAGACAATGTACCACTTGAAGGCAGGAAGAGGATTTGGGAAGAGCAGAATCTTTTTCAGAATACTTCCTTCCCCAGAAGACTTCTGCTTCTTTACATTGTCCAGAATAGGCTCACCTGGTCACCCCTAGCTGCAAAGGAGTCTGGGAAAACAGGATATAAAATTTTCATGATCCATCACCCTGGGCTGCATGTAGTCTCATCCTGCACAAAGGCTGAATTCTATTAGCAAAGAGGATGTGGAGGATGGACATTAGGTAGGCAACAGGCAGTGTCTTTTACACTTAATTCTCTTACTTGAAAACAAATAATAATGAAGCTGTTGTGGAATTAAATGAGATGATATATATATGATGCTAAATACTGTGCTTGGCCCATATTAAGTGCTGAATAAATGGTATTTTTATTACAATTAATATCTTCCTTAACAAGGTCCAGAGAATTCCTTCATTGCTCAAAAAGCCCATTTGGCTCCCAGTGAAATAACTCTTCACTCTGGGCATGAAATCTTCCCAACTCTCCCTCCTCCTTTCCTGACCACAAAACATGGCTGCAGCAGATCTTTAAGAATACTACGTGTGTTCTAGGCAGTGGTGTTATATAAACGAGTAATAAACAAACACATAAAGCAAGAGTGATCACAGCTGTGAGTGGCAAGTAGGAGATGAACAGGTTGGAGGAAGCATCGTAGAAAGGGCAGCCTGGGAAGGCCTCTGTGAGGACACACTATCTGAACGGAGACTTGAAGGGTGAGCAGGAATCTCCAAGGGAAGTATATTCCAGGCCATGAAAACAGCAACAGCAAAGGCCTGAAGATATAAAGAGCGTTAGTGGAGGCTAGAAGGGGGTCAGACTGCTCAAAGCTAACGGCGGGTGGAGGAAGAGAGGCTATGAGATCCTACAGGCAAGTATCAGCAGAGGCAGGCTTCACAGTCCACAGTGAGGGGGTTAGGGTTGGCTTTAAGTGCAATGCTGAGCCATTGAAAGGCTTTTAGCATAGGAGAGATGTGATCTGATTCAAGTCTTCAGTTGAACAGTTTGGCTGTTCATTCATTCATTCAGACACTATTTATTGAGTGCCAGGTAATGTGGTAAGCACCAAGAAAAGAAATAGTGAGCAAAACAGAGAAAAATTTTTGCCCTGCAAGTGACCTACCATCTTAGTTTTCCAGGGATTTCTTGGGACATGGTAATTTCACTGCTAAAATAGGGACAGTCCTGGGCAAACTGGGATGGCCACCATACACAGAGCATATATGATCCCAACTAGAGATGAGAAGTAAGCAAAACAAACAAGTAAACTGTATCATTGGTCCAACAGTGATAAGGATGGGGATCTGAAAGTTTGGGTAAGGGGTGATGTTCTGGATAAGGTAACTAGGGGAAGTTTTCCTGGGAAGGTGAAGCAAAGGCACTAGCAGTGTAAAAATTTGGGGGAAGAGCATTCTAGGTAGAGGGAACAGAAAATGCAAAGGCCCTGGGGTGAGTGTATGCCTGATGGTGTTTGCAGAACGACAGTGTGGCTGGAGCAGGATATATGAAGGCCAGTCTATTACAGAGTAAAGTCAGAGGGGAGGAGTAAAGGCAGGTTATATAGGGCTTTGGAGAGCATTATAAGGACTTTGCTTCTCTTTGAGATAGAAGCCCTCAGGGGTTAGGAGCAGAGTGATATGATCAGATCTATAGCTTATGAGTATCACTCTATTGCTATGTTCAGACAAGACTGGAGTGGGAAAAGGCAGAGCAGGGAGAGAAGTCATGAAGCTATGGCTGTCATCCAGGAGAGAGATGCTGGGGCTTTGGACCAGGGAGAGACACATTTTAGGGGCAACCTCATGTTAATGGGTTGAATGTGGTGGAGAGGTGGTAAGGCAGAAAGTGGGTAAAAGGTGAGCCTCTGCCTCTTGTTTGAGTGAGAGGGTAGAAGAAGGGACCACTTAGCTGATCTCAGGTTTGGGGTAGAGACAGGGAACCTAGGATTACCTGGAGAAATGTGTGAGATATGCAAATAGAGATATTGGGGAGAGAGGAGATTGTGGGAACTCAGGTATGTTTGGAACTTAGGGAACAGCTGTGGACTGGAATGCAAGTTAAGGAATCCTTAGCAAATGCATGGTATTTAAGGCCATGGGGATGGGTGTTATCTAGGAAGGGAATGTAGAGAGAAATGATTGAAATATTACTCCCAATTCTTTGTTCCATGGTAATACATACTTTTGCCACTTTTTCATGGTGAGTAAACATCATCTGGACTTTGGATTGAGCCATATGACTTATTTTGGTCAAGAAGATGTTAACAGTTATTATGTTTGGCACCTCATGCGTCTGTCATTGCCAGAAGAACATAACCTAGGAACCCATCAGTCCAGCCCCAGAATAAGATACATGGAACGGAATGACCTCACCTACCCCACACATGCACAGCCTCAAGCAGAGCTGCTACTGGCCAGCAGATGCTGAGCAAGAAAGAAACACTTCCTGTCATACTCATACATATTTTGTGGTTGTTTGTTACACAGCATAACCTGACTGATACACCTCTCTTCAGCCTCTTGTGCCCCTTTTTTCTTAACTCCAGCTGTCCTCCACATGGTAACAGCCTATAATCTCCCAGCTTCCAAATCTTTCTTTTCTCATCCAAAATCTTCACTACTTATCCCCTCAAACTTTACTAGACAAGGTGAGGGGAAAGAGAACAGTGCTTTATTTCTGAAGTGCTCATGTGTGAGCACACAACCCTTCCGGGGGCCCAGAACACTTTTTACACAGTCTCACTTGGTCCTAACAACCTCATGCAGTAGGTATTCTTACCCTTGTCTTCCTGAGGAGGCAGCCAAGGCTCAGAGAGATGAAGGCTCTTGTGCCAGGTTTCCACAGCTGGAGGCAAGGCAGGAGCCCAGTGGGCGACAGGGAAGCCGAGGCCTTCTTGGGGCCAAGCCGGAACAGGAAACCAAACAGGCATTCTGGGAATGGGGTGGAAGAGGGATGCATTTTTCAATGAATAACCATTTGTTTCTTTTTCATAAATGGCACTAGAATAGTTGAATGCATATATGAAAAATAAAGATTATAAAGGAGGAGGAGGAGGGAAGATGACCTTGGAGTCACTACTTGCACTATTAAAAAAAATTAACTTCATAAAATTAAGATCATAGATCTTTATGTAAGTGCTGAAACTATACAACTCTTAGATGAGAGCATAGGAATAAATCTTCATGACCTTGGGTTTGTCATAGGTTTCTTAGATATAGCATCCAAAGCACAATACATAATAGATTAATGAATAAATTAGACTTTATCAAAATTTAGAACTTTTGTTCCTCAAAAGACACTGTTAAAAGCAGGAAACAAACAAACAAACCACACACTGCAAGAAAACATTGGTAAAGCATGTGTCTGATAAAGGACTTGTATCCAGAATATATTAAGAGCTCTCAAACTCAACAATAAGAAAACAAAGAACCCAGGTTTTAAAAAGGGGATAATATATTTGAATAGATGCTTTACAAAAATATATACAATTGGCAATAAGCACATGAGATGTTCAACAACAATAGTCATAAGGGAAATTAAAATTAAAATCACAATGAGATACCACTGCATACCTATTTGAAAAGGCTAAAATTAAAAAAAGAATGTTCATAACAATGTTGGTGCATATATGAAGGAAGTTAGACTTACCCTCATGCAGTGTGGGTAAGAATGTAAAATAGTACAACCACTTCGGAAAACAGTTTGGCAATTTCTTTAAAAGTTAGATATGTACCTATGAGATTAACCAGCCGTTTCTCTCCTAGGTGACTAAGAGAAAAGAAAATACATCTCCATGCAAACACTTGTACACAAGTGTTTTAGCACTTTATAGTAGTCAAAAGCTGGGGGGTCGGGAGGCATCAAAAGATGAATAGATACACAGATTGTGATACGTGCATATAATGGACTACCTAGCAATGAAAGAAATGAACTTTTGAGACAGAACAGCATGGATGCTGAGTGAAAGAAGTCAGACAAAAAAAGAGTATATACTGAATGACTTAAGTTTAGAAAAGGCAAACTAATCTATAGGAACAGAAAGCAGATCAGCAGGGTATGAGAGGGAGGTTGAAGGAAAGAACTATTTATAAAGGGGTGTGAAGAAACTTTTGGGGGTGATGGATATGTTCATTATCTTGATCATGGTGACGATTTCTTGGGTGTATATATTAAGTCAGTTTCGTTTATTATGTGCCAATGATTCCTCAGAAAAACTTTTTTAAAATACCCAAGTGCACACACAGAGGTCAGCAGAGAAGCCCCTGACAAGTCTCTGCGTCTGGAGAGCCATGCTCCTTCCACCCCCACAGGCTGCCCCAGATGGTCATAGTCTGCTGGCAGGAGCCATGTGCTTGAAAGCTATGGCTGGAATAGCTGGAATTCTTCATATAAATTCCAGGAAGTCCAGGGACTCCAGGGTACCCTATGAAAATATAAGAGGAAAAATAGCTCATTTTCTGAGAAAAATCCAGCCTGTTTTATGGGTTCATGGGGTCTCTGAAACTCACCAGATCCACCTCTTTCCTTGGTGCTTTGGGGGGCGGGGCATGGATGTCTGCCCGCTCTTTGCTGCCCAGTTCTCATGCAAAGGCCGTTCTGCACCCATCGAGGCTGGCGGGAGGGAATCATGGAGTTGAAACTCCTCCAGGCATCCACAGGGACAGGGGCAGGCTGGGACAGGGCTCCAGGCCGGCAGAAGTCCCAAATTCAGAGACACGGGAAGTTAGGCTGTGCCACCCTCAGCTTTCCCGGACGCCCAGACTGAAGTGGGGACTGTTCCCACCAAGGGCACGCTCTTCTCTGCAGGTAAAGAATCGCTCTCGCTCTCTCACTCTCGCTCTCTCATTTGCTCTCTCTCTCTCTCTCTCTCTCTCTCTCTCTCTCTCTCTCTCTCTCTCTCTCTCTCTCTCTCTCTCTCTCTCTCTCTCTCTCTCTCTCTCTCTCTCTCTCTCTCTCTCTCTCTCACACACACACACACACACACACACTTTTGCAGCTGCCCTGGCTATGGGCAAGGCAGCAAAACTGTTTATTGTCAAGGCTTCTCACTCCATACCAAGGCCTCCACTGCATTATTTACTCCTTCCATCCACCAGACACTGAGTGTTTACTGTGCATCAGGCAGGCACTCATAGTCCCCAGGATTCCTGGCCCTTATGGAGCTCAGTGCTTTCATTCCAGTGGAGAAAACAGACCATGCACAGGACAAACACATAAACATACACTGTGTCAGATGGCTCTCAGTGCAGTGGAGGAAAACAGAGTAGCGACAGTGGGCCAGAAGAGAGGCAGGGGTTGTGGGAGGGCCTGGGAGAGGAAGGGGATGGTGTCACGCAGACATTCTAGTGTGACGCTGCCCTCTTGTCTCCTATGATGGTCTTTTCCCCCCGATCTTAAAACAGGCCACAAAGAATCAGGGTGAACTTTGTTAGTCCCCTAACAGCTGTATCCAAGACCCACTTATATACTTGGTGGCTTCCTCCGGACAAGAGGAAGGCGCCATGGCAGCTGCCCACCACACACCCCCCACACACCCCACACCCCCACACCCATCATGGGCTCTTGCAGGGGTCTGCTCATCTCGAGGCTCAGAGATGACCTAACAACCCCAGAATTGAGTCTTTTCTCCTTTCTAAGAACGAGTCCTGCTCAGGAGTTTAGCCCCTCCTACCCTTAGAAAGGTCCTGCCCCTCTGTCTTTCTCTTTTCTGAGCCATTACCTACCTTTTGTTTATTTAGTCAGGCCTAATTCTCTGCCACACGAATTCCCATTTCTGTGCCTTTTCCCCTCTGCTGCACCTCACCTAGAATGCCCTTCTATCCAAACACTTCATACTCACAGGTGAAGCTCTAATCCGCCTATTTCCAGAACCCCTCTCTGTCCGTGCCGGCTCTCAAATCCCCCAATCTCTATCTCCAACAACACACCACATCCGAGCCTCAGAACTGAGACAGTGTTGTTTGTGCTTTGCTTTCGTCTCCTCACTGCTGTCTGGTCCCTCCAGCTGTCTTGGGGGTTCCTCCTATGTCTTTATTTCTACTATATCCCTGAGGGGCAAGCTCATGCTGAACATATAAAAGGTATACCACAGATACAGATCATTTCTCCCTCAAAAAGTAAAGGTTTGTCCAAATTTCCTTCTCTCTATCTGAGAAATGGAAATGGCTTGGAAAATTCCAGGATGGGAGTGCTCAGCCTTATTTGGGTTGTACAAGTGGAAAGAACTGTGCTTTTCCACAAATTAACCAATTCCCCAGCCTTTCCTCTGAATTCATGAACCTCTGGACCCAGTGTGTAAGCTCATCAGCTTCCTCGTTTCTCTGAAGAAACTCCCATTGGTGCGCCCATATGCACGAGCGTATTTTTTGGGTGAACGAGGAGCACAGAGTCAGAGCAGACATGAACCAGTCTTGAAAATGAAGCATGTGGCAAGTGGAAAATGGCCAACTCTGATTCCCATGTCCCCTAACCTTCCAGTACACTAAGGCAACCATGTCTTAATAGCAGCAGTATGCCCCTACCTGTCTCTGTCCTCCCTCCCCATTTATCCAAACTCATTCATTCCACAAACACTCATTGAAAGTCCACTGTGCTTGGCAGTTTCTAAGATGGTTCCCAAAGACCCCGTTTCCTGGGACTTACATGCTTGTGTAATCTCTTCCCCTTGAGAGTGCACTGGACCTACTACCTTGCTTCTCATGAAGACAACATGGTAAACGTGAGGGCTGGCACACGCAGCATTAGTGTACCCAAGGCGGTAATCTCCAGCTTGCTCACACACTCTCTGTGGTTCTTGTCCACTCACTCACTCTGCCATGTGCTGAGCTTCCCTGTGGAGAAACCCCTGTAACAAGAAACTGAGGGCAGACTCTGGCCAAGAGCCTGTGAGGAACGGAGGCCCCCAGTCTAACAGCCTGGGGGACACTGAGTCCTGCCAATAACCACATTAGCCTGAAGCACGTCCTTCCCCATGTGAGTCTTCAGATGAGACTGTGGCTGTGGCCAACACTGTGATTGCAGCCCGAGGAGACACGCTGAGCCAAAGGAGCCAGGCCGGCTGCATCCAGACCCCAGACCCACGATAACTGTGAGGTGCTAAAGGCTGGTTTCAGCCACTACGTCATGGGTGCAATGCTTTTTTAAAGAAAGCATTCTTTCTCTCTCTCTCTCTTAAGATTTATTTTATTGTTTTTGACACAGAGACAGGGAGAGACAGAGAGAAGGGGGAGGGCCCAGAGCAGTCTCCATAGTTGTACATCATCAGTTTTCAACATGGTTTCATTCCACACAGGTGGGTAGGGCTCTTACATGGGAGGCATGCTCCTGTGAGACAGGGGCCTAACAGGGTACAGGAGCAGGGTTCTGAGAACCGAACTTGGGGCCTCCCACAAGGGAAACACACCCCAGTTCAGCATATGGGTCCACACAGGCCAGGGCCGGGACTGACCAGGAATCAATTCAGGGCCCCTGGGGCTGCAAGGTAAGTGCTCACCCCGCTGAGCCATCCTGGCATCCCCTTGGGTGCAATTTTTAATGAAGCAATAAATAACTCATAAACAAACCAGGCACCAAGCACTGTTCCTGGCCTTGGTACACAGCAGAGGGTAGAACATGTACACATCGCTACCCTCACACAGCTGACAGTCTACGGAGGGAAGGCAGATAGTAAATAAAACACGGCAACAGAGAAAAGCACAGCCGTGAAGAGGGAGAGGGGATTACCGGGGTTCTGGGCAGGTGCTGAGATAGGGGTGGCAGTCGTTGTAGGTTTATTTACATGGGATGGTTGGGAAGGCTTCCCTGAGAAGGTGGCATCTGAGCAGAGACCGGCAAGTAGGAACATGAGCACAGGCTATCTAGGGGAACAGTCTTCCCAAACAGAGGAGACAACCTAGAATGAGTTTCTGTTTTGCTCGGCAAAATAAAATTTAGAGAAGGAAAAGCTTTCAGCTTCTCTCTTTAGACTGTAGAAAAATAACTAAACACAGGCCACCCACCAGCAATGCATTCCAACTTTCCTCCTGCTCCGGGAGAGCTCGGAGTCCAGACAGAGGGAAGCTTTGTTTCTGTTTTGTTTGTTTCCTGTGTCCTCGATATGGGCAGTTACTCACTTGGGCAGGTGGGGCTTCTGTGATTTGGGGAGAGGGGCGAAAAGGAAGCTGCCTAATGTCTCTTCATCTCGCTCTCTGCTCTGGCGTGGCTTTCCTGCTTGATGTAGAGTATAAAATGTAGGGATTGGGCAGCTGGGGCCCCAGGCCAGAGAGGAAACCGTGTGCAGAAGACCTGAACTGCCCAGTTCACTGTGGGGTCCTCAGGGCCACCTGTTCACATGGAGCCAGACCCTCTCGGCATCTAAAAAATCCAGGCACTGACACTCTGGCTGCCAAGAGTTGGTTGGAGGCAGGGGCACGGACGCCCACTCGCCTTCATCCTCACAAGCCTTAGGTTTATCTGAGGAATCCAAGGGGGGAGCAGTTTACAAACTGTTTTTTGAGGTTCCCTGTGAAGAAAGGCCTGATAAAGTTATCGTAGTGTGTGCAAATGTAGAGGTTTGGGGAGACTCAGCGGTTCCTCCCCACGCCTCCCGCTCAGAGTGAGGCTGGACCTGAGGCCCTGACTCCACAGCTGTCCGGTGGAGGATGGAGACTTGTGAGCGGACGTGCCAAGAGCAGCTCTTTCCGAAATCTGGCCAGAGCCAGATCTGATGCTTGGGCCCAAGTCAGAATTGAATGACTGGCTCTGATTTCTGTCAAACACTGGCTCTGCTTGATGCTTCTCACACCCAGGAAAGAGGGTGGGAACTTTGCATCTAGTCCACGTTGTCCAGCACAGCACAGCTCAACATGGGCCTACCCTGGGCACACACAGAGGGGAAGGATAAAAGACATTTTCCAACCCTTCAAACGGGGAACTATTGTCATCAGCAAACCCACGTTAGGGGGACTTATAGAGCAGAAGAACAATGAACCCAAATGGAATCATGAAGATAAAAGAAGGAAGCACTAGAGAGCAATAGAAAGGGTAAATACATGGGTAAATCTAAATGAATATTGATAATGTAGAATAAAATAATAGTAGTAATGCCTTGTGAAGTTGAAAACATATATGGACTTAAAATACATGACAACAAGGATACACAGATGGGAGGGGCTTAAATAGAGCTAAATGTTCTAAACCTTTGCATTATCCTAGAAGTGGTAAAAGTATAAATTTACACTAAATTTTAAGGTCCAGGGGAAGCCGGGATGGCTCAGTGGGTTAAGCGCTTACTTTGCAGCGCCGGGGACCGAGGATCGAATCCCGGCCCCGGCCCATGCGGACCCATATGCTGAACTGGGGAGCTCCCCCAGTTCAGTTCTCTCTCTGTCTCTGTATCTCTCTCTCTCTGTCAAAAATAAATAAATAAATAAATAAATTTTAAGGTCAAGGGTACATATTGTACACTCTAAGGAGACGACTAAAGAATAAAAGGAGGGAAGCTGGGATGGCTCAGTGGATTAAACGCTCACTTTGTAGCCCCAGGGACCAAGGATCAAATCCTGGCCCCGGCCCATGCGGACCCATATGCTGAACTGGGGAGGCACCCAGTTCAGTTCTTGCCCCCCCCACCCCCGGTTCCGCCCCTGGCTCGAGGGGGCGTGTCTCCCATGCGGGAGGCCCCCAGCCCAGTTCTCACCTTGTGCAGCCCCCACCCACCTGTGTGGAACAAAACCATGTTGAAAATTGATGATGTACAACTATAGAGATGCTCTGCCCACCCCACCTTCTCTCTCTGTCTCTCTGTCTCTGTCTCTCTCTGTCTCTGTCAAAAATAAAATAAACCTTTAAAAAAGAAAAGAGAAAACAAATATAAACTAAAAAGCTAAATGGGATGTAATAATAAAAAATAATTAGACAGCAAGAAAGGAAGAAAAAGGAGACCTAAAACAAGTGAAACAAATAAAAGGCAAATAGTGAGATTTGAGTGGATTTACACCCAAATATATTAGTAATTTTATTAAATATAAATGGACCAAATTTTCCAATTAAAGTCAAAGATTACCAGACTGGATTGTTTTTAAGGAACACTGGCTGAGGTGAGTTGGACGCATGCGTTCTTTTGCCTGGCTTCCGTTGGACTTAACCATCTTTCTACGTGGAAGGCTGACGGCAGACTGAAGCTACAGTGGTCAGCTTTCCACCATGAGGCTGAGTCTAGAAGCTGTGGCCAATGGATGTAGGAGCAAAAGATAAAAAGGAGTCTGTTGTGAAGCTCCCATGCCAGCCCTCGATGACCTCCCTCCAGACTTTATGTGTTGGGAAAGAAAAATAAATCTTTAACTTGTTTAAGTTGAAGCCACTCTGTGTGTGGTGTCAATACTCGTGGCTAAACAATTCTTGATACACACGGTTTAGGACATGATGTCTACAAAGGCCACTGAGTCTCCCATGTGATCCCTACACCACTGGGTTGTATACCCTGTAAAACCTCTAGTGAGCACAGTGTCAACTCATTGCAAGAGCAGCGGCCACATGGACTAATCGGACGACAGGGTAGTTTAATGGACTGGGACCAGCTGTGTCCACACCCCACCTCTCACCCTGAGAAATATTACTGTGGTACTTTATAAACAACTTAAAAGATTGGGGGGTGGGGTGGGGTGGGAGGAGGTAATGATTTCTTGTTGGCAGCCATCATTCATAAAACAATACAGATCGTTCCATGTCTAAAATGAATGTCCATGACCTGATTTCATTCATTCAACAAGTATCTATTGAGCACCTACTGCATGACAAACACTGTTTGAGCCCTCAGGGACACAATAATGAACAAAATAGAGAACTCCCTGGCCTAGTGCAGTTTACATTCTAGTGGAGAGACCAACAATAAGTAAGTACACAAGAGAGAGAAATTGCATGAACGGTACTAAGTTGATGGAGGGGGAAAGGGGAACAAAGAGAGGAGGGATTGGGGACAAGAAGATTTTTTAAAAACATGAAAATGATCTAAATCTTTATCATGGCTGGGGTCACACAACTATATACAATTACCAAAATACATCCAAATGGTTGGATCTCTTTATATATTATATATTCTGTTATATTGAAATACATATCTTACTAAAAATGTAGATGCGACTTTGTCCAAAAAGAACAATAACCGAACTGTCTGATGCCATGGTCCCTGCTCTCTCCTCCTTAGAGCCTGTGTCCTTCTGGTGCCTCCCACTGAGCTCAGGAAACATTCCCTCTGTGTCTCCACAGTCACTCCTTCATTGAGGTGCTGGATTCCACGTCTCCTCCAATGCCAGCCACTTTAGATTTGGGCTGGGGTTGGGTAGAGCCTGCCAAAGGGTATGAAAGTGATGGTAGGACAGCCAAGACTCCAACAGAGCTTAGGCAGGGACTAGGGCTGTATTTGCACTGCCTTCGACTCGGGAGCCCTCTTATTTCACCAGAATGATAAGCTCTATTCCCATGGGTCCCCCGCTGCCTGGTACCTCTGAAGATGGGTTGAGTTTCTTTCCTGTGCTCCCTTATATGGGCACCTTAAACAAAGCAGATGGTTTCCTTCCTGCCAGAACTGCAGATTCTTCACACAAGCTGATGGCCATTGTGAGTCTGTAAGGGAGGAATATTGTTCGTGGGGTCTCCCTGGCACAGTTGAGCCCAGGTTCTATGGAACACCCCATACCACACAGCCTGAGAGACTCTGCACAAAACAAGGTGGGCAATATCACATCGCCCAAGTGGCTCTCCAGCTCCCTACCCAGTCCAACAACAGAACTTTCCCACTGGGGCTCAAAGGCCAGACGTTCTGCCCACAGGAGGCAGAAAAGGTGGGCCTGAGAGAGGCAGTGTTCGACGCTCCACTCTCTGCTATCGATGCACGAAGGGGAAACGGGTGAGACTGGAAGCAAAGGCAGCTCTAGGCCAGCCTTCTCCTGGATTCCCAGGTTTCGTGAAACGAAGGTGGTGTTTAAGGTGTCTGGCAACTCCTGCAACTATGGGCTCAGCCGTTGGTCTTTCTCTAAAATCCCAAACCTCAGGTTTTCCTTCCCAAGGTCTTGGCTGCAGCCTGGGAGTACTGGAGCACCAGAGTGCCATGTCATCCTGAGCACTACCTCTCTCCCTCCCAGAAGCATCTCCACCCCGGCCTTCTCCTCGGCGGATGTATGGGCACTCAGCCCACAGCAGAAAAAGCAAGCCCTAAAGTCATAGAACCGGCTGAACAACTCTGAGCTTGCCGGCTTCCTGCCCCAAGTGCCCACACCAGCCCTGACAAGGTCTGGAATGAGCCACCTCAGTGAGAACGGCCAAGAGGAAGCTGAGTGGGGCTAAACAGGGAGGAGGGAACAGCACATTCAACCTGGCTCTGCTCCAAATCGGCCTACTGGCCAGGCTGTTTATAAAAGGAGAAAGCCCACCCTCAGCGAAAGCAGGCAGGAGAGGAGAGCAGGACAGTGATGGCACCAGAATTCTGGGAAATGGAGAGCAGCCAGGTGAGGCTATAGCTTTCTCCTCACTGCTGAGTGTCTGGGGCGGAGAAGCAAGCTGGGCAGAGCCTCAGACAAACGGCAAGTGGAGCCACCAGGCACCTCAAAGACAGGGGCAAAGGTGAAGCTGAAACAAAGTGGGGTACTTGCACGCTCTGAGATGCCCGCTCCTCACCACCTGAGAAGATCAATGCTTAGTCCTTACCGCTCCCCTCCCCGCACCTCCATAGCCAAGCTAAACCGCTTCCATCTGAAGGTGGTGGTGGAAGTGCTGGGGTCTGGCCTGGCCCACTCCCCCAGCCCCCTTGGCTTTCCTTCCTTGTCCCGCTCTCAACATGCTGGCAAATAGGCTTCCAGCAGCCAGGCAAGAGATTCAGAGGATCCCTCACTGAGAACCTGACTTGTCTAAGTAAAATGACCTACATATTCTGCTATTTGGGGATCCCTAATATCAAGGCCAGAACCTTATCCCATCCTTCTCCTGTGAGAAACCAGCTCTAGGATGCCAGGATAGCTCAGCAGTTTAAGTGCTTACCTTGCAACTGCGAGGTCCGGGGATCGAATCCCATCCCTGGCCAGTGCAAACCCATATGCTGAACTGCGGCACAACTGGTAATCACTGAGGTGGCGGTGAAGGTTCTTGCCTTCCCTGTGGGAGGCCCCAGTTCTGTTCCTGCCCCATGTGGCCCCACATCCACCTGAGTGGCATGAAACTATGTCACAATTAATGATGTACAGCTATGGAGACTGCTCTGGGTTCTCCCCCCACCCCCACCCCTCTGTCTCTCTCTCTCCCCTCTCAAAAACAATACAATAATCTTCAAAAAACGGGGAAGCTGGGATGGCTCAGGGGGTTAAGTGCTCGCTTTGCAGCCCCAGGGACCGAGGATCGAATCCCGGCCCCAGCCTGTGTGGACCCATATGCTGAACTGGGGAGTGTCCCCAGTTCAGTTCTCACCGGAGCGAGACCCTGGCCTAGTTCCTGCCCTGTGCAGCCCCGCGCCCACCTGTGGAATGAAACTATGTGCAAAAACCAATGATGTGTAACTATGAAGACTGTTCTGGGCCCTCCCTCTTCTCTCTATCTCTGTCTCTGTATCTCTCTCTCTCTCTCTCTCTCTCTCTCTCTCAAAAACAATAAAAATAAAATAAAAAAGAAAAGAAAAGAAAAGAAACCAGCTCTGCACCCTCATGGGGCTTCCATAAGCTGTGAAATGCCACCCTCTTAAATAGGACTAAACAGCCAAGAACCAAAGTCATTTGAGGAAAGCCTTAGCTACAAAAAACAGAGAGCAAAATAAACAAACAGAAAAAAACAAACTCCAAGGAAACAGAGATAATGTGGAGATTGGAACAGGAAAACAATTGTCCTTATAATTACTACTCCCAGAGGATAAGAGAAGATAATTAATTCATGACACAAGAACATGGTGTTATAAAGGAAACACTGGATAAGAAATAGCTCTTGAAAATTAAAAATGATAGTAAAAATACAGTAGATTTGAAATATAAATTGGTAAAAATTACCCCAAAAAATGAAAGATAACAGGAAAAAATAACCTAAAAATTACAGAATCATTTTGGGAGTTTTAACATCTAAATAACTGGAGTTCCATAAAAAAGAACAGTTAAATTGGAGGAAAGTAACCACAAAATTATATGAGACTTTCCCAGCACATAGGAATATGAGCTGCCAAACTGAAGGGCCCACTGAGGGCCCAGAACAAAGGAAAAAAACAAAACATATCAAGGCACAATTTTAGGACATCAGATAGGCAAAGAAAATCCTAAAAGTGGAGAAGCTGGGGTGGCTCAGCAGGTTAAGTGCTTGCTTTGCAGCCCCAGAGCCCAAGGATCAAATCCTGGCCCCAGCCCATGCAGACCCATAGGGTGTGTCCCCAGTTCAGTTCTTGCTGGGGCTTATGCAGGAGGCTCCCGGCCCAGTTCCTGCCCTGTGCAGCCCCGCACCCACCTGTGGAGTGAAACTATATGGAAAACTAATGCTGTCAACTATGGAGACTGCTCTGGGCCCTCCCCCTTCTCTCTGTCTCTCTCTCTGTCAGATAGATAGATAGATAGATAGATAGATAGATAGATAGATAGATAGATAAACAGACAAACAAACAATAAAAATAAATCTTTAAAAAAACAGAAAATCCCAAAAGGTTTCAGAGAAAGAGAAAACAATGTATGTCTGGAGATCAGCAATCAGAATCACATCATTTTTTCTCAATGACAACATGGGAACCAAGAAGACAATAAAGCATCCCTTTGAAAATACAGAAGGAGGGGAAGCCCAGATGACTCAGCAGGTTGAGCGCTTGCAGACCCACATGCTGAACTGGGCTGTGTTTCCCATGCAGGAGGCCCCGAGTTTGGTTCTCACCCCTCAGTTTGGCCCCTGGCTCGAGGGGGCATGCATTGTAATTGCTTGGAGCTCCTGCTGAGCTCCACTCCCTCCCACCCTCCTCTCCACCCCGGTCTTCTCGCAGCTGCCATCACGATCATCCACCAGGACTTTATCAGCCATGATGAGATGTTCTCCGACATCTACAAGATCTGGAAGAACAAGGTCAGCCGGTGCCTGGAGGTGGAAGGGGAGATGGTCAGTAGGACAGAGGGTAATATTGATGACTCACTCACTGATGGAAATGCCTCCTCTGAAGGCCCCGAGGGCGAAGGTGCTGAAAGCACAGTAGTCACTGGTGTCGGTATTGTCATGAACCATCATTTGCAGAAAACCAGCTTTGCGATGAAGCTTACAAGAAGTACATCAAAGAGTACATGAAATCAATTCAAGGGAAACTTGAAGAACAGAGACCGGAAAGAGTAAAAGCCTTTTGACAGGGGCTGCAGAACCAATCAAGCACATCCTTGCCAATTTCAAAAACTACCAGGTCTTCCCTGGGGAAACTATGAACCTCTAGATAGCACAGCTGCTCTACGGGACTACCGTGCGGATGGTATGACCCCAGGCAGGATTTTCTTTAGGGATGGTTTAGAGATGGAAAAATGTTAACCAAACTGGCCATTTGGATCCACTGCTTGTCATCCTGTCAGCGGTGACATTCACACACCAGGGCTAGGACAAATGGGACCAATGACTACCAGTAGCTCTTTGTTGATTTTGACCTTGACATCTTTGGAGCAAAGGCCTTGTTTTTTAAGAAAGACATGTCATGTAGGTTGTCTAAAAATAAAAGGCATTTAAATTTAAAAAAAAAATTAAAAATAAAATATAATAAAGACCAGGTGAAACTCCAAGAGAGATGCAAGGGGAGGAAAGTGAGAAGCAACAGCTGGCACCATTACTCCGTTCTTAGGGGGGCCTGGGAGATACCTGTTCCCTGGATGAAACCCTGTCCCAAACACCCCCCCCCCCTACCGCCCCTCTCAGGGACCCAAGTCCCACCTTGGGAGCCAGGGGAGGAGCTGACCCAGCAGTGGGGATGAGACTCACTAGGGGGCACCCTTTTATCACACTGGTCATGCCCCAGCAGCCACCCAAACCGTTCTAATTTCTCTTCTACAGGGAACCCTGCAAGCCAAGGACCTCACTTCTCTGCAGCCTCTTGCCAAGAGCAGAGGGTCTTCCAAGCAGCAATGGCACATCCACCAAATCAGTACCCACTCAGTACAAGGAAGATAAGCAGAAAAGGCAGGTGTCTGGGGGCACGTTGACATCACAAAACAATCTTCCCTTCTTTACTGCCTCAAATGTGCCAGTTCTTAGTCCCCCCCATCCCCTTCCCCAGACTGATGGCTGCCCAGCTAAAAATAAACTGAAGGGTGCACTCCTGGAGTTTCTTCATTTATTCACCAATATCCCAAGACACATCGTCCACGCGGGACTGGAGACCATGGAGGTTCTGGGCAGTTATGGACCCTAGAACTGGGGGAGGAAATGGAAGCAATATTCAGCGCACCATCCCCTGTATGGGATCTCACTGCCTACAGGCATCATCGCACCCCTGGGTCTGTAGGAACATCAGATGCCAGGGCACAGAGGAAGGCCAGTCAGGGTTCTTCCATTTTTTAAGGTAGCACCCTCATACCTCCACTGTGGAATCTATTCAGAAATGCTGCAACTTTGGGGGAATTAATAGTCCAAAGACACAGACCCTGTAAAGTAAAGACCCTGTGCCTGATGGAGATTCTGGGTCTGATGCCTGAAATGGCAGGAAGGGTGGTGGTGGTGGAAGAAGAGGATTTGAGGGAAGAGCAGAAAAGGGCGTGAAGAATGGACCCTGGAGGCTTCCAAAAGGACAAAGAGAAAAGGCAGCTTGGCTCTTGAAACTGCAGCATTGGAACTTCCATCCCAATGTCCAGGCTCTGTGCGATTTGCTTCCTGTTCCAGATTCTGGTGGACTACCTTTTCCCCATAACCTGTCAAAGGACGTGTCCAGGGAGGCTGGGAGAATTTCACAATGAGCAGAGTCTTTCTTTGATATTGCCATCTGGGCCCTGGAGCCCCTCCTCTAACACTCAACCGTTTGGGAAATAAGATCATTCCCTTCCCAGCTCTACAAAATGGAGCTGCCAGGGTCCAGCTCAGAACTTGCCTTCATATCCCCTTTGGGTCCAGTGGGACACAGCTGCAAAGCCAGGCCCGAGCCCAGAGCCCAAGCTAAGGAGGCATGAGGGTGTGGATGCCTGGATCCCTTGCTAAGCCCTGTACTCATCTATGATGCAGCCACACCCCTGGGAGCTGTACTTTGCAGAGCCAAGAAGTCAAGCCCAGCTTACTCTGAGAACTGGGTCACCTCTGCATCTTTCCTGAGCAGGACTGCAGGCCCAGCCAGCTATACTGTCATCTGGGTGGAATGAGTACCTGCAGGGGCATGGGAGTCAGAGAGAAGGGGCAAAGTGGACAGAGAGGGACAAAGCTGGGAGGAAGTACTGGCTCACTAAGCCTTTTCCCCCTGCTGTAAGTGAAGACAATGTACTGCTAGCAGGCTGGCCAGCCCAGTGCCCATCTGTGCCCACCTGCCTCTGGCACACCTGAGCTGTGGTGATCCTCTCACCCAACCACCCTGCAGAGCCAGGTGTGGCTGCCAGCTCAGGCAGGCTCCACCGGGGTTTCCGGCCCTGCCCTCCATTCTCCTTGCAAAAAAGAAGGAAGAAAGAAGAAAAGTGCGTGTAAATTTCCCATTTAGGTTTTGGGTGCCCTCTCCCCCCTTCTGTTGCTCTTGAGTAGTCACCAGGGCCCATTTATGCCTGTACTATAGAAGGCTGACCCACTACAAGATGTACCTTCTTGACTCTAGCTGCTTTGGGCCTGCCCATTTCTGCAATCATCTCAAGAATGTTTGTCAAGCATTTTGTCAGGTGTCCCTTAAATGCCCCAAAGACAGATCTGTACCATGTGACCTTTCCCCTGTTTTGCAATGCCAGAATGCACATGCCCACACCTACTCTCACACCTCCACCAAATGTTTCCAAGAAAAATGCTGTCCACAGGGTAAGGCCTCTTCTCTTCCTTGTCATTCCTCAAGTTCCTACCTAGTATGTCTAGCTGAGACAGTGGCATGCATAGTGACCATAATTTCTTTTAGTGTTTCTGAATGGCGAAATATCCCTTAACTTGGCACAAATGACTTACTTCTCGTTTGTCTCAGAGCTGATCACTGTTTGAAATGCAGTATTTGGCTTCCAAGTAAATTACACACATATACACAAATTTGGGGGGAGGGCTTTATTAAAAATTAACAAAGTCCCTGGATAGTAAATAGCTCTTTGAACTTACAAAGTTTTCTTCCCCCTGGTCCTCTCCAGTGGATCTGGGAATTGCATACTCCATGGTGAGAGGAGATGGCCCAGCCAAGGGTAGAAGTCAACCCTGACTCTGCCCTTAAACAGAGGCCTGAGTGTCCCCCCCCCACACACACACACACACACACTGGGAGGTGTTGGGAGGCCCACTGCAGGTTAGGGCTCAGGAATGGCACACAGAGCTGTGGGGGGAGGGAAAGAGCAAGATTTCTGAAGACTTGGTTTCCATTAGCACAGATGTTCCTCCCTGCTGTGTAGGAAGGTGGGGGAGAAAGGGTCCTAAAAGCACAGGAGGGAATTCCATCCTGAGGAGAAACAGCAGAGGCAGCAGAAGTGGGTGGGAGGGAGAGCCCCTGGCAGGCAAGGGGGTAGGGGGAAGTGAAGAGGTTAGAGAGAGGGCAGATGGAGCCAGGTGGGCTCCCAAAGCCTACCCAGTCCCCCTGGGGAGCCTGGATACTGTTGGCTACGAAATGGTTTTAAGAATCAGAAACCGAGCAGCCCAGGGGTTACCTGGCTTCGTCACTATCTCTCTGTGTGACTCCGGGGAAGCTAAGCAACCACTCTGAGCCTTGGTGTCATTTATAACAGGGATGGTAACAGAGCTCCCTGGGAGGCTGACTGGGAGGGCTGAACGAGATGACTAGGCTAGAAGCGGCGGCGGCACACCGTGTGCAGGGGTGTCAACTACCACCTTCGGTTAGAGTTGGACCGAGCGCCTGGCGGCCGATGATTCCGTTAGTTAGGTGGGTCAAGTTAACCAGAACATTTTCCGGCCCAGATTCATACTTCCTGTGGAGACAGGTCCCAAAAGAGCGGGGTGAAGGTGTTTGTAAACAATAAAAGTGCAATTCAAAGGTCACCGCTGGCAGTGAAAGCAGTGGGGTTTAGGGAAGAGGCTCGGTGCAGGAAGCACAGTCATCTTTTCGACGGGGGCACGGTCCACACCAAGCAGATATTTATAATTTTGCAGTCTTCCCTCCCTCTGACACACACACACCCCGAACCCCTACCTCCACCCCTCTCCCGCAGCGGCACCCAGAATCGCTCAGGGACGGGCGATGGACAGACATCCCTCAGTGTCGTCCCGCCCAAGGGAAGCAGAGGTGAGAGGAAGACGCAGACGGGGCTGGGGACAATCGTGGGCTGAGTTGGATGAACTCGTCCCCAGCAGCTCTGAAGGCAAACCCGCGGGCGCGGGGCGGGAAGGGGAACAGCGCGTCCTGGAGGGCCCTGGGAAGCCGAGGAGCGGAGCTCGGGGGCCGGCCCCCAGCCGGGCCCGCAGCGCCGCCTCCCCGGAGGAAGGCGGGGGCCGGGAGGAGGGAGCGGGAGGAGGCGGGAAGGCGGCGCGCTGAGAGGTTATTTGTGGTTCGCTTTGATCCCGAAGGGGAACCTGAAACTCTCACATTCCTGGCATAGCAGCCGCCTCCGGCGCGGGCCGACCCTGGGGCTGCGCGCTGGAGCCCGAGCGGCCAGAACGTCGGCGCCACCGCCGAGCACACACCTCCGCCGCCGAGCTGAGCCGAGCCTGGCTGGGTCGTCGGGCCCGGCCGAGCCGAGCACCCGCGAGCCGCGGCGGTAAGGAAAGCCGTTCTGCGCTGGGGCCGTGCGCGGGGCCGACAGAGACGCGTCGAAGCCCGGGCTCCGGTGCAGCCGGGTCTTTCCTGGGAGCCGGAGCCCGGCGGACCCAGCGTCCTCGGTGCGCAGTGCACCCTTTCCAGGCAGCTGCGTGGGCCACTCCGCCCGGGGGGCGCCGCGCCGCGTGCCCGGGTGGGGGGACTCTTGAAGGCGCGGGTCCCCCGGGGCTCGGGGAGGGCGCAGCCGCTAGGGAGAGCCGGGTTCGTGTTTTGGTCTCGGGTCGTGGAGAGGGGCGCGCAATAGGGCAGGAGATTCTGCTTCGAATTCAAGTCGTAGGGCCCCGGGGGCTGATGTGGTTAGGTGGGTGTTACAGGTGTCTTTGCTCCCAACCAGCCCAAGAATTCCTCTTTGTCTTACTTGGAAAATCCTCTCTGGAGCCACAAACTGGCTCTCACTTAGAAAGAATGCAGCCAGCCGTCCAGCCCGGTGACGTCAGCGCTGGAGCATTCGGAAAACAAAGAGGGCTGGCGAGGGAGAGAGAAGGAGGCGGGCCCGCGACACTTAAGACCTCCGAGTCACGGCTACCGGTGCCCGCTCGTTCTAGGCGCACCAGCGGCCCCCTACGTGCTCGAGGTCGGCGGGGACTCCGGGCAGGGCGGGCTCTCTGGCTGCGGCGTGATCGGACCCAGAGAGAGACCCTCACTCCAGGGTTTAGGCGAGTGAGCCCAGGCAAAAGCCGGAGATGCGTGCTTGCTTAGGAAGGTGGGGTCCGGAGAGCCGGGCGCGCAGGCGCCTCCGAGGGGCGCCGCGGGTGGGGTGGGGGCTTCAGATCTTAGTGGCTCATCTGAAAGGATGTGCATCGGAGGAGTTTGACTCGAAGCACTGGGGACGAGAGGCCCCGGGGAGGTGTTCCCTGCTCCCAGGCACACAGTTGGGGGAAGGAGGCCGGAATCTGTCTGGAAAGCTCTGCAGTCCCCGGTGGTTCTCCGCGGGAGTCATCCGGACACAGATGAATGTGGAAAATGTCCCTCGGATGAAACGCTAAGGCAAATTGACTCGTGTTTGTGTTGCCTCTGGTAGCTCTGGAATCTCGCCTCTTCACTCCTCCGTGTGTCTAGTTGGGGGAGGGGTGGCATGATTGGGTGCTAGGAAGGATGGGGACAGAGAGGCCCTCCAGATTCATCTCCCACTCCTCACCTTGGGCAGCAGGAGGAGGGAGTGGATTGGGAATGGCTGTTGTGTCAACCTACCAAACCCAAACTGCAGCAGCGCACTGGGGCTGCTTTTGTGACGGAGGGGCTGCATTCCTTCCCCTGTACACACGGGATCTGTGGAGGTGTGGGTTTTCTTTGGCTTTCCCTGAATCCCAGTTTGGAGGTTTGTGTTGGAGGAGGCTGTGGAAAGGAAGCTTGGTGAGGCAGGCAGCCTTCCAGGCATGAGCCACGGGGAGCCTGAGGTCAGAAGGGAACACCTTCCTCAGGAGACATTAATATTATCTCCCTGTGCTCACAGCGCCCAGGTTCCTGCTACTATGAGCCTCCTCCCCCTTAATCCTCCATTTGCCTCAAATGTCTGTTACTAATGTCAGGATGCTGAGTGCCCCTCTACTGTGTGGCTAGAGGACCATAGGGCCCTTTCTTAAGCAGAGTGTGAGTGGGGGGCAGGGTCCTTTCTTTTTTCTGAAGTGCCTGTGCAGATATTGTCAACACAGACTATAATAGACTGACCCACAAACCTTGTTGTGTGGTACCTTTTTGCCTCATCTCACCAAACCATTCTCCTATTGTAGCCTCTCTCATCCATTGTTCACCAATCCAGATGCATTTTCTCCTTCCCGTTCACCTTGCAGAGTGACTGTCAAGGTCATCCCACAGCAGGCAGGGCTTGGCAGGGAAGAAGGTGGTGAGTGAGCTGTGCCAAGGCTGGGGCTGGGACATGCTTCATTCTAGACGTCTGGGGGGCTGTTTGTCTCTAGGGCTTTATCACCTGCCAAGACAGTGCAGTGGTCAGATTTGAACTAGTGCTGCCCTGGAGTCTCTCTTCAGGCTCTTTGATGGGTAGTTGACTACAGGAGGCTGTGGTTCCGTGTGGATTACCTTCTCGGTACTGATGTCTTTCTCTAGGCATAGTAAGTCCCACGCATATGCTTACAGTAGCGTTCCTTTGCCAGGGATTTACAGTGCACCAGGAATTCAACAGCCATTGCTGCTACTCATTTCAACTCTGTGAGGCAAGCATTGTTCTTGCTACTTTTCTGATGAAGAAACAAGCACAGGGGTTAACTACGTTGCCTTGATCAGTAGGGGGCACACTGGCAGGTGAACTCAGGCCTGTGTGGCATGCTAAGCCTTGGTATAATGGAAAGTGCCCCCTTTTCCAGTGCTCCCATTGATTGCTCTTCTTTCCTTCCTCCCAGGTGCCCTGGAGCCGCTTGCCTCTGGCCGCTGTCCAGGAGGCTGTGTGCAAGCCGAGGAAGCATGAGGACGCTGGAAGACTCCTCTGGGACAGTCTTGCACCGCCTCATCCAGGAGCAGCTACGCTATGGCAACCTGACCGACACACGCACACTGCTGGCCATCCAGCAGCAGGCCCTGCGGGGTGGGGCTGGAGCTGGGGGCACAGGGAGCCCCCAAGCCTCCCTGGAGATCTTGGCACCGGAAGACAGCCAGGTGCTGCAACAGGCCACAAGGCAGGAGCCCCAGGGCCAGGAGCACCAGGGCGGTGAGACCCACTTGGCAGAGAACACCCTCTACCGGCTGTGCCCACAGCCCAGCAAGGGCGAAGAGCTGCCCACCTATGAGGAGGCCAAAGCCCACTTGCAGTACTATGCGGCCCAGCAGGCGGGGCCCCGGCTGCATGTTAGTGACCGCGATCCCCGTGGCGCCCCTGGGGGCAATCGAAGGCAGGATGAGGCCCTGCGGGAGCTGCGGCACGGGCACGTGCGCTCCCTGAGCGAACGGCTCCTGCAGCTGTCCCTGGAGAGGAACGGTGCCCGGGCTCCCAGCCACATGAGCTCCTCCCACAGCTTCCCACAGTTGGCCCGGAACCAGCAGGGCCCCCCACCCAGGGGCCCCACTGCCGAGGGCCCGGAGCCCCGTGGACCTCCACCTCAGTACCCACACGCTGTGCTAGCCCATGAGACCACCAGTGCTATCACCGACCCTCGGTACCGTTCCCGTGGCAGCTCGCACCTCCAGCATGCTGAAGTCAGGTAACTGCCCACCTTGGCCTTTCAAGCTCTTGATTTCCTTCCAGTGTAGTTCTCCAGACAGTCCCTGTGTCCAGGCTGGCAAGCCCCAGAGGCAGGGGGCAGCTAATGCCTGGAGGAGAGGGGGACTTAGCCAAGGCCACGTGAGAGCTTAGTGGTGCACCTTGCTATAAGGCGGAGGTAGACACCATGTCTGATTAGTGGTAACAGTCACGTAACTAGGGTACCCAGAGGGCATGAATCACAGCAAGGGGTTAAAAGCTAGGTTTTAGAAAGAACTTGCTAAAGATGAGGCTGGGAATCATGGCCAAACTCTTCCTAAGTTAAGTGGGAAGAAGGTGGAAACACCGTCTCTGGAGACGTTTAAGAATAAGTGGACAGTTTGTGTTCTGCGGTTGTTGGGAGGCACATTCCTAACTGGAGGCAGGAAAGACATGATGGCCTCCTTAGACACCTCTCCCCACACCTGTCTCTACTATTGATTTCCTATCATGGTTTTTCATGGGCTCAGTGTGTCTGGAGTCTGGAGTGGGAGAGGCTGCTGGGAAGACTCAGCATTTGGTTCTGGGTGTGAGGAGATTTAGAGGATGTGATTTGGCTTACTTTTTAAAAAGGCCCCTCTGGCTTCCTGTAGAGAATGGATTCCAAAGGCAAGAACGGAGGCAGAGAGACCAGGAAGGAAGGAAGCCCAGAGAGTTTGCTGAAATAGGAGTCCCTAGAAATGAAGCTGACACAGGCTCTTCATTTCGTACATTCCGCATCTCCCCCCATGGGGGTCTAGGAAACCTCACCTCCTGAGAATTTGTAGACTCCCTTCCTCTCGTGGCTCAAGGTCAAAGTCTGGTTCTCTTCATGCCTGCTGAGTCTTCATTTAGTCACCCACTTTCCCACCATTTGGCCTTTCCTTGCTCTCGTGAAATGAGTGAATCGAGGGTGTTGGTATGAAGGAACTGGAGTCTTGTGGGTTCTCTCCACCTCCCAGGCCCCCCTACCTTATCTCCCTTCTCAGGGCTGGGTCGGGGCGTGTTTCGGAAGCTGAGTCGTGGTTTCTTCTTTGGGACCAGCCTTATTGAACCGCTGTCAGGAAAAGATAATATCATGAAAAGGAAGTGGACTGTTTGCAGGAGAACAGAAAAGAGGGAGGGGGAGGGAAGGGAGAGCAAGTGTGAAGGGAAAGGAGGCTATTCTTTCCCGGAGCTAAGTCATCCCCAAAGAATGCCAGTTGTGTCTACCTGGCGCAGGGCAGGGGGAGCAAGTTCATGAAGCCACCCTGAGAGGCCACAATTAGCAGTGCAGGGTGAGTTGGGACATTCCAGTGGGGACCCTGTGCTGTGCTCTCACTGAAAGCTCTCCCAGCCTCTTCTTTGGGCTGACCGGATGAGGACTGTTTGTTGGGAACTGGGGGCAGGCTCTTTTCTTTCAGCCCAGGGTCCTAAGAAGAACAGGAAAACAAGGCTGCAGGGGAGGGCTGAAGGGAGAAGGGGGGCATGAGTGCTGAGGTGAGGGACCCAGAAGTGGAATTACAGTTGTGTGGGGTTTCTTGGGGTTCCTGGCAAAACCAAAGCAGTCTGTTCTGTTCTGGAGTCGCAAGGCCCCAGAAAGGGTCTGTGACCCTCTGTGCCTCTTGCTCTTTGCTCCCTCTCCTTCACATGGAGCCCCGAGGCTGGTGTTACACTAGTGCAAGAGGCCATTGGAACACTGTCCCCAAACTCAGGCTATTGCAATAGTCCAGCGGTGGCTCCTACACTCAAGAAAATCCAGTGTTTGCTCACGTTTACTCTTAAAACAGAGAGTAAAGTGCGGTCACCACTAGAAGTGCGGTCACCACCATTATGGTAGCACCTGCTGTAGGCCCAGCACTCTGCCAGGCCTCGTGTGGCCCTGATGAACCCACTAGGGGCTAGAGATGCTTACTGTCACGATTTAGCAGAGCCATGCCGGCACCTTGGGGATTTGAATGCCTCACACTCTAACCTTAGCCACAGTCTTCTAAAAATGTTTCTGCAAGGGGTGGCAGGACCCAAAATCGGAGGGACAAAACATTGAGTAGTGCTGCCCTGGCAGGTGCTAAAGTAATGCTTGAAAACTAGAGGCACATTGCAGACATGGGGGTAGCTGCTGGGGCTCAACCACCCGGGGGGGTCTGGAAAGCAGTGTGCTCAGTCATGATTGATGTGGCCTCCAGACCCCAAAAAGAGCCTGCTGTGATTAGAAGGGTCAAGGGCGCGTTTTGGGAGATGCCTTATTTAGGCACTGGCTGTCTAGGAGGTCCAGGACTGCTCAGGCCGAGCCCCAAGGCCTTGGCCGCAGTGAAGCCAGGCGTGAAACAAACCCCCCTGATGTTAATCCCCTCTAACCCCACTCTCCTGGCCCTGAGGGTCTTCCGCAGAGTCCATGTGGGAAAGACCTTCCCCACGGTGGGGAGGCTGAGTGGACTTGCCTTTTCAGGATGCCCAGGAGGGCTGGGCCAACTCAGGGCTGCTCTGGGTGAGGCTGTGAGGTCTCTGAGCACCATGTCTTCTGTTCCCCAGGATCCTGCAGGCCCAGGTGCCTCCTGTGTTCTTCCAGCAGCAGCAGCAGCAGTACCAGTACCTACAGCAGGCCCTGGAACACCCTCCACCTCCACTACCCCCACACCCAGCTGCTCTTGCCCATGGCCCCCTAGGCTCCCTCGGTCCCTCTGGGATGGAGGGGCCAGCAAGCGGTCAGGCCTCCTTGGCCACCTCGGCTAGTGCCCACCTGGCCCAGATGGAGACTGTGCTGAGGGAGAATGCCAGGCTGCAGAGGGACAACGAGAGGCTGCAGAGAGAGCTCGAGAGCTCAGCGGAGAAGGCTGGCCGCATGGAGAAGGTAGCGGGGCAGGGGGAGGCAGGGACCTAGAGGGCTGAGTTGGGGGTGGGCAGTTGAAAGGGAAACAGGAGTCTGAATGCTTGTCTGGCTGGGCCTTGCACCCAGCCCTCGGGCCCCCTCCCCCTCCCCCACATCCCTCGTGCAGCCTCCTTGTCTGACTCCAGACAGCTGGGGAGCAGCCGTGAGGCCTGCAGAGCCGGCCTGGAGCATGAGCAGTTGCTGGCCAGTGGTGATTAGAAAGAGCCCATTCACCAGCTCCCTGCACACTCACACCCTACCCCCCCATACACACCCCCTCCCGCGGACACCTCCCACAGAGAGCCCTTTGTGTCCCCCACACAACAGCAAGTCTGTTCTAGGCCAACCCTGGCCAAAGAGAAAGCCCCTCCCCTAGGAAAAAAACGAGCGACTTATTGGAATCACAGGCCAGCTAGGAGCACGTGCGGAACCTGCTGGCAGCCAAGTGGGAGGGTCAGGCTCGCCCTCTGCAGTGGATGGTGATGGCCAAAAACCCCAGGCAGAGGCGGCTCAAGCTGGGGCCCAGCACCTCCTCCTTTTGTGAAGGTTTGCCACTGTGCATTCCACCCTAGCTGGTGGCCTCAAGCCTCCTGTAGGGCTGTCCTGTGGTGCCCAAGATAGGTCAAACTCAGAACATGGCTGGAGTCTTTCTGTGCCCACTCCTGCCCACTGAGCTTAGTTTTCTCAGCAGAAGCAGACGAAAGTTAAATGCTTCTTTCTGGACGATGGGCACAGGAAAGCTCTACTGGGTCACCCTGGAGGCTGGCACTGGGTTCACTCTCAGCCTGTGGCCCTGGATTCACTCAGCGTCTGGACCTTGGGACAGTTGACAGGACCCTTGCTTGATGGTCTACCCTCAAAAACTATAAGCTTCTGACCCTCCCACTGTTGCCACCGGCATTTTTTGCTCTGGGTTTTTATCCTTTCCTTCTCCCTGCTTAGGGAGAGCAGATCAGCCAGCTGGGTTTGTGTGTAGGGGCTTGGGTACCACACACACCCCTAGGAGCGCTCCCGGCCCTTCAGCTATTCTGTCTGCCTCTTGCAGCTGGAAAGTGAAATCCAGCGGCTCTCTGAGGCCCACGAGAGCCTAACCAGAGCCTCTTCCAAGCGGGAGGCCCTGGAGAAGACCATGAGGAACAAGCTGGACAGTGAAATGAGGAGGCTGCAGGACTTCAACCGGGACCTTAGAGGTAAGAGCAGGTCCCCTGGGGGGAGCGGCTGCATGGGGCTTGATTCCTCTGTTTTAGAGAAAACTTCAAAATCTGTTCTGTGCAAAAGACTATAAATGGACTCAAAGCGGGGCCAGGCTGAGCCGCCTTGGAGGCCACCCTGATAGGTACTTGTCTCTGCATTCTGGACCTTGGAGTCTCACCTGGAGCTCTCTCCCCGATGTGGCCCCAGGGGCTCCCCTGTGAGCCCATCTCCAGCCTGAGGTGTAGCCCCCGCAGACAGGCTTTCAGGGGACACCCCAGGAAGGCAGCACCTTCTGATACTCAAGTATCTTTCCTTAAAATATCTTTCCTTTATTTCAGAGAGATTGGAATCTGCAAACCGCCGCCTGGCAAGCAAGACGCAGGAGGCCCAGGCAGGCAGGCAGGACATGGTGGCCAAGCTGCTTGCTCAGAGTAAGTTGTGGTCCCACTCAGAAGCCTGGCCAGATGTGTGGGTGGAGGGGCCACAGCAGCCCCTCTGGTCAGAGAATTGCCCACCCATCCTGTCAAAGCAGTGCTTTGAGCACAGGTTTACTGAACGCCTACTGTGCACTGAGCTCGGTGCTGGACTGGAGGAGAGCGGGGGACTTCTGAAGAATAAAATCTGGTTCTTTGTTTTTGGGGGAAGTCAATGGATACAAGAGGGACAGCTTGGGGGAGCAATGATTTGCTGGCCACGAGTGCAGTGTCCTTCAGAGGCCGAGATGCCTGGGCAGTGGAGGAGGTGGCATCACCCTGAAGGTGGTGACAGGGAGGAGAAGGAAGAGTCTGAGTTCCCCAGGGAGTTCCAGGCAACAGCTGGTGGGGGTGCCCAGAGGCTGGGCGAGAAGCTGGGGAGCATGGAGGAGCTGGGCCATGACAAGGTGCCAGGAGGAGACACCTGCAGACAGCAGAAATGGCTCCTGGAGCTTAACTGACAGGTGCAGCCTGCAGAAAGGGGTTGGGAGGCTTCTCTAGAGGAGGCCGTGGAAGCTGCGAAGAGTGGGTGAGTTCATCGTTGGTCAGTCCGTTCAGTCATTCATTTGTTCATCAGCAGAACTGCTAAGTACCTGGCAGGTGGTAAGCAGATGAGAACAAGCCCAGAAAGGTACCCAACAGGGAGATGAAGAGAGAGGGGGTGAGCTTGAGATAGGGACAGAGTGTAACCCACAGGTTCAAGGAAACAGTGCCGGGCCCTGAAGACTAGTGACTAGGAGGTCCCCAGTGGCCAGAGAAAGAGGCTCTGTGGGGACAGCAGGGGTGGAGAGTGGGCCACAGGTGAAAAACACCTGGAAGGCTCAAGGGGAGGTGCACGCTGGGTAGGGGTGGGGTGGGGAGGGGGGGGACGACAAAGGAAGCCCTGAGCTCAGCAGCAGGCAACTCGAGTAAGCTGAAGAGACAAAGAGAGGCTGTCTTATTTATTGAGCTCCTAATGTATGCTCTTACTATGTGCTATAGTGATATTTGGGGTGTGTGCAGAGAAGCGGAATGGGAGTGTCTGGTGTCTGGAGGAGGGTGGCATTGAGGAAGGAGTCAAGGAACCTATAAGGAATCTACTGTGGGTGGCACAGTTAGCAGGGCGTGTCCAGAAATGGCGGAGCAGCTTGAGGACTGAGCACTGGCAGCACCTCCTCCCCGCTCAAGGAGCGTTCAGAGGCCTGCCCATGGCAGGGGATGGGGGAGCACAGCACGGGGGTGGCGGTGAAGGGTAGGGCAGGAGGTAGGGTGAGGTGGCAATGACTTGAGGTCACTAGGAGGGAGAAGACGGTGGTGAGGAAGAAGGGAGAGGGGACAGCTCTTGGGAGTCCGGAGAGGACTAGTTGCTGGGGGGAGGCAGAATGGGGTATCTTAGTAGGAAAGAGCCCAGTTCTGGGGTCTGGATCTACGAACGAAAGGAAATCACAGGCGAGTTTCTGGGAGCTGGCAGAGGAGGGGCCAGGGGCCAGAGGCGTTTCCGCTCCCTGGGGAATGAGAGCCAGGCTGTTCTTGGCTCCTCGCTGGAGCCAGTAATCTCCAAGCCGCGGGTGACCTGGATGCCTGGCATTCCAGAGCCACTGGGCTGTTCAGCTCTAGCCTGCCCCCCACCGCTCCCTCCCCGCCTGGCCCAGCTCCCTTGGCTGCTGCTGCTTTGGTTCTAGCTCCCTAGGGGGAGGAGAGAGTAAATACAAAGGGAGCCTGGGGCTTGCTGGTGTGGGGGGTCCTCACTTTCTCTTGGGGGAAAGCACATCCCCCTGTACCTTCCGCAGCCCATGGTTTTATCCTGGTGGCTAGGGATGGTCAAAGCCTGAGGACTCCCAGCCCTTGCCAGGGTCTTAGAGGTTATGCAAGGTGGCAGGAAGCTACTAGAAGGCAAGGCCCTCCCACCCCAAGAGCTGAGGAAAGCCAAGTAGCCCTTCCTTGCTCCAAACAGCCATGGGGGAAACACAGAATTCTGAGAAAACACCTCTAGTTGACCTCACATTTCCCACCTGGATCAGTCAACACTAGTAGAGAAGTATGATCCTTACCACCAATACCATCTGCTTTTCCCACCAGGCAGGTCATGCTTTTCCCCCAGCTCTGGTCAAGTCCTGTCCTCCCTGGGAATCTGACCCTGAGGCCTGGTTCTCTTAGCTCTGTCCTCCTTGGGCAGTTTCTTCTCACCTGGGCTGTACAACAATTATAAGACTGGGGTGAGATGCAGGTACATTCTGTAAGCCATGAACCCACACCAGGGGGAGGTCACTGTCTCTAACTCCAAAGTCTGCTGTCCTCCACTGCTTCCTTCACCCCATTCACTGACCGTTAAGCCAGGCCAGTGGGAGCTTCTCAATTTTAATAATACGGAGCTTGCTCATCTTTTCCCTCCACACCAAAGGGTGAGGCCAGCTTTGTGCCCGGCCTTCAAAAATCCAGAGCTAGTCAGAGCTGACCTGGGTCGCCTGTGTCCTCTCTCTCCTGCCTCAGTGCCCTGAGTAAATGAATCCGCTCTTCTGCCTGCCCAGGTCCCAAACCTTCAGTCTTCTACTCCAGAACCCTATGGTCCTATAGGATTAGGAAGTTGGCCAGTATCTCTTGAGTTCATCAAGCAGCACCCAGAGCCCAGCCCCCCTCTGCCCTCCAGCAAGGCAGGCAGCCACACAGTCCTGAGGAACCAACCTGGGAGTCCCACAGGAGGTGTGTCGGAGGTGGATTTAAGCCCAGAGCCTCAGCTGAAGGACTTGGTCGCCTGGCTCCGGCCTGGCTTGGCCCAGCTGGATGGAGAAGGCCTATGATCTCTGCACAGTTAAGATCATTTAAAAATCAGGGTAGCAGAAACCTCACACAAATCTTTGGATTATAGTCATTTTCATTGTGCTCCAAAATTTGCATTTCTTTATGAGCCTGGTTGCCCACATCTCAGTGGTCTCCCCAGACCATGGAAGGCAGTTTTGCACTGGGGGAGGGGGATGTGGAATGAGTGAGCCCCAGACCCCATCTGGGGAGGCCTCTGGGTACAGAGCCTTATCCCATAGCCACAGCAGCCTGCTCCCTCGCAGCCAGGCTGGCCTGGGTTCCCTTCTTGGCAGCACTATTCACTTCCTGTTTCCTCCCTGTAAGTTGGGGGTCCTACCTTGAGGGTCTGTTCCTGGAGGCTTCAGGGTAATAGGATGTATAGGTGCCTGGCTTGTGGTGTTGCGGCAAATGGTGGTTCTTGTTTCTGCCCCTTACTCCCACTTCAATGATGGACCGTGTCACAGTGCCCCTGAGCCTCTATGTTCTCATCTGTAAATGGGCCTCACAGTTTCTGTCTGGCCAGTCTCTAGCGTCCTCGTGAGGCTCAGTGGAAATTGTGAGTGTGTTTTAGAAATGGTGACCCCTGGCCTGAGTGGCAGTGTTGGAGGCTGTCCCGTGGCAAGTCGGTGTCCCAGCAGAGAGGAAGTGCAGCCCCACTGGTCACTACAAGGGCCCTGGTCTGGTGCTGCCATTTACTCGCACCTGAACCTGAGCCGCAGACTCCTCACCCATACACGGGTCTCAGTAATGGTTATAATAAAAACTCCTAGGGTTGTGGACAGGATAAGGTGCAGTCGTGCTCATCCAGGGGTCAGCACGGAGCCCAGCAGGCTGTGGGCCCTCAGTGGGGCCGGTCGACGTCCTCGCTGACCGGCCGGGGCCCTCGCTGACCAGGCCCCTCTCCCCGTAGGCTATGAGCAGCAGCAGGAGCAGGAGAAGCTGGAGCGGGAGGTGGCACTGCTGCGCGGCGCCACCGAGGACCAGCGGCGGCGTGCGGAGCTGCTGGAGCAGGCCCTGAGCAGCGCGCAGGGCCGGGCCGCGCGGGCCGAGGACGAGCTGCGCAGGAAGCAGGCCTACGTGGAGAAGGTGGAGCGGCTGCAGCAGGCCCTCGCGCAGCTGCAAGCCGCGTGCGAGAAGCGGGAGCAGCTGGAGCTGCGCCTGCGCACGCGCCTGGAGCAGGAACTCAAGGCCCTGCGTGCACAGCAGGTGTGCTGGGGAGCCCCGTGGAGGCGGCAGGGCCAGGGTCGCCCCTGACGAGTCCACGTCCAGGCTGAGATCCCCCCTCGGAAAGCAGGGGTGCGCTCTGTCCTACCTTTGCTGCAAGGCCCCCTCCCAACCATCCGTCTCTGCCGAGGCTCTACCGTTTGGCCATGTGCCCATCTCAGGTCCTCAAGACTTGGGCTTCTGTCCTCAGGAGCAGCAGGGGCTGGTGTCCTTGGTTTCTAGAGAAAGTAGCTCAGGAACTGTGAGGTACAAGACCGGCCAGCTCCTATCCGTCACCCCTGGATTAGGAGGGAAGATGATTTCCCAGATCTGAACTAGTTTCCCCCACTTGGGATTGTGTAAACGACTCTGGTGTTTACCAAACAGAAAGTTGGGTCTCCCCTGCCCTTCCCACAGAGATAGGGGGACCAGAACTCCTGATAATGCTCAGTTCTGTCCTAGTGCACCCCCATTATTCCAGCATCATTATTAAGGGCACCCCTCTCCAAGTTTGGAGGATAATTTGTGTGGTCACCTGTGCAGAGGCAGATCTGCTCTGTCCTGCACCCGTGGCCACAGGTCTCAGGGCAGGGATGTGGGGGACCCGTGCCACCTCCTTTGTCTCTGGGTGGAAGCAGGGTGGGAGGAGTGTGCTGTGAATGGCTAAACAAGCACAGGCCTAAGAGAGTCCTCGTGTGGGGACAACGACCGATGGTCACCACGCCCCAGCCTCCATCCTTAACCCCAGTGCTACTTGCTTTGCAGAGACAGGCTGGCACCCCCAGTGGTGGCACTGGCAGTGGTGGGTTCCCGGAGCTCAGCGCCCTGCGGCTGTCAGAGCAACTGCGGGAGAAGGAGGAGCAGATCCTGGCCCTGGAGGCCGACATGACCAAGTGGGAGCAGAAGTATTTGGAGGAACGGGCCATGAGGCAGTTCGCCATGGATGCAGCCGCCACAGCCGCGGCTCAGCGTGACACCACCCTCATCCGACACTCCCCCCAGCCCTCACCCAGCAGTAGCTTCAACGAGGGGCTGCTCACCGGCGGCCACAGGCAGCAGGAGATGGAAAGCAGGTTCGGCATTGCGGCCGGGCCCAGGCACCTGCAGTGGGGGTGGGGGTTGTGGTGTCCAGTTTCCGCCATGTTTTCAGTCTTCCCCACGTGGCTCAGCACTCTTACCTCTGAGCTGACCCCGTGTGTTTGGCAACCAGGCCTTGTGCACATGTTCTTCCCCAGAGATACCAAGTCCTTGATCTGCCCCGGAGACCCTGGCTGTGGAAGTGTTAGATCCCATCCAAGGCTCAGGGCCTCTACCTGCTCCCCTTCCCCTGTGTAAATCAGAGATGAAGACTCTCCAACTGGGTCTACACTGTGTGCCACCCTGAGTCCACAGAAGGAATGTGGAACTAGGTCCCTGGCTGGGGGCGTGCAGCTAGTATTTTCTCTCCATAAAACAATCCCAGAAGCCCCTCAAGATTTCATCTGGCCAGTGTCTGGCTCAAAAGCACAGTCACCGCCTGAGCTCACTTGCTGGTCAGTAGCTCTGGGGTATTACCCTCCAGGATGACAGGTGTGCCATTGCTGTCATCCAGTGAGTCCAGGACCCACCCCTTGGTGACCTGTCATCACTGGTGTAAGAAGGGGTGCTTCTCAGAGCTGTGATGACATTTTTGGAGGGCTCCTCGTGGCCTTGGTGCAAGAACAAGAGGGTCCCGCTTGGTTGTAAGGAGGGCTTTCCCCCCCCTACTTTTACCAGGTGGGGAGGAAGGGTGGTGACCCCAGGGTCTATGGGTCCAATGGTATGGCTATGGCCTCTCCCCTCAGGTTAAAGGTGCTCCATGCCCAGATCCTGGAGAAAGATGCAGTGATCAAAGTCCTTCAGCAGCGCTCCAGAAAAGACCCTGGCAAGGCCACCCAGGGCTCCCTGAGGCCCGCCAAGTCCGTGCCATCTATCTTTGCGGCTGCAGCAGTGGGGACCCAGGGCTGGCAGGGGCTCTCCTCCAGTGAGCAGCACGCAGATGCCCCTGCCTGGGTGGCTACAGGTGAGCAACAGCGTGGCATAGGTAGAAGGGTAGGTTGCTCCCAAGCATGTCCTCCTAGAACACAGGAGCAGAGCTTCCTGACCTCTTGTCCTGGGAGACAGCTTATACGCTAGTTCCAGTGACCCTGCAGCATACAGCTGTCTCGCCAATGTAAACAGGGGTGCTGTAGCCCCCCATCTCCTTATATCCTACCAACTTTGGCCCCAGCCATGTACCATCTAAGTAAAAATAAAGCTTCCTATGCAGGTGCACCTTCTAGGCAAGCCTCCTTCACTCCTCGTAAGCAGAGGCCAGGGAAATTTGAGAGTCCCTGCTAATTTTAAGATTTAATCTACAGAGAAGGGTTCTGCCACTCAGCGTTTGACAACCAATCCAACCTGATAGTTCACATTTGGAAACGGGAGCATTTAGTCTTAAATCAAAGTTCTTGCAAATCAAGTACGACCCTTGCCCTCTTGTGCCCCCCAATAGGTAGTTAACTTGGGGTATACAGAACTAATAGTTGACCTCCTGCCTTTCCAGCAGACAGGACCCCTGCGGAGGAGCCAGTAGCCACAGCCCCCCTCCCTGCCCACTCCAAACACGGGAGCAGAGATGGGAGCACCCAGACTGACACCCCCCCAGACAGCGCTGCTACCTGCCTGGGACTGGAGCCCGACAGCCTTCCAGGGTGCAGCAGTGGCCAGAGGACAGCCTCGCTGGGTAAGTCTACACTTCACCCAGCTGTGTGCCAGACAGGGCTGAGGGCACCATGAGGTATGAACTGGAGCAGCAGGTCCTTTCTTCCCAGACCCCTCCTGTCCACGGGAAGCCCTGCACAGGGACAGGCGAGCTGGGTGTGTGTCCCACCCAGTAGGAACATGACGGGCTGGTTGGATGCAGGGACAGGAAACCCTGATTACAGAAAACCCTGATTGCAGATGGATCAAGGTCAGAAAGAGTAACCGCGTGGGAGGCACTTTATCTCCTCTTTTCTTAGTCTTCCTAACATATTTGTAATTGCCGATCTAAATATTTAAGATAATGGAGCTTGGCAGGCTATCTGGATGGCATGCTTATGTTAGAACACTGTTTAAAAAAACGTCTAGAAAGGAGAAATTTGAGAAGATCCCATTTAACTTTTTTTGCTCCCTTTCACATTAGCCTTTGCATTTTTGCTTGTGCCTCACATCTCAGAAAGCCGCAGGCATGAAAAGAATGCTGCAGCCTCCCTCCCTCGGGGCTCCCCACCCTTCCTCCCAGCCCTCTGAGCAGTTCAAAGTCATGAACAGATGGCAGCTTCCACACTGCAGATTGGTGGTCTGGGTGGGCAGCTGAGAGGGAGCAGAGCACTGTGCTTAGTGGGCCAAGACCTGGGCCGCTGGGCAGTGGAGGTGGGAAGAGTTGGTGAAGAGAGGTCCGATCTTCAAAACGTACCAGGAGTGAAAAGAGCGATCTGAAAATGCTCACGGGTGTGTGCCTCTGCTCTTGTCTCTGTCCAGACTCTGTGGCTACCTCCAGAGTGCAGGATTTGTCGGACATGGTGGAGATACTGATCTAAAGGAGGCCGTGCCGTGGGGACGCGGAACCATTCCCTGTGCTCCTCTGCTACTCTCGGCCATTCCAGCAGCCCCTCCCACTGCTGCTTCCCCACTTCCCCCACTGAGCACTCATTCCCACGGACTCGCTGGTCCCAGGAGCCTAGGAAGGATGTTGCAGGGGGCAGGGGTGCTGTGATCGTACCTGTGCCCCGAAGACCCTGCATCTTAACCCCGCGTTCCTCCGGGACCCGTGCAGAATGAAGATTCAGCCTCTACCTGCTACCCTAGGCTTGCTGCTGGGGTAGCATCTGAAGGCTCAGAACACAGCTGAGCCCCCTCTGCACCCCCAGTTGGCACTCAGGCAGGAAGGGAGAGAGGGAATATGTGGGATTAGGAGGCTGATTTCCAAGAATTAGCTGCCCATGGACACCAGGTGGGCTGGTTTGGTAGTCAAGCAGGTTGAGGTGTCCTCCTCTGGCCAAGTGTGGTCCCAGCCGACCTCATCCGTTCCTCAGCTCCTCACTGCCTCCCTGGAATCACCTAGACATGCGTCTTTGGGGGATTGTTGAAGGTGTTAGTCCTGCAGAAGCCACAGCCTCACCCCCTCACTTGGACCGGGTGGTGGCTATCCACGTGGACTGGGATCTACTGGGCAGTTTGTATATAATCCCTTTCTGTGGAAAAGAAGATTGAAGCATGCTGCTTCGGACTGGCCCCCTCGTCTGTGCTCTCATCTCTGCTACCGGGAGTCCCATAACTTCTGACCAGCCTCCTAGGTATCTCCCCTTCTCAAGTTCTTGGCCTGGGCATTTGGATACTGGTTGATCCACCGGCTATTGGCTGTCTTCCTCCTCCCATCTTAAGCCCTGTTTCAAATGCCCATGGGACCTCCTCTTCTACCCCCAGCACCAGCCCCTTGAAATGGCTCAACAGCTCCCGTCCCTGGACATGTCAGTTTGGTTGTGAACCCTGAGCCAGATGAAATGAGCCGCCACACAGACATCTGCCACGGTGGGCTTCCCAGCACCAGTTGAACGAAACTGGAGAATCTGCCTCGTTCTCAGTCTTTGCTCTCACCTGGAGGGAATGAGTGAGGGAGCTATGCTGGGGAAAACTAGGCTGTGAGCTGTGAGAGGTGACTCAGTTCTCTGAAGGGAGACTCCATCCCACAATGGCACCCATGAGGCTGGCTCCTCAAGCTACCCAGCAGGGTCAGTGGCTGGAATTCAAGTGGAGCAACCGTGTGGCAGCCTGCCAACATCCATGACTTTGACTTCTGGTCTTAAAGAATCCCTCAGCTCAGCCCCAGGAGCGATTGGAGGGTTTTTAGCAATTTGTCTTGACTGTTTTTAGTTCTTGAATATTTGTATTTTCCTATCCTGTTAAGTTCTGTATGTGTTATTTTATTCCCATGATCCCTTTTTGAACATTTGCATTTGCTGGACAATTGCATTTTTTTTTTAAATCATCCTGCCCCTTAAAGCTGAAAAACACATTTTGTTCATGTGCATTGTTTACAAAGCAAAAAGAAAAACAAAAAAAGGCAAAAAAATATTGTGAAAGGAAAAAAAAACAACTTAATATATTTTGGATGAATATTTGGTATTTCTTTTAAAGTATTTTTGTGCTGTGAACGTTTTCTGCCAAAGACCATGATGTGTGTCTGTATGTTTAAGTTATCGTAAGTATTTAAAATGTAAACATGGCTGTTTTGTTATGCCACCCTGTACCAGGATTGCTGCTGCATTCCACTGGGTATAACAGTATTTTAATAAAAAAAAACAATAATTAAAAATGGTATCTTTGCACAGGTGAGAGACTATATACTAAGGGAGAATGCAAAGGAGGTGAGGACTTGGGGGGCCATCCATGTCATAGTCCCTCAGTACTGTACCCTCACTCCCCTGCCCTGTGCACCTTGATTCTTAAAAAGTTGACCAGAGGACACCCATAAAGAGCCAGTTCAGAGTCACTGCCATTTCTCACGCTGAGGAGTGAAGGGTCTTGGTTTCCATTTTCTTAGGGCCAGTGGTACCAGCAGGCAAAGTAGAGTCATCCTTATTTGCACAGCACTCAGTATATAATCTGTTCAAGGATCCACAATGGCTGGGAATTTTGTGAGGCAGTGTGAAGGAGAGTTGGAATAAGAATGTAGTTGGCTTTCTACTTTCACAGACAACATTCTCCAATCTGGGTCTGGCAGAGGGGCAACCTCCCCAGGTAGCTTTGTCCTAACCAGCTTTGCCATATTCCAGTAGGAGTAGGTGTCTAAAGGTGGCTTTATCCTTCCCCCACTCCTATCTTTCCTTCACCCCCACCCAGTACAGAGGGTCCTTGTCTGGGACCCTCCAAGATGAGGCACCATGCTTGCCCTCTCCCTGGACACATGTGCAACATATCTTGGACATGACCTCTCTCCCTTATGACATTACCACTCTTGCCCTGTGCCCAGGAAAGTATGTCATTCCAATCCCTGAAAGAGAAAACCATTCTCGATCTCAGGTGTTCTCATCTCCAAAAAAGTACCTGCCTCCATGTGCCAGTTGGCACACTGAGGTTCCCAATCAGGATCTGGGCTGGCAGTCCCAAGGCTGAAGACGAGGCAGTAGGCAGCCAGACAGGCTGTGGGCACCTGATAGAAACAGCCCCCTGCAGCTGTGGGTGAAGCCTTTTCAGGGCAGGTGTGGAGACTCAGCAACCAAGTTGATGAGCAACCAAGTAACATCCTAGAGAACATGTCTTCCTGAGCTTCCCCACCCAGCACAAACACCATCCTGGGCCATGCCTCCACCCTAGCTCTCTCCAGCCTGCCTGCACCGCCCCCCCGCCCCCCAGGCCCATTGGACTCCTACCACGCCCTAGATTGGGGTTTGCTCTCCTAGGATGCAGGCCTAGTCCCCAGAGGCTCTGCTCCCACTGCTCTTCCCTTGGACACACCAGCCCACAGCTACACTTACTAAGATGTGATGTCCAAACAAAATGGTACAGCTTGTGACAGGGCATTTAAAAAACCATCCTTGCAAAGAGGTTTCTGTTCACTCCACCTGCCCAGCAAAAGAGCCCTGGAAAGGCAGCTCAGACCCCAGTGCAAAAAGCCCGAACAAGAGCCCATGCCCAGCAGCTTTGACCAGGGGCTTTCAAAGCATCTGTTCCTTTCATGGGAGCCAGTCTGTCAAGAGTCACTTTACTGTTTCCTTGGCACAGACCAGGGGAATGGAGAAACCAACCCAAGTGTGTCCAGCACGTGTGCATTTGTGTGTATGTGTCTGTGCACACGTGTGCTTGAGTGTGTGTCACAAAGCTGTGAGGGGTGCCAGTATCTTCTGGCTGATGCCCTTGCAGGGTGCTGGGGTTCTCTAGCCATATGGTCACCAATGAGTCTGAGGGAGTCATTTCTTCTCAATGTTCTTTGTAATTCAGCCTAACAAAGCCCCGGAACTTGCAGAGGAGCTGCAGGCTGTGGGGCGGTTTCACAGGCCCTGGGGAGGCCGGTGTTAACTGTGGGCCAGGCACCTGTGAGGAGGGGGCCTGGGCCATGAGGGGACCAGTCCCTTGGTTGCATAGGAGGCTCTTGGGCCCTTTGGATGGCTCACAAAAGGCCCCCACACTGCCCCCCGGGGACCAGAAGACTACCTGTGGGTCCTAACCCTCTCCCCTGGCACAAACATGTGTTAGGCTCAGAGGGCTTGGAGAAAAGTGCCAAGATAGAGGCAGCAAACTGGGACCTAGTCTCCAAGAAATGGCCGAGGCCACTCCACTGTCTCCAGGGACCCCAGCTGGACAGGAAGTGTGTTGGCAGTGACATTATCTTGTCTCCTCACTCAGTGAGGACCAGGCCAGGATGCTGCAGCACATGAATGAAGTCCAGAAGCCCCAGTACCAACCATATCTTTATGAACCTGTCACATCTGGATCAAACACACAAGGGAAGCACCCCAGCAACCAAGCTCTCAGTATCCTCTTTTGTTTTGAGATATTATTCTCATACCTTTAAATCCACCCATTTAAAGTATACAACTCAGCGGTACTTTATGTCACAACGTTCATTTTAAGTCAGTGGTCAACCATGGGTCATCAGCCCATGCCCATCAGTGGGCACTATGGACACAGCTAGAAGTGGTATTTGATCTGGTGAATTCACATTTGCCAGCTCCTATTTCTCAGGATGACACTTTGACTTTCTGTGACTGACAGTCTTCTTCCATCATACGAGGGGAGATCCAAAAACACCTGGAATCATCTTTTTTTGATGTGAGAGGGATTGTGCACTTGGAATTTATTCCTCCAGGTCACATGGTTAACCCAAGTTTTTATCTGAAAGTTTTACAAAGATTGCATCACGTTTTGCGGAAGAAAAGTCCCAAGTTGTGGCAAACAGCGGACTGGTTCTTCTGCAATGACAATGTAACTGCCCACGCTGTGCTGAGTGTTCAGCATTTTTGGACCAAAAATAGCCTGACCCCCAACCCCCACCCTCCCTGTTCACTCAATCTCTCCCCAAGTGACCTTTTTTGTTGCCCGGATGAAAAAACCCTCAAAGGGAAGCGCTTTGCTGATGTGGAAGAGGTGAAACAAAAAACTGCAGAAGCACTCAAAGGCATCGAAATCAACGAGTTCAAAAGCTGTTTTATCGCATCAAATATAAAGTACTTAGAAGGTGACTGAAGTTTAAACATGTGAGAATAAATACAGTTTTCTATAAGTAACTTCGTGTATTTTTGGGTCCCCCCCCCCTCGTACCTCCTCTGGGTTGCAGAGAGAACACTGTCTGCTGTGAACTAGAGCCTCCATCATCTTACCCCGGGGCTCCAGGGACCGAGGTCTTGGCCTGAGGTTCGGGAGGGAGGCCTGTAAGCCCTGATACACCCCCACTCCCCAACCCAGGAATCCATTCTCTGCTCAAGGTTTGCCAAAGCCAAAGAGCAGTGGTAGGGGTGGCTTCAGTGTTCTGGGGCTTGAAGCTCACATGATATCGGGGACTCTTTTTAAGAAAAAAGGCAAATAAGAAATTAGGTTTAGAGTCTCGGAAGGTTCTTGTTAAAGCAAGCCTTGAGGCATATTGATTAACTTCACAGTAGATCTGCATCTGGGCATTGGGCAGCATTGTGTTTCCATAGGAATCAAGCTTTGGGAGGCCCTGTGACTTGGGCATATCCTGGTCTCTGTCAGGTGAGGCTTGCAGCTAGAGTTTTTCTTGGTCTGGGGCACGTGGTATGGCTGCTTCTGGGTACCCCATACATAACCCTCTCCCTTGCAGGCAGAGGTGCCCACAACAAGGGGGCCTCAAGTCTAGTGGGGCGATAACACCGCAGAGCCTAGACAGCAGTGCTGACCAGCTTGCCAAGGACCAGACCTGTGGCCGGCCCACGTTCCCATTCACCCAGCAACCCCCCAGCCCTAGCCAGAGCTGGGGGTGGGGCGTGGGCGGAGGCTACAATACCAAGGGAACATCCTACAGTCAGCTCTCTGGAGGCTACTCTATTGAGGCAGGGACACATTCTCTTCTACTCTGAGGACCTGTCAGCTTTTGGTTGTGGGCCGGCCCAATGTCACAAACTGTCCTCAGAGAAATGCCTCTTGTGAGTCCGAAGGCTCCTAGGTGGGACACATACTCGGTGTGGTTAGGCAGCAGTGTGGACACTTCTGCACAGGTTTGCCTCTGCTCACACCAATTTGGCCCTCTCTGTCCGGCTCCAGGAGGCCCTGCCCGGTCTCCCCTCTGCAGCCTTTGCTTGCTCAACGCAATGTGCTATGGAAATCCGCATAGCACGTTGCATCGGCAGCAAAAATACCACCATCGCAACCACAGAGTGACTAAGTACATAAGCCACAGCTAAGACTTGCCCTGAAGACTGCAGTTGCCCTTAATTTAAAATCAAGGAAAAGAGTTCTTCCCAGAGGCTTCTCTTTAAGGTTTGGCTTCTTTGCTCAGCAAGACTGACTTTTCTTTATCCTTTTTCTCTGCAAGTGGCCTTGTCATCTCTTCATTCATTCTTGCATTCATTCACTCATTTGTGTTACAGATGTTTAGTGAGTGCCTCCCATGTTCCCAGCACTATGGCAGGCACTGAGGGTACAATGAGGAATAAGCCAAATTATCTGTCCAAGCATCTCTCTGTTCCTCTCTTTATATCCCACACTGAACCAAGCATAGGGGTGCTCACAAATCTGGGCTAAATGAGTATTATTGACAAAAGCTAGCTACTCCCTGTCTCCTTTCCTGGCTGTGTTCCATCACCTTCCCTGGCACACAGCCATTCGAACGACAGGTGGAGGGTGCTGAAGGCACGGGAGTCTCTCTCTCCTCCTAGCCTTTGCACATGCCATTGTTTCCCCTCTGGAATGCCATTCTTGTTTCTTTACTCCTCTCTTGGCCTATTTAACTCAAATTTCATTCATCAAAATCCAGCTTGAACATCACTTCTTCTAGCTCCCTTGATGTTCCAAGGCCATGAGAGGGAGCAGAGGTGAGACTTGCAGACAGAGGGAACCCTGGCGAGCAGACATTAGTCTGTGGCTCTGCTTGGTTGGGAGGGAGCAGGTAAGAAGATGACCTTTTCAATTATACAATGTTTACTTCTTGTCCCTGTGTTGGGGTCACAAGTGACCCTGACACTGCTGGGACAGCAGTCCCTTAGGATATTCTGCCTTCCCCTTTGGCCAGACCCTCACAGTTCACTAGAGGTGAAGAAGAACAAAAGAGATCCTGGGGGAGGTCTCTTGAGGTCAGAGAAGGAGAAGCTGAGCCCGAGGGCTTGGGTTGAGGCGCAGAGGAGTGGCTGAGGAGCAGCCGTGGGTGTGTGAGCCCAGAACCAGCCCTGCCGGATGGCTGGCCTGTGAGGCAGGCCCAGGCACTGCGGGCCACGTGGGCCCTGGCCAGCCCTAACCGTGGGAACAGATGATGGAGCCAAACTCCCTCTGCCTCTGAGAGAGCTGCTCCTGCGAGGCCCTGGCAGTCCTGAGCTCCCTCTGGGCATAGAGCAGGGGTAGGGTCAGGGTGAAACCGTTTTTATCAGGGCAGCAGTTCTCAGCCATGCCCTATGGTACTTGACTCCCAAGAAAAACTCACAGAGGTTCAGACCAAGAGCCCAGTGGTCACACCCAGATAGGGATGGAGGACAGGGAGCATCTGCTGCCTTCCCATCCCGTGTCCAGCTGGTGACACTTCACCCTCTCAGGCCCCCTCTTCCACATTCTGCCATTCAGCAAATAGCCACATGCAGCCACTCTGTGTCAGACACTGTATTCGAGGTGCTAGGGAGATTGCGAGGAACAAAGCAGACGAAACTCCTGCCCTGTGGAGTTTGCATTCAAACAGCAGAAGAGTGGGGAAGACAAACGGGAAACATGCATTTTCTAGAGGGTGTTAGACCAGTGATTCTTGAACCCAGTGAGGTGAAAAGCTAGCTCATGTTTTTCTGATCTGCACTTGGATCTCTTGGCACTGTCCGATAGCTATAGATTCTGTAGGATCTGTTTTCAAATGCTTGCTCTCAATTTCTGTACTCACGTCCTGTGGTGGTGCTGGTCTATACTATGCGAGAAGGTAATAAGACCTTTGAGTGGAAGCTGAGGCAGACCTGAGAGATGAGCATTTTAAAACAAGGTGGTAGGGTGGGGAAAACGTTGCAGTTTTAAAAGGATGGTGGCTGAGAAGGCAACATTTGAGCAAAGATTTAGAGGAGGTGAGGAGGTGCTCGGCAGATAGATGCATGAATAAAAGGAGTTTCACGAACTTGGACTTCAGCTAGTTGAAGCCTTCTTGAGAACTGAGGGGCAGAGAGGGCAGGAAGCAATGGAGTGTTGTAAGGGTGGTAAAATGGGGATCCTCGAGCAGCGAGGACCCAAGGATGACCCCTATGAATTGTGCAGGACCTATAGCTCTCTGAGGTGGCTCCGGCACCCTGGGTGGGCCTGGGATAATTCAAAGCCCCTCAGTCCTCCATGCAGCCTGTCAAGCCCAGGCAGAGCCTGTCTGGAACCATCGTGACCCTACATGGGGTACAGCTTCTGGTACGCGGTCTCTTCCCTCCTTTCAGAACCATCTTCCCCCATGAGCCAGCTCTCAATGCCTGATACAAGGGTCATCCAGAACACCAAACACAGGCCATTCTCTTGGTACAAAGACACTGTGTGCCATGCTTAGTGTATCTGCCTCCATCTAGGAACAGAAGAAGTGCTTCCATCCCTGGTGGTATAAGACCTGTTCCTGGGGACTCACACACACACAGACACGCTTAGGGACCTGCACCCACACCAAACACATACTCCAGAAATGCACACATGCTACCCGCGCATGGGCTCACAGTTTCTCCAAGAGAGTTTTGACTAGGAGCAAACACCCTATGTCCACAGTGAGTGGCCAACGGACGGATGGGGCAGGTTTCATTCATGGGTTCACGTAGCCCCCTTCACCACAACTCTGAACGAGCAACTAGCAGGCTGGTTTCCTTACCAACAGGCCTTCAGGAAGACAAGGCTGGGGTTGGGATCAAGTTCGGGCACGTGTCAGGGCTCCCGGGTGCTAACTCAAGGCCAGGAGCAGACAGCCCATGCACTCCCAACAAGTAGGTCACCATGATGAAAAGTGCTATATGCAGGGACCTCAGGTCCACTGGAAGAGACTTAGAGAGAAGCCAAGGGTCTTTGGGTGGCAGATGCTGCATAGGTGTGACCATTTATTTCAGCCCTTCAGCTAGGTCTATGCAGCATGGGAGAATCTGTGTCAGGGAGAGTGCTTTTGTTGGGTGCAGTGTCTATTGAGAGAGGAGGTGGCCCACGGCTCAGGAGGGGCTCAGCACAGGAAGGAGGGGAAGCAAGTGGACACATCACTCACACAGCTGGGGGAAGGCATTGTGCTGGGTGTTCCTCGTGTATTATGTTACAGGATCCAGCCCTACAAGTTTGATCGGATTGCAACCAGGTTCAAGATGAAGAAACAAAGTCTCAGAGGGCTTAAGTAAATTACACTAGGTCCCCAGCTAATAAAGACAGAACCAAGATTTGGCTCAAGGTCAGTGTGACTCCAGAGCTCAAACTCGTTCTACATCTCCATATTGACGCTAAAATGTGAAATTTAAACTGTCACAACCAAGAGGAGCCGAAGAAGACAAGATAACTAAATGTATTGTGGAATCTTAGGTGGAATCCTGGAACAGAAAAAGGACATGACAGAAAAACTGAGGCTATATGAACAAAGTATGGACTTTAGTCAAAGATAATGTACCCATATTGGTCCATTAATTGTGGCAACTATGCCATACTCATTAAGATGTTAATAAGAGGGAAAATTGGGGGGAAGCCGGGATGGTTCAAGGGGTTGAGTGCTCGCTTTGCAACCTCAGGGACCAAGGATTGAATCCTGGCCCCGGCCCATGTAGACCCATATGCTGAACTGCGGTGTGCTTTCCATGCGGGAGGCCCCCAGTTCAGTTCTCACCCTTTGGTTCAGCCCCTTGCTTGAGGGGATGCGCCTCCCATAGGGGAGGCCCCCAGCCCAATTCCTGCCCTGTGTGACCCCCGTCCACCTGTGTGAAATGAAACCATGTCGAAAACTGATGACATACAACTATGGACACTGCTCTGGGACCTCCCCCTTCTCTCTGTCTCTGTCTCTCTCTCTGTCAAAAACAATAAAATAAATCTTAAAAATATAATAAGAGGGGAAGCCGGGATGGCTCAGTGGGTTGAGCGCTCACTTTGCAGCGCCGGGGACCGAAGATCAAATCCTGGCTCCGGCCTGTACGGACCCATGTGCTGAACTGGGGAGTTCACTCAGCTCAGCTCTCTCTCTCTGTCAAAAAATTAATAAAATAAATAAATAAAAACTTAAGGGGGAAAGCCGGGACGGCTCAGCGGGTTGAGCGCTCGCTTTGAGGCCCCAAGGACCAAGGATCGAATCCCGGCTCCGGCCCAGGCAGGACCCACATGCTGAACTGGGGAGTTCCCACAGTTCGGTTCTCTAGCTGTCTCTGTCTCTGTCTCTCTCTCTATCTGTCAAGAGTAAAATAGAAATAAATATGCACTGAAGATAAAATAATTACTCTCTATAAATATAAAAAAGATATAAAAAAAAAACAAAAAACCTTAAAATACATCTTCTAAAAAAAAAAAAAGAAGTTATATGCTTGGAGCATGATTCTCCACCATGTCCTTCCCAGTTAGGAATTTATGATAAGATCACCCTGTCAGGTTACTTCCCATAAAACCCCTTTAAAAAAAAAAAAAAAAATATATATATATATATATATATATAATAAGAGGGAAAACTGGGTACAAGGAACACAGGAACTTTTGGTATTATCTTCATAATAATTCTGCTAATCTAAAACTGTTTTAAAAGAAAAAGTTGACCTGAAAAAAATAAACAAAAACAAACTTGCATTTTTGCCAGAAGCAGGAGGCAGCAAATCACTTCCATTCCAAAGTGCAGCCTGCACCCAAGGCCTAAACAGGTGGGGTTTCTGGAAAGTACCTCACCTCCTTTTCTCAAAATGGGAGGCCATTTTGGACTTTGTACCATTGTGTTCCCATCACCTGCTCAACTTGAAATACAGACATTAATTGTAGGGCTATTAGAGCGAAAGCCATCCAAATCCCCTTCCTAAATGGGACAAAAGGCACTGAAGGCGGCAGAGCCAGACAGAAGGCCATGGTGCTCCGGGGACCTGCAAACTGGCAGGAATTGCTGAGGCTGCAGCAGGGAGGTCTTGCTGGGTCTGCCTGCTTCTCCCTGACAATATGGCCTGGTCAAGCTGATGTGCCTCCATTTTTCAACTTTTCCAACTAGCATGTGGCTTTCATTGTATGTCTTGCACTCTTTTTGTTGTTGTTGTTGAGATTATTTCCAGGCATTTTATTCCTTTTTTTAAATATTTATTGATTGATTGATTGATTGATTGATTGTTTTTTAACAGAGAGAGAGATACAGAGACAGAGAGAGAGAACTGAACTGGGGGAGCTCCCAGTTCAGCATATGGTTCCGCACGGGTCGGGGCTGGGATTCGATCTCCGGTCCCCAGCGCTTCAAAGTGAGTGCTTAACCCACTCAGCCATCCCAGCTTTCCCCATTTTATTCCTTTTGATACCACTATAATTATCATTATTTTCTTGATTTAATTTTAGGACTGTCTATTGCTAGTATACAGAAATAAAATTGATTTTTGTATATTTATTTTGTGTCTTGTCACGTTGATAAACTTGTTTATTAATCCTAATTTTTTAGTGGATTCCTTAGGATTTTTTATGTACAAAATTACATTATGTACAAATAGAGATAATTTTACTTCCTCCTTTTCAATCTGGATGCCTTGTATTTAATTTTCTTGCCTAATTGCTCTGGCTACAACCTCTAGTGCAACTCTGAAAAGAACTAGAGAGAACAAATATCTTTGTCTTGTTTCTGACCTTTGAGAGAAACCATTCAGATTTTCACCATTAGGTATTATGTTAACTGTGTGATTTGTAGATGGCTTTTATTGAATTACAGAAGTTCCCTTCTATTCCTGGCTGGCTGGGTGTTTTCATCATGAAAGAGTGTTGGAGTTTATCAAATGCTTTTTTCTGGGACTACTGATATAATCATGTGTTTTCTGCCATTAAACCTCTTAATATGGAGAATTGATTTATGGGGGTTAAACTAACCTTGCATTCCTGACATAAATACCACTTGATCTTGGTATAGAATATTTTTTATATGGATTCATTTTGCTAGTATTTCATTGAGAATGTTTCCCACAGAAATATGGGGCCTTATCTGTCCTACTTACTGCAGTACTCACAGTTTCTCCAGCAGTGCCAGTTGCAACAAGTTACCAGTGAGCCCCAACAACTGAATGAAAAAATGAATCTATAAGACATAGGCTCTTGTGAGCCTCCAAAGAGCTCATGGTAGAAAGAGGGACCATTCTACTATCACAAATGTCTGTGTATGCATAAACTACAACAGCAGAGGAGACTGTAAAAAATCCAAACTTAGAAGAAGTCCTTCTCAGGTGAAGGGACATTGGGCAGCTTGGTCCACCAGTCAAGGGTATCTCACCTCAGGGCCCAGACTCAGGAGGTAGAAGGTCATAGGGACATGAAGTTCCCCTTCCACATGCAGTTCCCCCCAGCCTGGGGAACATGGCAAGGTCTCAGGATGATAACACACACTCTAGGGCTCCTGAGAGCAAACACAAGACAGATATGTGGGTGTATTGTGGGCAACAGGGTCTTGTCTGGGTGGGGATTTCTGGATGCTGTGGCAGCCAAGCCTGTCCTGGCCCTAAGACAACTTATGAGCAGATTTTTAAGCTCATCCTGAAACCAGAGCAAGTAATCTGAACCTCTGGGAATTGGCATGAGGGTTAAATGAGATGTGTATGAAGAGCTCTTAGCATGATGCCTGGCATAGAGTAAGTGCTCAATAAATGGGGACATGATTATTTTTATGGTAATTTTTATTAATTTTAAAATTATTCTAGAAGGAAGTCCACTGATAGCCAGAATTTTCTTGTGGCTCATTTTATTCATAACTTTAAAAACCTCTCAGTAGATGCCACTTGGACCAATCCAAGACTCAGAGAACATGGGGTACTCCTACCTGACCTCCACCCCTCCCCCTCACACACACCAGAAGCAGCAATAACCTTCTAACTTGCCGCAGATGAAGACTTCTTCAGGACAAGCAGGAAATAATGTTTTTCTTGTCTTCCTGAGTAGGAGCTTTAGGGGCAGGGAAAGCTGCCCTGTCCATCCTCCCCCCACGTATCAGGCTGGCTTTGGACACCCACAATAAAAACAGTCCAGTCACAATGCAAGGCAGTGGCACAAAAGGGCACCACTGGAAGAAAGCTGGGTTTGGCCAGAGAGCTGGGGTGATGGCCCCTGCCTGCCAACTCTAAGTGTGGATCCCAGGCAGTGGGAATTTATCTCTGGATTCTTGCATTAGGCCTGGGCTCCTTATCTCATACCAGCCATATCAGAGCAATTCAATGAATCTATCAAGAATGTATTTGCTGCCCTTTGAGCAACAAGGGAGCTTGCAGAACTGACCTTGGGCCCTTCTCTTCTAAGAAGGGGATCGGCAGAGTGAGCTAAGCCAGGGCTCTGGCCTGAAATGCCCCGAAGACCAGGACTTGGTGTGCTGAGCTGCTGAGCTGGGTTACTCTCAACCCAAGGGAGAACTAAGCTCCTCCTGTAGGACCACATCTCAGTTCACCTCACAGACTCCATTAATGATGTGGATTCCAGGGCGGTCAACTCTGACTGAGACCTTGAAGGGAATGGAAAAAGAACAGTAGGAGAAGTAGAGGGAGAACTGAAGCATCAAGGGAATGTAAGGTGTGGACGGGGAAAGAGAGTGGGACCTGGAAAAGCCACAGGGTCTGGCAATGAAATGACCACAAGTAACTATTCAGGGCAAACTTTCATAACTAGAGATGGTCTCAAGGTTGTCTGTACAAGGATGTTCATTACAGTATCGTTTTTAACAGTAAACAATTAAAAGTGAGTTCAAGGTCCAGCCATAGGAGATAGATAGATAAATTACAACTCAGCTGTGTATAAGTAAAACACTGAGAGCTGGGGGTGGGAAGGAAGGAAGGAATAGACAGAACACAAAGAATTTTTAGGGCAATGAAACTACTCTGTATGCTATGATAATGGTGGATACAACGACAATAGTGACCCCTTACATATACTGTGGAGTTAGGGTAATTATGATGTATCAGTGTAGTTTCATTAGCTGTAACAAATGTACCATCTGGTGAGGGATGTTGATAATGGGGGAGGCTGTATATGGGGTGGGGACATGATGTACATGAGAAATTTCTGGGGAAGCCGGGATGGCTCAGTGGGTTAAGCGCTCACTTTGCAGCGCCAGGGACCAGGGATCGAGTCCCGGCCCCGGCCCGTGCGGAACCATGTGCTGAGCTGGGAGCTCCCCCAGTGCAGTTCTCTCTCTGTCTCTGTCTCTGTGTGTGTGTCTCTCTCTCTGTCAAAAATAAAAATAAATAAATAAATATATATATATTTAAAAAAAAAAAAGAAATTTCTGTTCTGCTCTAAAATTATAAAGTCTTAAAGAAAAAGAAAAAAAAAAAGGAAAACAAACAAAAAACCAAAACCCAAAAACTCTGACAACTCATGGGTTTTGTTTGGCCTTTAAGAAGAATGGAATTTGTCAACATTAAAAAGACTGAGAAATTTTATGGAAAATAAGATCCAGACGTCCAGCATCTCTTGAGCATCAGAAAGTCTGGCAATTCTAGGCCCTCATTTCCACTTGGCCAGGCTTTGGGTGGAGTAACAAGCAGCTGCTCTCTTCCAATGAGGAAGCCTCTCTGGGTGGCCAAGGTTTCTACCAGGCCAAAGCCGATCATGCAGCTTCATACAGGAGTATTGGCTTTGGGTATAGGCCTCTTGTTCATGCTACTCCCTGTTCTGGAACATTCCTCCTTAAACCCTTACCCTATGCCCTGCTAATTCCTTTTGATCCTGAAGGAATTATCTTAAACGTCACCTCTAGGGAAGATTTTCCTGACTACCCCAGACCAACTTAGGTCACTCTGTTTTATGTTCTCACAGCATCCTTATAAAACTCTTCACTGCTGTATTTGTGACCGGCCTCCTTTACAGAAGAATTCCACTTACCGGTAATATAGAAGGAATAAGGAAATACAAAATCACCATGACAATACAGATCGCTGCAGGCAAGATCTACTCCTAAATATTAAACTTAGTAGGCAAAAGTTTAAAAAGAAACATGACATTTGCATAGTCTCAAAATATATTAACACTTTCCCAAACAATTTTTTATTCATTACAAAGGAGAATATGGTAACTTTAGTATGGAGATTTTACCTTAACTATGTGACCAAGACTAACATCTTCAAAAGCAAGACATTGACATCATGTACCTCCTTATATCATGCACTGAGAAGGGCACGCCACCTCTGTGGCATCCTTTCTGATCATATGGAACCTCAATTTAAAGATTTATTTTTATTGATTTTTTTTTGTTTGTTTTCTTCTTTTTTAATATTTATTTATTTATTTTTGACAGAGAGAGAGAGAGAGAGAGAGAGAGAGAGATACAGAGACAGAGAGAGAACTGAACTGGGAGAGCTCCCAGTTCAGCATATGGTTCTGCACGGGCTGGGGCCAGGATTCGATCCCCAGTCCCCAGCACTGCAAAGTGAGCACTTAACCCACTGAGCCATACCGGCTTCCCCTTTTATTGTTTTTTTTTGACAGAGAAAGAGAGAGACATAGAGAGACAGAGAGAAGGGGGAGGGCCCAGAGCAGTCTCCATAGTTGTATGTCATTAATTTTCCATATAGTTTCACTCCACAGGTAGGCACGGGGCTGTGCAAGGCAGGAGCTGGGCCAGGAGCCTCCTGCATAGGCCCCGGCAAGAATTGAACTGGGGGCACACCCCAGCTCAGCATATGGGTTCACCTGGGCCAGACCCGGGATTCAATCCTCAGGCTCCGGGGCTGCGAAGTGAGCGCTTGACCCGCTGAGCCATCCCAGGTTCCCCTATAACCTTAATGTAATAGTGAGAAAACATCAGGCTATGATCTTCATGTGTACAGAGATTGTAATGCATTGTCTTTTCATCATTGCATCCTAGAGTTCTGTAAAATATCTGACACATAGTGGATATTCCATACATATGTGCTAAGTAAGTAGACTTACAGTTATTGACACAGGAAAAGTTCATGGCGTATTACTGAGTGAAAAACAGGACACAAGTAAGGTGACCAGATTTTAACATTGGTAAAGCGGGACACCATTGACCAGGGGGGAGGGGGTTCTTGATTAAAAATTTGGTCTATCTCCCGCTGTTCCCTAGCTTGTCGTGCATTCTTTCCAAAAATCGGGACTTTTTTAAAAAGCCGCGGGACGCGGGACAAATTTTTAAAAATCGGGACTGTCCCGCCAAAAGCAGGATGTCTGGTCACCTTGCACAAACGGCACATCTAGTATGTCAATATCTGTATAAATGAAGACAGTAGGATTTACAGAACAATGTTGTCTGTGGCTGTCTCTGAAAGACAGTTATGGGTATTCCCCTTTTTGTTTTGTTATACTTTATAATTATATTTAAAGGTTCACAAATGACTTTCGTGTGCAGAAAAATGTGTGCATGCATGTGTGTGTGTACGCCTTGCACACACATACACACACACACCACACCCTCACTTGAAAGGCACAGGAGAAATTAGTGCATTCCCTGGTATGTGTAAGGGAGGTAGTGAGAGGCGAAAACTGAACAGCCCACCAGCCTTCAAAATTCCAGGCAGAAAGCGCCCTCTCCTTTGTCTGGTTCTGGATAATGACCCCCAGGTCTTTCAGAAAAAACTGTGAACATCATGCTGGCAGACCTGGAGCCAGGCCTTGAGGGCTGGGCAGAAACTGCATGTGTCTAAGCCTTGGGGCTATGGTGACTGCAGCCAGGGTGGGGGAGAGGTGTCAAAGGGGTGAGCTAATGCCCCTCTGCTCCTCAGCTTCTGCGTTTAGCCAGTCAGCGCTTTCTGAGCAAAACGTTGAACCAGTGCATGCATTTCCTAGGGATGTCATAACACAGGACCACAAACCTTAAAACAATAGAAATGTATTCGTTTGTCATTCTGGAGGATAGAAGACTGAAATCCATGTGTCAGCAGGGCCATGCTCTCTCCAAATGCACGAGGAAAGAATCCTACTTTGCCCCGTCCTGGCTTCTGGTGGCTCGTGGCAATCCTTGCATTTCTTGGTTTATAGCAGTATCAGCACCCCACCCCCACCCAATCTGTGCCTCCATTATCACAAGGCCTTCTTCCCTGTATTTCCTCTGTGTGGCTGTATCCAAACTTCACTATTCTTCCTCTTACAAAGACATCAGCCACCGAATTTAGGGCCCACTCTAATCCAGTAAGACCTCATCTTAACTTGATTACATCCGTAAAGACCCTACTTCCACATAAGGTCACATTCACAGGTACTATGCATTAGAACTTACTATCTTTTTGGGACTCACAACCCACTCTACTATCCTCTATTACTGTGGAACACACCACTTCAAAACTTAGCTGCTTAAAGCAACAATAATTTTATTCGGTCACAATTCTTTGAATCAGTCCTTTGGGCTGGGCACAGCTGGGAGATTCTTCTACTAGTCTCACCTGGGTCATTAGTGTGGCTATAGTCTTCCAGTGGCTCTACTGGGACTGGAAGGTGCTGGTGGTAGTAAGTCAGGTGACTCTCAACTGCAGTGGTACTTGTCTAGCGCATGTGATCTCACATGCTCTAGCAGCTCGCCCAAGTGTGTTCACACACAGCTTGGCAGATTCTCAGAGGACAAGAACAAAAGCTGCAGGGACTCTTGAGGATGAGGCTGCTGCATTCTTGGGGTCAAAGCAAGTCACAGCCAAACCCAAATTCCAGGTATCGTCAAATAGACTCCACCTTTTCATGGAAAAAGCAGCAGTCACACTGCAAAGGGACATTCACACGGAGAGGGGAGGAACTATTGAAGCCATCTTTGCAAACAATCTACCATAGCCCCCAAGTTCTAGGAGGATAAGATGAACAGATGCAGGCCTTGTCCTTAAGAAGCAAGTGTAGCAGCTGACCATGATGCACTGAAAAAAGTGTCAAGTTGGGGAAGCCGGGATGGCTCAGTGGGTTAAGCACTCGTTCTGCAGCCCCGGGGACTGAGGGTCAAATCCCAGTCCCGGCCCGTATGGACCCATATGCTGAACTGAGGTGTGCTTCCCGTGCAGGAGGCCCCCAGTTCAGTTCTCATTCCCCAGTTCGACCCCTGGCTTGAGGGGGTGTACCTCCCATGCAGGAGGCCCCCAGCCTAGTTCCTGCCCTGTTCGGCCTCGGCCCACATGTGTGGAACAAAACCATGTCGAAAACTGATGACCTACAACTGTGGAGACTGCTCTGGGCCCTCCCCCTTCCTCTGTCTCTCTCTGTCTCTGTCAAAAACAATAAAGTAAATCTAAAAAAATAAAGTGTTGTGTTAGAGTAAAAGTACAGGAGAAACAGTTCCTGGTGTGTGTGGGGGAGGTAGTGAGAGGTGAAAACTGAGCAGCCCACTTGCCGTCTAAATCCCAGGCAGAGCCCTGTCCTCTGGTTGTGGATAATGATCCCCAGGTCTTGGGCCCCTTCTGGCTCCAGTCACAAGCTCAGATAACCATTGCTGCAAATCACAGTCTAACCCTAAAGCAAGGATGACATGATCTGCAGTCCCCCAAAGAAGCAGCTCCATCTTCGTGTACCATGCTGATTGAGGCGAGAGAAGATTTCCAAATGAGAGAGTCCATACAGATACGCGCTTGGAAGTTAACCCTTGGCAGAGTCCCCTCTTCCCTCCCTTTTAAGGCAAGCACTTGACCTTTGCTCCAGTGAATGCCTAGGAGAGGTCTAACTGCCCACATTTGTGTGGGAGGAAAGACTCCCATGGCACAGATCTCAGGTGCCACACGGAGGTGGAATCGTGGCTACATTTATTCTCTGTGGGACTTTGAGCCCATTTCCTCATCAGTGAAATGTGGGCATAGAGGCTTTTGTAAGAGCAGATGAGAAAGATTTGCAAACACTCCAAAAGCTGCTCCATTGTTGGTCATGGCTCTCGGCTCATTTATTTATCCACTCATTCACTTATGCAATGTTTAACTCTACTTTGTCTGCCCAGAGCAGTACCCACCTCGTAGGATCTGCTCTTCACTCTTCTCCAACCATGTGCTTTGAAGGGGAACTGCCAGCTTCTCAAACACCCTCCTCATACTGCTTGTCCAAAGATGGACAATTGGTTCTATTTGGGCCAATCAGATACTGCCCTGGAATTTTTAAGTGTGAGAGTATAAAGAGGTGACCTAGTTCATTCATGGGATTGGAACCAGAAATCTCTGGAGCAATGGGGACCTTGCCATCAGAAGGGGGAGCACAGTGTAGGAGCCTGCAGGCTGAGAAGGAAACTACCATGGGATCCCAGTGACTTAGCTAAGAGGGTGACGTCTGGGCTCACTCAGCAGAGTACTGAACTGGCTCATTGGGGGTTTACATTCGCCTGGGTAGAAAAGAATGTGAAGTGGGCTCCTCTGACCCCAGCCTTCACAAGAGCCCTCTCCACTCCGTACACATTGCCTTCGGCCTTGTGCAGATGTGGTTTGTGGAGGGATTCTCCCCGATAAAAGAGCCACTCCAAGTCACCAAGAGCACCAGCGTGTTTGGAGAAGGCTTCCAGAAGTGGTGGCATTTTGTCACGAGGGGTAAGTGGGAGAAAAGCAAAGGCACAGAGGAAGAAGCCGGGGAAGCCGGGATGGTTCAGTGGGTTGAGTGCTCGCTTTGCAGGCCTGGAGTCCAAGGATCGAATCCTGGCCCCAGCCTGGTCCCTGCTTGTGCAGACCCACCTATGCTGAACTGGGGTGTGCCCCCAGTTCAGTTCCTGCCAGGGCAAACTTCCCATGTGGGAGGCCCCTGAGTCATGGGGACTTGTCTCCCATGCAGGAGGCCCCGGCTTGGTTCTGCCCTGCTCAGCCCTGCACCCACCTGTGGAATGAAACTATGTAGAAAGCTAATGATGTGCAACTATGGAGACTTCTCCGGGCCCTTCCTTTTCTCTCTGTCTTTCTCTCTTTCTCTGTCAAAAAAAAAGGAAGAAGCCATCATTACTGGAATCACCCGGGCTGTGGGGGCCATGGGGGCTGAGGCTGGGAGAGGCCAGGAAAGAAAGATGGCACCAGCAGTGGCGGCTTTGAAGTCTATCCCTGAGGAATTGGGACTTGGATCTGAGTCATCAAAACCCAGAAGGTGCCTGAGAGAGGGGTGACTTGATCAATCCACAGACAATGCCAGCCTGGATTCATTCCCAGCAGGAGAGGTTTCTGGCATTCCTTCCTCCCTGTGAGCTCCCAGGACCCCTGCCACCCCAGCCTGCCTCAGTCACTGCCTGTGCCCTCCTGCCTCGCCCCTGCTGAAGTGTGCCAGCTGACACAGCCCGGGCCACCTCTTGACTCGACCCCTCTCTCCTTCTTGGCCTGTGTCTTGGGTCTCCATTGCTCCCCCTTGGGCCTCTGCAGCCTCACACTAAGAACCGGGCACCCTGCTGTTTCCAGGGTTCTGCCCCTAACTGCAGACTCCTCCGCTGAGCTATCTGCCTCGCCATCTCTGGGCTTCTTAGGCATTGCCCCCCGCCACATTTAAAGAAGGGCAATGGCTCTGGGGCATCAGAAAAATGCCAATGGGTGGTCAGCCTACTACAGACAACACAGGACGGCACCCTCTCCTTGACCCAGTCTTCGCTCCCTCCCAGCTTTCCTGGAGCCCATCCCTGGGAAAGGGGGATGGATATCAACCAGGCCAAGGACTTGCCCTCATCCTAGTCATCTTCTGCTTCAGAGTGGTGGCTTTTCTGATCTTCGCTGCGGTCCTCAGGGCGGGGTCACTGGCTCTGCTCCTTTTACACATACACAAAGTACCTGCCACCCTGGAGCACCCGTTCCTTGGAAGTTTCTTTCCCTGAGCTTTCATGAAGGTCCCAAAGCCTTAAAGCCAATCAGGGGATTTGCTGATTGATGATTCTCTGCTGGTATGTTAGGTATTTTTGCAACTGTTCTAAAATCCCATTATCTCAGCATTCTGAACAGGCTAAGTGACTCATCCTGGCTGAATACGTGACTAGACACCAAGTGGTCACCTGCTGCCCTCCCACAGGCATGTGACAGAAAGCCCCGAGGCAAAGTTGCTGGGTCTTCAACATACTTTCCCTCCTGAGACTCAAGCCATGGGAAAACACAATGACAACAAAAATAGAAAGGAATGGTCTTGACCACACACGATAATTATTAACCCTCAATGCTGTTTTGAAGAAAAACAAAAGTAAAATTAGAGAGTTGGGAGGAGCTCAGAACTAAATTTCCTCATTCTCTTCTAGCCAGGACTTCCCACATTAGAAATTGTATACTTATCTGTGTTACTATTTGCTTAATTCACTCAATAAACATTTATTGAGCATGCACTAGATGCCAGGCACTAGTCTACATGTTTGGGCTACACCAGTGACAAAGTAAAGATGCTGTCCTGTGGGTGCTTACATTCCATGAGAGGAGAGGGAGAGACACACAATAGTAAATGGCATTCACAATAAATAAGACAATGACCAAAAAAGGGTAGGAGGGAGTAAGGGCCGGGCAAACAAGCAGAAGAGCAGGATAAGCAGTTCCAGGGGCCAACTGTAGCCTTCAGTGATTAGCAGATGGGACCTGGGAGAGGAGCAGCTAGAGTGGCGGCCTGAGGAAGAGGCAGGAGGTCAGGTGGCTGCAGCACAGGGAGCAGAGGGGAGGGCATTAGGAGAGGAGGTCAGGGAGGCACCGGGAAAAAGGTCATACAGGTCAAGGTCAATGGTTCATCGTAAGGACTTGGACTTTCATGAGAATGAAATGGGGAGCACTGCAGAGCAGGGGAGTGGCATGATGGGACTTCCCATCTGTGAGAGCCCCAGGAGGGCAGGGTCTGTCTGCAAACCCTTGCCTAGTGCAGAGCATGGCACCTAACAAGAGCTCCATAAATACTAAATACCAGTGGAATGAATGAATGAATGAGTTCAAGTCGGAGATTATGCCCACTGCTTCCCAGAGACAGGACCATGGATACTTCTGGACAAATATGCTTCCAATTTGGTCATTGTATCCGGACCAGAGATTTATGAGTATATCACCTGGGGAGTTTTTCAAAATCCTCATACGCAGACCTCTCCCCCAAAGTCCTGATTCCCAGGTTGGGTGGAGTCCAGCATTCATATGTGAATCTAGGGCAAACCCACCACCAGGTGAGAAACATCAATAGACATTCCAGATACTTCCAGATACTCAGCACCTGACATCATACCCAGCCCCAGGGCACACAGTGAAAGAATGAATGAATGTGTGTGGACTAAATTCATGAATGTATAAGAGCACTAAGATTGATAATTAATTGTCCCTTTTCATTTTCAACTTAGAATTGTGTAAATTGCTTTTCCAGGGGATGAGAAACCAGAGGCCACTGCTGCCCGCTGTTCCCCTCCCCCATCCAAACACCTGGGCCCCTTTCCCTCATCTGAGGCTCTTCCCTTCCTTGGCTTCCACCTGATCTGCCCTAACTGAGGGGGGTCTGTTTGGGCCTAATCCTTGGAGAGTGCAGGGATTCTGAAAGCAGATCGCCCTTCCTAACCCAGTCTGACTCTACAGAGCTCCCAGCCAGCAGGGCCTCTCCTCGGATGAAAGAGTTGCTGAGGAATGAGGCTCTACCAGACAGCCAGATGCCCCCAAAGAAAAAGGGTGCTGAACCCGGGGGGCGGGGAGCAGAGTCAGGGCGTCAGAGGCTCTGAGGGAGGCCTCAGTTCACTTCCCTTTCCTTGCAGGAAGGGTCCGCCCACATTCCAGGGAAGGGGACCAAATTCTTCCTGCAGGAAATGCTAGGGCTGTGAGGATTCCTGCCCTTCTTGCCTCTCCCCATCTAGGCCAGCTGCCCCGCTGCAGAGCCTGAGGCCCCAGTTCAGGGCCTCTGGGTCTCAGATTCCTGGACTATTGCTTGCAGGTGCTGGCTGCCTGAAATTTTTGCATCTAAACAGTAAAGCGCCCCTTATTATCTCGACATACTTGGAATAAGTATGACCATGTTTTTCTCTTCCCAGAATTCACAAAAGGCCAGAAATTCCACAAGGCTTCTGACTCAACTCTATTTTCTCCTTCCTCTCATGAACCACCCCAACCCTTGTAACCTTGAAAGAGCAGCCCAGAAGCTTCCCTCTGCAGCCAGGCCTGAGGCTTCTGCCATACCTGAGAATTGGAAGGAGTCCCCTGACCCCAGTGGGGCCAGAAGCCCACCTGGTGCACACCACTGCGGGGGCAACCCAGAACTGCCAAAGGGTGGGTAGCGGTTAGCTAAGGTCCCAGCACAAAAGTTAGGCAGCCTGAGTTTGAATCATGGCTCCTTCACTGAACTGGACAGCAAATGAGTTCTATCTCTGAGCCTCCGTTTTCTCCTGTCCAAGTGGGTGTGTCAGTAATTTCTTTCTCTTAGGGAGTCTGTGGGGATTAAATGAGATAATGTACAGAGAACACTTCCCGACCAATAGCTCTACTTACTGTATTTTCACTCATATTGAGCATTTGTCATGCACCTACTACTGTACAAGGTTCCAGAAAGCTGAACTCAATGTTCCAGGTCCTCAGTGACTACCTCATCAAGAAGATAGTCAAGGAAACAGAAGCTTTGGGCTACACATGATAAAATGGTGCTCAAGATTGAGGGGAAGGCAGGACTAACCCTTTGCAAGGAGATCAAGACAGTGGCGCAGAAGAAACCCTTGAAAACTTTTTGAAGGTTGAATAGGAGTCCTTGAGACAGACTAGGGGACAAGGACATCACAGGCAGAGGAGAGAGCGCCTCCCAGGACTTGGAAGTTCAGAATACAGGAATCTGAAGTGGGAGGAGGACCAGGGTGATGTGACAGGAAGCTTGCAAGCTAGGCAGAGTCCCATCCTAGCAGGCCTTGGAGGCCACCGAAGAGAGGTCTAGACTTCTTCTCCCGAAGGGCACTTCCTTGTAATGAAGAGTTTCCTTTTTGGAAGATCTTTCCGGCTGTAGCAGGAGGGGGTCAGGGTCAGGGTGCAGACGCTGAAAGAGGCAGAGGTTGGGTCAGAGTTAGAAGATGGGTGCAGTGGTCCTCAAACCTCAGCCACTCCCTTGCTTCCTTGGTGGTGTTTGACATAAGCAGGCACAACAGTGGCTATTATTTATGTACTATTTGCCTTTATGTCTGCTCATTCCTTAACCATTTTATGTGACCTCTGTCACACCATTAGAGCAACTGCTTCACTTCTTCCCCCAGACTTACATATGCAAATGCCACACTCTTAGAATGAGAAGTTTATGTCTCCTTGCCACTGGAAATGACCTCTGACCATCAGGGGCACGTGCGTCAAACTTTGGGAACCATTAGTCCTGCTAGAGATAAGAGGGCCTGAGCCAGCAGCTGGGAGGGGAGAAGGGCCTGCTTAGTGTGTGGTGTCAGCCATGCCAACCCCCACCACCACCCTGTTTCATCCTTGATGGCCTTTGGGACTGTGCTTTAGGGCTGGAGGTGCTCTGCTTGGTTGCTGCTCTGAAAGGGAAGACCAGACAAGCATCCTCAGCGCTTGGCAGCCCGGACTATCATCACTGGGGTCCCTCCTCATCCAAGCATATGGGCTCCAGCTCTGCTTGCAGAGCAAACAGGCAAGTGCTGAAGATGGCTCGGGGGTAGACTCTGTGGGTAACTGCATGGTGCTGTATTCACAAAAACTGTGCAGTGGGAGGGAGGGAGAGAGGAGGCAGAAAGGAAGGCCAGAGGAGGAGATGCAGCCTCTGATTTAGCCTAGCAAGACTCTTGTAAGGCAGGAATTATTGTACCCATTTTACCGATCAGGAATCAATTGCAGAGACACTAAGCTACCTGGCAGGGTCATTTCTAGTAGGAAAGAGAACTTAGCTTCTAGTCCAGATGGGTCTAAAGCCACTGCTTTCTTTTAAAAGAATACAGTTCATAATCAACTGCTGTAGCAAAGCAGCTATTTTTTTTTAACTCCTTACAGTCTTCTGTTGTTCATGTCCAAAAAATATGTCTATCTTCCTTGTGCTCAACTAGCAATCTTTCATAGACATTTGTAATGTTGCTACATAGTCTTTACAGTAATCCCTTTGACATAATATGCATTTCACCTGGTGGATCTATCATGATTCACGGAGGCATCATTTAGGTGGTTTCAACGTCTGGGGATTATAAAACCTTCTCACCTGACTCTTCTCAAGCCAGGATCCTCTGTAGTGAGTCAGGGCGCCCACTGGCCCCGTCTGGAAGCTTATGTAGGTCACTGGGGCCCGATCACACTGCAGTGGTCCAGCAAGGCATTCTAGAGCCCCTTGGAAGGAAAGAGCCACTCAGAAAGCCACATCCTCTGCCTTCCCCACCCACGTTCTACCAAGTCGGGCCTGGCCGTGCCCCTGCCACTGTCCTCATCCACTCAGGCCATGAAATTGGAAGTGGCATCGACTGGGGAGGCCTGAGGCTGGCTGAGGTGGCTTCATGGGGCTGGTGAAGGCAGCTCCACGTGCAGACACCTCAGGAACCGAAAGGGACCCAAATGACTCCAGGGTGGGTCAGCAATGATTCCAGCACTAGGGTAGTAGCCAGACACCTGCAAAGGGCCCGGGGCAGTGCTTGGTCCCTGTTCTCTTGCAAGGCCCCATCCAGAGAGCTCTCTGTTCTCCACCCCCTTGGGGAACATGGCCACAGCCCAGGCTGACTCTCCAACAATTCTAAAATGAATTCTAGAAGCAGAGACACTCCCGGCAGGCGAGCAGACATACACAACTGCCTAAGGTGACTGGCTGAAGATCACATTTCCAGGATGCTTCTCTGTTTTATCTGTTTGCAAAGCAGATATTTGGGGAGGCTGGGCTCAGAACTGCTTCATGGCTGCCAGTCCCGTGGGAAATGGTTCGCATTCTTAGCATAGCTGGAGGGCTGTGAGGCAACAGAGATGACAGCTCCGAGACCTCTCCCGACCCGAGGAAGATGAGCCACCACGGCGGCCTCTTCTCTCCTTGGCTGGGTTCTGGTATGGGACGAGCGGCCGTTCTTTCCAAGAAGGCAGGGTGGTGGGAAGTCTCCGAAGGGCCATTTGGGGAGAGAGGCATGGCTTTACTCATGCGTGCTCAGGACTGGGAGGGCTTGCAGAGGTCGTGTCCCGCGTGTCCCTTCCCTGCGCAGCACACTGCGTGCCAGAAGTGTCGCCTCTGGACAGGAGGCTCGCAAAGGGTTCCTAGGAGCGGCTTTCTTGAGTCAGTGGGATCTCAGTTTCTTCTGGGTATGTTCCTGTTTGCATTTTTTTTTTTCTCATTTAATAAAGAACATGTATCATTTTAAAACAAAATCAATAGAGTTATTTTGAAATCAGTAACTAAATAAAATGGCCTCAGAGCCAGGGCGTTTCACCTCTTGCCTTGATTGTAAACCCCAGGGTGTAGCAATATTTCTTGTCGGAAAATCATAAATGTCACCCGTTCGCCCCCTTTCCCGCAGCCGTTTGGAAACCTGGCTGGGCTGCTGGAAAGAGAGGCCTCCTTGAGTCAAACCTGTGACAAATGTCTTCCTCGCTGGGCAAACTGGCTGGTGGCCAAGAGCCACACCTACAGAGTTCTCTGAAATGAGGAAGTGCATTCCTGAGACCCCTCCTTGGAGGGAGCCCCAGAGGGCAAGCTGGACTTTATTCAGGCCTGCTCATTACCAGGAAACGCATGCAGACAAATCCGTTCTGCGCACAGGCCGCTGCCCAGGGGGCAGCTGAAGGTCCATCGGCGGGACGCTTGGTCCCAGGCCCACTGCAAAGGGCACTATGCTGGGAGAAAGGCCCTCTGGAGCCCTGGCTTCCTTCAGAGCTTCAGGAAAGCCCAGAAGAGAGGCGGGGACGGCAGAGGCAAAGCAAAGCCACATGTGCCCTGGTTGACACACGGAGTCTGCTGGATGTGAAAATGGGAGACAGAAATCCTCCCGGGAGCCTGATGCCAGGTGTGTGAGTGGGAGGTGACAGGTCAGGGCCCCTCCCTGGGGTGGCCACTGTCCAGAAGCAGGGAATGCAAGGCACGCCTTAGAAGTGTCAGCGCCCAGCAGAGGTGTGCGCCTGAGGGCGGCCAGGCTGCGCTCTCACGCGGCTGGCGCTTCCTGCAAAGCAAAGGCTCAGGCCTGGCCACTGATCCCATAACACCCAGAGAGCTTTTTGAATTCCCAGCGCCCAGACCAATTCAATCAAACTCTTTGCAGGTGGGACCCAGGTATCACTTTTTTTTTAAGCTTCCAAGTAATTAAACTATTTAGCCAGGGTTGAGAACCAGTGCTTTAAAGAATTATCTGATGCATCGCAGGCTCATCAAACAAAATAAGTGGGGCTCCTCCTGAGTGACTCATGGAGCTACCTTCTCCCGACAGGCCCTCCTCACTCTCCAGTCTCTCCAAATTCTTGCCGTTCTTCAAAACATCTCAATCCCCACCTCCTGAGGGAAACTCTCCCCCTGCTGCCTCAGTCAGCTGTAGTGAGCACCTTCCTCTGAGGCCCCTGTCACTTAGGACCTGTGTCATTTACCATATATAGCCATTGGCTGATCGGTATTTGCCCTGTCTACGAAGTGGGCAGTCTGTTGCCCTGGGGTCAGGTACTCTGTTGCTCCTTGTAGCCCACCAACCTATCACCTACCACCTTTCTTTGCCCTTATTATAGGCTTGACAAGTATTTTCGGAATGAGTTGCATCTTATTGCATTTCAACACTTCAGGCAATCTTGGTGAAAGAGTTAAATGAATGTCTGATCCGAATTAGTGGTTTTCATGTTGATCGGTGACTGTGGTCATGGAGGTACGAGTATGTATGATGGGAATGGGGTGGGAATGGCTGCAGGAAGGATGGCCAAGCATGCCAGTTCGGGAATATGTGTGTGACCCATCTGACCCAGCCTTCATGTGGTCCAGTCCCTGCCCTGAGCAGTTCCAAAGACAGCAGTTCCACCGGGTGGTGGGCCGGGGAGGGGTGTTTACTAATTAAGAGCACTTTGAAGATCTACTGCAGTCTCTGAAGGAAATTGGAAGGAGGCAAACTGAACCTACACATTCTAGCTCCTCTCTCCCGCTCTCCCTGTGTGAATCACATCCGAGGGGCTGATGCATCAGCTAGGCCTCAAGGGGTGGAGATTAACAGGCAGAGAGACCAGCTGGGATGGATGCAGAGGGACACAGTGCCTCCTGGGTTCTCAGAATAGCCAATGGTCCTGCCATGTGGAATGAAGCAGTAAAGGATGGAGGTGGTTATAAAGAAATGGAAAACGAGGACCAAGACCAGTACATGAAGGGCCTGGACTTGCAGGTGAGGGTGGTGGACTCCAGGTTTTACCATCCAAAGCTGAAGACAGAGACATGGTGTGATGGGATCACTCTGATGACATACAAAGGGTGGGAGACGAGTCAGGGCACAATCAGGCCCTGGGAGAGGTGGCTGGGCCAGAGAAGCTGCAGGTGAGGCCTGGCCCAATCCAGCCCACCCGCAGCTACCAGTGAGGACGTGTCTGAGCCCCTGGCCCTGTATGGTGTGTTCTCAGGCCCGGGGGCCAGCGTTGGAGGTACTCCTACATACTTCATCCAAGAGACCCTGCCAGAAGCCCTGGCCTACCTGGCAGTCACCCCCAAACCCAGACCAGCCCCTCCAGACTGCTCCTCCAGCCTCTGAGCTGAGATCAGGATTCCCCCAGGTGTTAGGAGGGCTGCCCTCAGCTGCCTTCCCCCGCCCAGTGTGGCATTTTTACTCTATGTCTAAACCAAGGGGCATTTATAGTCAGTACCAATAGAAACAAGAACATTTTTAGATTCCAACAATATGAAATATTTTAGTAAAATTTTTTTAACAGAGGAATGGCTCTTTAGTTCTAAAAATTTTAATGTCAATTTTTACCACAAGATATTAGGAGTCTGCGCTGCTTGGGTATACTAGGGAGCTGATGCTGAGGTGGAGTTAGGGTTACAAGATGACTTATGGGGGTAGGGGTTGGGGGTAGGGTGGGGAAATGCTTGTGACAAAAGAGGGAGAAAACAGGATTGGAGCCTCCAGACTACAGTGCAGACCAGCTAGGGCCTACGAGAGGGGTCGGCGGTGGGTGCAAATGTAGAAACAGCGAGGCCCTTGTACTACTACCTTGCTCAGTCTTTGGTCAAGGCTACCCCAAGAAGAGCATGAACTTGGTTCGAAAGCTAAGTTGACCCTGCAGGAGCCAACAGCTATAGGCTGCCAGCTGACCTGGCAGCTAGGCAGTCCTTCCTTGCAGAGAAGTCACTGTGTCTGCCACGGAACCCGACCTCCTCCCAGCCTCTGGTGTGAGTGGGCCTGTACCCCTGTCTCCATTAGGGGTCCCTTCAATCTCTCCATCACCTTCCTCCCCTCCTGGCCAGTAGGTAGAGGGTACCTCTCTCCAGGAATCTGCTCTGTGTTCCTCCACTGCTCAATGCTGAAGCCTTTCCCCATCCTTTATCTCCTCACAATACTCTGCTCCAAACTCACCACAAGTAAAATCAAAAGGCAAATGACTACATGGGACAAAGACCTGCATAACTTGAAGCACCAAGAACGCGTCTTCCTAAGATATGAAAAGCTTCGACACAAATCACAGATGTAACCAAACAGAAAACTGAGCGAAAGACATGAATGCGTGGTTTATGGAAAAGGAACTAAGATGGCCCTTAGATGAAAAGATGCTCAGCCTGACTCATAGTGAAAGCAATTCATGTTAAGACAACCCAGAGATACCATTTTCACCTATCAGATTGGCAGAGATCCAAAAGTTTGACTCAGGGCAGCGTTGGCGGAGAAATAGGCGCACTCACACGCTGCTGGTGGGAACGGGAGTTGGAGAAGCTGCATGGAGGACAATTTGGCAATGTACCTCTAAATTACAAATTCCCACAACCTTCAAAAAGACAGTAGAATGCAATCAATGGTTAAGAGAATGGGCTGGTGCCAGAGCACCTTGGTGATTATCCTAGCTGTCCAAGTCATCGAACTTCTCTGTGCCTCTGTTTTTCTCATCTATAAAATGGGATGATAATAGGAATCACCTCTGGAGATTCTTGTAAGAATTAAAAATTAAAATACATTAATTATTGTAACGCACTTACCACACGGCTCAGCCCTTAGTAAATGCTATGTAAGTGTTAACTCTCATTATTGATAATTGACCCAGCAATCCCACTGTTAGGAATTTACCCTACAGATATGTTTGCACATGTGTTAAATGAGTTTACAATGTTATTCATTGCATCATTGATGCAACCAGGAAGAAAACTGGAAATAATCCAAATGTCCATAAACAGGCTAAATTATGGTGCCTATGCATAATAGACTACTCTGAGGATGCGAAAAACAATGACAAAGAAGCTCTTTAGTACTGATCCAATGTATACAGAATGCTACCGTAAGTTTTTAAATAAGGAGTAGTATAAATGCAAGTCCACATTCCCTGATCCACAATTATAAAATTATAAAATTTCTTTAAAAAAAACAGATGTTTTTGTTTTGTTTTGTAATAAATTTGGCACAAACGCATTTTGGTAGCTAAACCTGAATTGAACTGAACTGAGTGAAGGCTGATTACAGCTTTATGTGTCCTACGTGGGGCAGACATATGAGTGCGTCTCATCACAGATTCTGCAGGTGTGTGACAGGTAGAACACACACACTACCTTTGTTGTCATCCCATGTGTGTCGAGTGAGCTGTCTCATCATGGAGTTTTCAAGGGAAAAAAAAAAAAAGATTGAGAAACACAGCATGGTGTACCACTGCCTCTGGGACAGTGTGCAGTTCCCACCTTCGGGCCCTGGGTCCCCGGTGTCACAGTCACCTGCTGTGAGGAAGGGGAAGGGCCCCTGCAGGGACTGCCCAGTATGCACGCCTCCAGTTCCTGATTCCCAAACACACCTGCCCCCAAGCGTTCCAGATAAGAAACTGTGGACCTTTATCTACCTTCTTCTTTTTTTTTTTTTTTCATTAAAATACCTCTTGAAGGAGGCACAAGAAACTAGCACCAGTTGCCTCTAAGGAAAGGAGCTGCCTGACTGTGTGACAGGAACATAAGGGGCAAATTTGCTGTACTTGAACCAAAGAACTAAAAGAGTCTAATGGATATCTTATTCAAAAAATAAATAAATACTATTGAAGACCCTCAGCCCAGGCTGCCAGGTCACGGAAAGCCCGAACGCACTCTCACTGGCATCTCCGTGGTCGTAGGGTGGCACCTGAGAACGAGGACCTGGGAACCAGGGCTCCAGGGTGGGGGCTAGTGGGACAGGAGCCTCAGCTCTGACTCACGTGTCACCCTTGGCATGGAGGCGAGGCCTCCGCCCTAGAAAAGTGGAGATAACGAGAGTGACTCAGTGATGAACACTCTGATGGGCTGACTGGTGGAGAAGCCAGGTTCCTTCACCAGCACTTCCCTGCATGCCTTCCCCTTACCAGACGGGTGAGAGCCACCCTCCAGACCCCTCCTTGGCACACCACCCAGCAGAGACCCAGTGGGAGGGCACTGACCCAACTGGGAGCAGAGGGTCCTGCAGATTGAGGCTCAGGGTGGTGAGCAGGGTGCCTGAAACCAAACCCACTGAGGATGCGCAGGTGGCTCCTCCCAAGCCTGTTTCAAGGGTGAAAATTCAGAACAAGCCACGTGTGGACATGATAAAGGGACAGTTCAACAAACCCAGGGGCTGGATGGACGTGAATGTGCAGGTATGCAATAATGCCCATAACCTAGTGCTGAGCAAATTGCAGGTTGGTATACCTACAGGGTGAAAGAAAAGGTATATATAGATATAGATACATACATACATACATATATATATACACATACATACACATATATATAGTGCGGTTATATATTTTTATATAATATATAATTCATATAACATACGAATATTTATAAATACATATATATATAATATAATTCCACAAGGACCCTTGGATGGCAAGAGGTGGGAAGGAGAGACTAACAGATGATAGGTGTTACTGAGTTAATAAAAGAGGAAAAGCAAATGGCAGACAGGCAAGCTAACTGCTGAGTGGCCGTATAGAGGGGCCTGCCGTGAGAAGCCTACCCATGACCGGTGTAGGAGAGCCCAGCACGCTCAGGGATTGGGACACAGACACTGCAGACGGGCTGGAATGGAGCAGGCACGGGCTAACAGCCTGCTAAGGCCGCAGTTAGACCCTGGTTCCCTTCCCACTGGGCAGCAAGTGAGCTTCTCTCTCACCCAGAGGAGATGCAGAGAATTTGAACCCGAGGACCTGCAGGTAGAGGAGCAGAGGCCGGGTGGGGGTGCACGACACTCAGCCATGAAACTAAGGGATTGAGTGAGACTGGACATGTGAAAGATATGCCCCCCAACTCCTTTCCTCCACACCCCCAAACACTGTCAGATTGATTTTTTTTAAGATTTATTTCATTATTTGAGAGGTGAGAGAGAGAGAGAAGGGGGAGGGTCCAGAGCATTCCCCACAGCTGTACATCATTAGTTGTCACACCTTCACCACTGAGCCACCCTGGCATTTATTAGCTGTGCCTCATTTCAGTATGTGGGGTTGCATGGGCTGGGGCCAGGAACCGAACTCAGACCTCACGATTGCAAGGCAAGCGTTCAACCTGCTGAGCTATCCCGCATCCCACCAGATTGATTTTTAAAGGCTATTAAATGCACATTTTATCAACAATGTAGTATGTCAATATCCCTTTCTCTGCGCGTCACCTAGCAATAGGCATTACCAACACTTTTCTTTTTTTTTTTCAGGCTGACCTAACCATTTCACTACTAGTAATTTTTCATTTTTGACTTTTTGAACCTGCTCTTCCATCAATTACCAATATTTCTATTGGGTCATTTAGCTTTTTTCTTGTCATTTTGTAAAAGTTCTTTGCTCCCTTTGTCTTGATTTATACACACAGTTTCCAAATCTCTTTATCTGTTGTCGTTGTGTTATCTTTTGCCACAAAAAGTTTAAAATTTTAACCTAGTCAAATATGTTCATATTTTTCTTTCATAGCTGCTGGGTTTCTGGTATTTGTTAAAGTTTCCCCCCACCCCAAGTCTTCATGGTCCAAGAAGGCTGCTAGAGCTCTAGTCATCACATCTGTATTACAGGCAGCAGGATAGAGAAAGGGATAAGAAGGGCACTCCACCTCCCTTTGAGAGACACTTTCCAGAAATTTCCACACAATAATTTTACTTACATGTCTTTGGTCATAACTTACACAGCCATAGATAGCTACAAGGAAAATATTTTCACGCCATCTTCAGGAAATGCAATCAATCTGCCACACCCATGCTTAGAACCAAAGGCACTCAGGCTTCGTGGAATTCAATAGACAAGCAGAGACCACACACTGCTAAGGGTGATCTGGAGGCTGGGGATCCACTTCTTAGGAGAGAAAAGGCCTCTATTTTGTCCCTCACGGGCATCGTGCTTAAGACAGTAGGTGTACTAAGTCACAAAGGGGGCACTCAGGAGGTTCAAACCTCTGAGGTTTGGCTGCAGGCTCCAGAGGTGGCATCTCTGCCTCAGGTCCCTCTCCTCTCGGTGCCTTCCCCAGAGGATGGGCAAGAGGTTTGTGGCTGGGCGGGGAATAGCTAAGCCTCCTGGCATGCAGGGCTAATGGCTTCTGAACTCTGGGAAAATAGCACCAGGCATTTCCAGGCAGATGGGGGCTTTAGGGAATTACTTATGATTCATGCCAGTCTGCGGGGTGTGTCTGTGCCAGAGAGAAAAACATAACATTGCAAACACTTTCTCAGTCACTCCCAAGCTCACTTGTCATTCACCGAGGGCCCAAAGGGGAGCCAGCCACATTTACCCAGATATTTCTTGCAGATTTTCTTCCTACAGTTCTGCTCTCAGTTGAGAAAAACATCGATGGAAGAGGTACTTCAACAGATAGCAGCTGAGCAGAAGAAAGAGCGACCTACCGGTAGAAAGTTTAGATTGGAAGAAGCTGGGAAACAGGAGATTCAGCATGTCATGGGTGACGTGTATCCTAGCAGGACAGACCTGCATGCAAAGGCCCGTTCCACCGGGACTCTTCTTAGAGTCCCTCCACCTCCCCGAGCCGTGACCTCTCATCTGTAAAGTGACAGTGGTAGGCCCCTGCCTTCTGCCAATGTTGAGAAGCAGGCTGATCTGCAGAGTTCTCCAGTCTCTCATTGGTCAGAAACCCCATGACCAGCTATGCTATACAGACCAGCATGCTCTGCTGCAATGCTCTTGTTTTTTTCTTTTTAATACCTTTAAGAAAATTATACAAGTTTTACATGTTCTTGATTAAAATAACCGGAAAACACAAACCAAAAAACGGCAATAAAAGAGAGAAAGGAGCTGTTAACATCTTCAGCACAAGTTCTTACAATTTCTAATACCTCAGTATACTTTCAATAGGACCATACTTTATATATGGTTTTGTAATCGCTCATTCTTCATTCAAGAATATGCCACGAGTTTTTCTCTGTCAATAAGCAAACTTCCATGACATATTTTAATGCATATATGACATTCTGTCAATGCCAGATTCAGTTCTGAACAGAAGATCAGCAGTATTGATTTTCCTTTTGCCTCAGGTCCCAACAGGCCCAGCACAGAACTGTTACCAATCCTATCTTTATGTAAAATATTGCTGTTATGCTCACCATGGATTGACTTTCATTTGTTTAAATGTTCATCATCTTGATTATGGCTTTTCTTATCACCCCCTTCTGCACCCTAGGCAAGTACCTCACTTGCTTTACTCTAGTCCCAGTCTTATTTCATAAGGGTAGTCCATACTTTATGTCACTAATTGTTGAGATCCTAAGGTTAAGGTTGTCTCTGAATTTCCAGCATCCAACACACTACCCAATTCCTGGTAGACATTGGATAAATACTTGTCCACTGAGAGCAGGAATGAATGAATGAATGAATGAATGAATGGGTTGAAGGAAGAAAACACTACCATGACCATTCTTGTGGGGACTGGGTGTCAGGAGAGAAGGGAAAGAGGCAGAAGCCTCACTGAACAGGGAAGCGCACACCCACACGTCCACCACACAGAGCCCATGGGAGGAGGCAGCCCAGGTCACGTGGGCAGGGGACAGCTCTCTGGTGGTCAGAGGATGCTCTCAGTGTTACATCGCACAGGCCCACCTAGAGTAAGGTGACCAGACGTCCCGCTTTTGGCGGGACAGTCCCGATTTTTAACAATTTGTCCTGCGTCCCGTGATGTTTTAAAAAGTCCCGATTTTTGGAAAGAATGCACGACGAGCTAGGGAACGGCGGGAGAGAGACCAAATTTTTAATCAAGAACCCCCTCCCCCCCGGTCAATGGTGTCCCGCTTTACCAATGTTAAAATCTGGTCACCTTACCCTAGAGGCCCCTGTGGAGGTCCCCACTACTCCCCACCATCATGACTCTGGCCTGGCCCTGGCCCAAACAGCTGGAACCCAAACACTGCCACGTCCCCACTGTAGGACTGACACACGCTCACACAGAGGCACACACACCCAGCCCCAAGAGCCTGGCTCACACAGGCTGACTCAGGAGCCCACTTGGACCCTGGGCTGCAGGCCCACTGGCCCGAGCACAGGGCCTGTGCCCCAACATACAGCTGCCTCTCCACAGCAATGGCGACGAGGGATTTTCCCAGCCCTAGCCGAGGCGTGGAATTTTAAAATAACCAAGCCAGAACCCATGAAAGGAAATACTAAGAACACAAAAGAAGTCAGAGGAGCAGAGGGTGTTGATTTCCATGGACTGCCTGGTCCTCTGCCTCCCTCCCCCGACTCCGAATGTGGGGGCGGGGGCTCGAGTCAGTTGTCAGCACCACAAATCTAAAGGAAACCCATCTTCCTGTGTTTGCCAAGGAACAATGCTGGAGAGGCCATTCCAAGGCCTGCACTTTTCCTCTGCACAGAAGAATTTAGCTCCCCGTGCATTCCTGGAAAGGGGGCCTGGCAAGGAATTTCTGGATGTAAACATTCCTGTCCCATCACTCAGGGACATCTGGGACACACAAGCTATGAGCTGAGGCCTCCTGCGATCAGACCCCTACTACTCACACCAGGTGAGGATCTGGGTCCTAGCCCACCTTGCAGCCAAGCAGCTGAGGCTCTGGGTCTCACCTGCCTCCTCAGTCTTTATCTCCCAGCCCTGCTTTCTGTCCTCTGCCCATCAGCTCTTATCAGGCGTTTATCACAACTTTCCTGGACAAGTGCCTGTGTCCAGCCTTCCTTGCTTCACTCACTCAGGGACCTTTATGATGGAGCCAACCATACCACTTTCTCATCTCCTGATGCTCCCTCCTCACCCCCACCAGCCGGGAAGGGGCAAAAAAACAGGAAGTTTCATGACCAGATCCAGTGTGCACCTCAGCCAAGTACCTCCTTGGGGATGAAACACTGGACAGCTGCCCTTTTCAGAGGCAGGAGTGGCTACCTTGAAGGGGAAGGACAGACAGTGAATCAGGCCAGTTGTCGCAAGCCCAGCCAACGTTTACCGAGCACCTACTGGGTACTAAGTGCCATGCTAGATGCTTTATGGGCCTTATCTCTCAGTCTCCACAAAACTCCAAGGCATCATGCTGAGCTGCAATCCTTCTCACCCTCCTCACAGGCCCACTAGTGTGCCTGGGCTATATCATGGAGTTGACCCAGATGAATGCCCTGATCCTTGCTGTGATCAGCTCGTATGTATTGGTGGGGAGGGCAGGCCCAGGCACTGCTTGGGGGCCACTCAGACCACATGCTCTTCCCTTGGCCTCCACAAACAGGGTTCCTTCTGTCTAGAATACTCTTCACCTATCTTTTGGACTAACTTCTGCCGGTCTTTTTAGGTCCCTCGGCAACTTCCCTCAACTGTGGGCTTCGTGTCTTTCTCTGGGTGTTTCAGAAACTGTCTCTAGGATCAGAATGTCAGCTCCTCAAGAACAAGGGGTGCCTTGTTCACCTCTGTGTCCCCAGAGTCAAGGACTGGCACCGAGGTTCAGCAAATACTTGTTGAAGGAATTAAATGCTTACTCGTAGGCCTTCAGTCGCTGCCTGGAGGTCAGAGAACACCTAATCCTAAACTGAGTCGCCCCTTTTCCTGTCTCTCCCGGCTCTGTCACCCACAGTACGCCTTAAAGATGGGCAAATTTGAGTCTTAACCGTGCTCTTTGAGGCTGGTGGCTGAGAGCACCCTATTGGCCCGGCCTTCTCGGTGCCTCAGTAGACTACTTCTTGGTTCCCCTCTTTTTCTAAACTACACCTGGTCTCAAAGCACCCCTGCCCGAGTCCTGGTCCTGAGTCCCAGCTGTCAGGGCCCTGTCCTCCACCCGAAGGTGTTATGAGATAGGTGGGGTGGCAGGGAAGGGGCCTGTCAGGAGCTGCTGCCTGGCGTTCTCTGACCGGAGGGGACCGAACTAGTGCATGCAGGGCGTTCAGTGAACACACTGTTCACATTCCTGCACCGGCTGGAATGTGGACCGGAGACAAGCCAAAGGCCGCATTCCTCAGGCCGCGGCAGGCCTGCAGCCAGGACCCCGCCCCCACCCCGCCCCTGGAACGCGGGTTCCGAGCGCCCGAGGGCGCCCCCTGGTGGCGCCGGCGGCCAGCGGCGGGGCCGTCGCCCTCCGCCGTCCTCTCCCCCCAGTGCCCGGCCTCTTCGCCATCCCCGGCTTTCCTTTTGGATCTGAGAATCCCCTCCTACTCGTCCCCGGAAGCTTCCGGCTACTATATTAGGACTCCAGAGCGCCTTTTGTTGCTCCCATGTCAGCAAACCAGCTCCACTGCTTTTTTTATTTTTATTTTTTGCTGCCAATCAACTCAAATAAAAACCAAAGGCTCTCCAGAGCCCTAGCAGCAAAATCGCAAACCCAACTCGACTCCCTCTCCCGGCTTCCCATCGATACCCAGGGAGCCAGCCTTGACCGTCTCTAAGGCTCCTGCACTCCTGGGCCTGTTCCCAGGGCGGTACCTCGGCAGAATCTCCCATCCCTGAGTGTCATCTCCCCACAGGCACTTTCAGGGCCAGAGACTTTAATGAGTGAGCGTAAGGCCTCACCCTAAGCAAGCAAGGTGCCTTCCCCCTGCTCCACTGAGGGCTGAGGGGGTAGGAAAGGCAGCCTGTCTCTACTGTAACTTTGTACACTGGAAACAGAAAATGAGTCAAGTGGGTCAGCTGTACCTTGGTCTCCACTGGAAAAAGCACCATTGATCCATAGTAAGGATGGCTCCTACTGATGGGAGTTGAGGCCTCAAGAACGTTGGAAGCCACTGGGCTGAGGCTGATGTTTTTTCCACAACGGTATAGAAACCCCTTGTGGCACATGCGCACACACACACACAACTGCACCAATGTCAGTGACATGATTGAAACATGCAAGCAAAAAACTGCTTTTACCATGCGGAAGAGAAAGGGGTTTCCACAGAAAGTCACCTCACAGGGTGATGTGATCATAAATTCCTAATTTGACAAGCCATGGTGGGTAGTCAGTCACACCCTAGGCATATAAATTTTCCAGTAAGTTTTATCTCTGCCTTAAGCAAACCCTGTCTGTTTTTGTGCACTTAGGTTAACACAGCTTTGAAATAACCACCCTCAAGAAAGCACATAATTTTAACGATCCTTTATTCCAGGCCCCACCTTGCTTCTCCCACCCTCATGTAATCTCCCTCTTGTTCCCTCTTTAATCTCAAATGCATAAAAGAAACTGCAAAACTGTTATTGCCCGGTGCATTTGAGATTTTGCTCCCCAGTATATGTGGTCAGTTTTATAGGTTTAGATCATTTCTTATGTCGGCAACCCCAAACCAGGACTGGGCTGTACCTGTCTAAGTCACTTCCACCCTCCAGGGACTTGATGGAGAGGCATGTGTACTATTTATTTCCTCCTGCATGAGGGGACAGGTAGCTTGTCTCCCCCAGATTCCTGCTCACCAGGAATGGTGGACAGTGCTGGGAGGGCCTAGGCTTCACCCATTTTTTGAACTTGTTGATATGTATCTTTCTCAGTGGGGAAAAATAAGTGCAACCAAACACCGTTTGCATATGGAAATTTGCATGTTTATCAACCCACAGCCACTTAAAGACTCACCCTGTGGTTAAAGTGACACCTGAGAAGCCAGTAATGAAACAAGGCATGCCTGGAACTCACATTGCTCACCGTTGGGAAGGGTTGTGAATGTTGCCAGGGAAGGTGGGAAAGCAGAAGCCAAACTCCCATTGGCTGGTTGGGTTGGAGCTCAGGCTTGATAGCTGGCTTACCTTCCTTGCTTGGTTTCCCAGCCTCTAAGAGGAATAAAATACAGCAGTCTCTTCTTACCTGGCAGAAGTGTGGCCCGCAACATCTGGAGGCAGGCCCATGGTGACAAAGTGGCAAGAGGCCATGCAACCCTTGTTTGAGGTTGCAGGCCTGGCTCTAGGTCTGCCTCTTCTCCATGACACAGAAAATGGACATTCTAGATCAAGCTTTTCCGCCTGTGGCCTGCAGGCCCCAGGCAGCCCAGAACGGCTTTGAATGTGGCCCAACACAAATTTGTAAACTTTCTTAAAACATTATGACATTTTTTTGCAATTCTTCTTAGCTCATCAGCTATCATTAGTGTTAGTGTATTTTATGTGTGGCCCAAGACAATTCTTCTTCCAGTGTGGCCCAGGGAAGCCAAAAGGTTGGACACTCCTGTTCTAGATGTTTCACACCAATGTGACAGTCCATCAAATGGCAGTGTCAGGGCTCCATCTCAATAGGGTATCAGGGTGCTTGAGGTGCTAATGACTTAAGGTGGATGTAAGAGAAGCCCTATTGGTGAGCTTATCCATTTATAAGCGTTTGATAAACCCAGGCCTTACCCCAAGGAAACTTATTGTCTACTGGGGGAGGCAGACACGCAATTAGGCCAGTATAATGCAGTATGATAAGTGACAAGACAGAGGCAGGCTCAAGATGCAGTGGGAAGACTGAGGACAGGCCCCAGCCCAGCCTGGGGCAGAGCCTGGGCAGAATGGGTCCTGTGGAAGGTACTGTTCTCCAGTGAAGTCCTGAAAGAAATGGGCCTGGCCAGGGGAAGCAGGGCAGGAGGAAGGCTCTGTCAGAAGATGGAGCTCTAATTCGTGCCTCTCCTCGAGAGTCCTCTTCAGTTTCTGAGGCCAACATGCCATTGTGCTGATTTTTTTGGTAAAGAATCTCCCTGGGTTTTGCTGATCACGCAGTTGGATTGGCTAGCCTTTAAGCCATGAGCTCTGAGGTCACTTTGTAAAGATGGTGGGATTTACAATCCCACTGGGCCCAAGTGGGGATCTGGTTTCAGGGATGAACATGCCCCAGAAATGTAGCCCCTCCCCATGGAGTTGCTTCCCACCAGGGTCCTCTTCACTGATGTGTGGAGGTCCTCACTTCCCACACCCCTGTGTGTCCAGTATGTGCAGCTGAACGGGGCAGGAAGGCCAGCTCCCATCTGCTGTTAAAGTTCCCACACACCTAGGTGAATGGCTGAGCCCCACTCCACCCTGTGCCTAAAGGCAATAGGAGAATACCAGGCCCTGCCTTTCCCATATTAAGAAAGATGAATTGAGATGATAAACTCCTTGAAAAACTATAGTTTTCAAAAGTATCATTATACATGAATGTACCTCAGAACCACCAGTTGCTGGGCAGTGGGGGAAAGGCTTGTTTAAAATGTATTTTACTGACTTAGGAGGTCTCAGTGGGGCCCAGGACTCTGCATGTTTATGAATCATCACAACGACTTCTGATGCCATTGGTCTTCAGACAGCACTTTGACAAGAACTGATTTGGATGACCTTGCACCTGTTCTCATTAAGTTCACTTACATGAACTCTCCTTCTGTCAAGATTTGAACAAGTCCCATGAGATTTTTTTTTTTAATCTGCTCCAGGAAGGAAGCACACAGGGAATGGGGTTGGGGGTGGCCCTGCATTGTGTGGGATGCAGAAATGTGCAGTAAACCAGGGTGAACCCTCAGGAGTCCACAAAGTAGACATACTGCAGTGAGCACGGAAGAGGCCACACAACAGGTTATCCACTCGTCCTCCTCCCATTATAGGAATCAGATACTCATGAAGCAGACCAGAAACACACATAGCATCCGATCTGAAATGCCTCCACCAGCATCTGAACCAAATCCCAAAGGGTCACAGCTCCATAGCTTGAGCAATGTCAGCTACAATCTTCACAAACCCCAATGCTTGGGCCCTGGGCCCACAGCAAATGTTAAGAATTGTCAGGAGAGGCATACTGAACCATTGGCACTGGCTCACACCAGTGATCTCCAAACTCTTTTGATCTAAACCTCAGCCTCTGAACAGGTTTTTGCTTGCATCCCTGATATGCCATAGAGGTGTACTCTGATCAGTAGCTGCTACGGATCTCAAGGCACAGCTATTTTTGATAGTATAGTAAGGCTCGTTGTAAATGGGACTACATATGATTTCAAGTAGTTTTGACAGGTTTGAATTTGAGAGGCTGATGTCTTGTCAGATCTGTTTAGACTGCCATTATTTTGACATCATAATGCAGCTAAGAGCTCAGACAAGGAGTAGCAGTGACCACAGTAATTTGTCTTTTGCTGGCTCACCTGTGCAGACACTGTTGGCATTACCTTTAAACCTTGGTTTCTTCATAGGAATCCTTAACAGCTGTTTGTCCCTGCTGTGAGGATTACTTCAGTTAAATTATGTAATATGCTCCATAGGTCCCGTCCCCTGGGAACACGCAGACCCTGCTGTGTCCTGGTACAACACCCCCACTCTCTTTTAGAGACCCACACACATGCTTGACTGACACAGTGCTATTCGACATACTGCTCAATTAGAGAGCCAGCACCCATCTAATACCAAATATTAGTGAAGCTACATTCTTATTTTTAGATTAAATATATAAATATGTAAATAAAAATTCTAGTATTTTCTTCCTATACCTCCAACAGATCACCTTGCATACCCCAATTTGGAGAACGCTGACCTAACCAGTTCCTTCCACCTCAGGGGCCCACATCTCTGAACGTCAGCCCCTTTACTTAGGAAGGGAGTCCAGCTAGTCAGTCCCCTAAAAACCAGGCAAGCAGGCCCCTACAACTGGAAGAAACTCTGACAGGGCAGAAAAATCGCATGCTCCAGTTCAGACTTCTACTTTGGCATCTGCAATTGCCAACCTCCCCACTCTCCCTTTCGTCAGGTTCAGGGGTGTGCAGACTGAAGACTGTGCTGAGGGCCGTCGTAAGGTGAGGCAGGCCTCATAGAGTTTTGGGGGGCTCCCGTGGGGTCTCTAGTTCAAGCTGGGACTGCATTCTTGAGACAGTGGCCAGGTTCTTGGCCCTAGCATGGGGAAACAGCGGCCCCTGGTGGTTCGGACATGCCATGCCTCAGAACCTGCTTTAATATTTGCCAAACCCTCAGTTTGATGTTCAAGTGTTCTGGTGTGGTTATTTGCATAGACATGGGTAGCAAAGACTTAGATTCCTATCTGGGCACATCTGTCTGATTCCATGAAAATTAGCTTCTCTGTAGTGTCCTCAGCATTAAAATTGGAGAAGCTGACATACTTCTTAGAGCTGTTGCTAGAGGTAAATGAGATGACGAATGAGAGCAGTAAACAGTGCTGAGCACGTAGGAGAGACTTATGCTAGTATGGTGGACATGATGTTGACACCTCTAGACATCTAAAAGTACTAGAATATCTCTAGGCACAGCTCTGGAGGGAGAATGGGAGATCCTGAGAAGGAACCCGGTTTTTTGCACTAATAGACATGGATGAGCAGTGATCGTGTTTTGGACAGGTGTGGGAAGTGTTTGTGTGTGTGTGTCTGCAGGTGTGTATGTGTGTGCACAAGCACAGTCACAACAGAAAGGCAGAGAGCTCTGGAAGATGCTCAGTGCACATCCCAGAGCCATGGTGACAAAAGGAAGCCAATGTCACTTACTCCTCTCATTACACATGGAACTAAACTCTGAGGGAGTATAAGAGTTTACTAATTCATGCAACAATTACTTATTGATCATCTACTATGCTCTGTGCAGGATTAACAAAATTGAGCCATCACAAGACACTTTCAAATAGAGATCAGTGCTAAACAACAGAGCCAGTCCTTTGCAATGGGGATGGGGGCAGAGCAGTCTAGACTGGTGGTCTGAGGGTTAATCATCATATTCCCTGCAGCCACCAAAACAGAATAATCGAAAGTGCACAAAGCCAGGCCCAGGCACAGTAAGAATCAAAATGCATGGACCTTTTGTTGCTCTGCTCCCCATCTTGTCCATAAGTTACAAACCTCTGATTTATGGATATCCCAACAGCCTTGAGAGGCACCCTGAGCTCAGGGTACTTATCAGACCCATTACTTCTTAAGTACCAACTATGTGCTAGGCAGGGTTAACAAAATTAAGGGTAAGGAAGGATGGGTGCTGAGGTCAGGAAACGGCTCCTGCTCAGGTTAAAGCTTCTTATAACTTGGACTCTCTCTCTCACCCACCTAGAGGCTTTGAGGACCTGCCTTTGGCCCACTTCTGTCTTCACAGAACATGAACCATCACATATTCCTTCTGCCCCCAAACAGCCATTCAGATAAATGCAAAACTTTTGCTGCTTCAGTGTTCCTCCTCGCTTGCCAGCCTTAAAAATACTACTGCTGCAGTATGACAGACCTCCTGCAAAGATCCAGTATAGCTATTCGGCTTGGGGGTGGGCTGGAATGGGAGAAAAGAACTGACAACCACCCACGATTGAAAATATTGTTTCTGTAGAGACATTCTAAGGTCAGAAAACAGACTCTTAAAACCCCAATTCCCCAATTGCTGTGGACCTGTTTTCCCCTTTGCAGGCCTCTTCCTGCCTCTCTTCTCTCCCCAACACTCTGATGCTGTCATTACTGGCTCTGTCCTCAAACCTCAAGAAGGAGAGATACAAAGGAAGGAGTTAATCTATGGAAAAGGGCTCTTCCAAATGCAAGTATTTTATACTCCATTTGAGCGTTTAGAAGGCTTTTAGTTAACAGCACACACAAATCTAAGCAAAAAAAAAAAAAAAAAAAATCAACTCCAGGGGATAAATGGAAACCACCATCTTGATGAACTTTTTGACTCAGTCATGAACTGCACACGTATTTATCCCCCTAAAGTAACAATAATTTAACAAAAAATTGGGACCTAACTATGGCAGCAGGATGGAGAGAGGGGTAGTCGGGGCATGGAGGTATTATTAGTGCTAAAGTTTCATCTTCCATAATAGGGCGTCAAAGATAAGGTCTAGAGTTGATAAATACAGAAGAACATACCAGGGAAAAAAAGCGAAAAAGTTTAAGACAGGGTATCTATCAGGAGTAAGAAATTGCAGGACAGTGCCCTCTATATGCTGTATAAGGCTTACTTTATTTATAAAACAACACTCATGTACTATTATACTTTGATTTTTTTTAAATAGTAATCTAAATATGTCTTAAAAGCAAGTGGAATGTCACAGATGACACTTAAGAACATTTTCTTTAAAGCAGAGTGAAAAGACCAGCAGATAGAAGATACGAGATAAAAATAAAACGACGCAAGCACAAATCTAGATGTGGGGATGCAGCAGGTGAGAAGAGTAAAGATAGAGGGGTGGAGATAACTGAGGAAGTAACTAAAGAGCATTTCCTGAGGCAAAGAAAGAAAGACACAAGTCATTTGAGAAGGAATCCATTAAGGCCAAGAACACAAATGGGAGTGAGGAAAACAGAAACTCAGGTGACCAATAAACATAGGAAACAGTCGTACATTCAGCTAAAGATATACTTATGAAAACGCCGTATTGGAAATACTTAGAAGCTTGATAATAGCTAGTATTAATCAGTAGGTGGAGGGGATGTTGGGGTGGCTCAGCGGGTTAAGTGCTCATCTTGCAGTCTCAGGGTCCAAGTATCAAATCCCAGGCCTAGCCCGTGTGAATCCATATGCTGAACTGGGGTGTGCCCCCAGTTCGATTTTCACTGGGGCAAGCCTCCTATGTGGGAGGCCTCCAGTTTGGCCCCTGGTTTGGCCTCCTGTTCAGTTCACACCCCATGCTCATGCAAAAATAAATAAATAAATGAGTAGATGGAGACGAAACACACTGATAATTCATTATTGAGAATACAGTGGTGCACCTTTTTACAGGGCAAATTGGCAAAAAAAAATTATCAAAATTTAAAATGTCCTTACTCATTATTCCAGTAATGTCACTACTAGGAATTTATACTCATTAAGGTATGTCAGGATACCTACAATCATTCAAAGGCATTTGCTGCAATATTATGTGTAGAGACATAAAACTTGAAATAATCTAAATGCATCAACAAGGTACTATTGATAATTAGGTCTACGATGGTACTACGATGGAAATGGAATGGGATAAGCTGATTGTGTTAAATGTGTGTGGTGTGTACTTTTTAAAAAGGGAATACTATATATGCCAGTATCAACATTCTTTTCCTGGATGGATGGATACTCAATGAACCAATGAAGAGGGGAGAGAGACTTATAGATTAGGACAGACAAGAACTGTATCTTTCATTTTCACATTTTCATTTTTATGGAACTGTTTCACTCTTTGCATGATATTGTATTATTTTATGCTTAAAAAAATGTTGACTGCAATTATCTGGGTGGTGATATTATTGCCATCTTTGTTTTTCTCATAATACATTTTGGTATTAAACCAAGTAAATGTTTTGGTTTTGTCTTGTATTAAGGGACCCACTGAGGGCCAATGAGGACAAGTAAAAACATATCACATTTACATGCACTTGGGTAAAATTTCAGAAGTTAAATGGTAAAGAGAAAATCCTGTAAGTTTCCAGAAAGATAAAACAGGTTATATATGAAAAAATGAGATCTAGCTTGACCTTATATATTTGCATCAGATTTTGTAAGAAAATTAATTTGGGGGAAGCCGGGATGGCTCAGTGGGTTAGGCACTCACTTTGTAGCCCCTGGGACCGAGGATTGAATCCCGGCCCCAGCCGTGCTGACCCATATGCTGAACTGGTGAGTGCCCCCAGTTCAGTTCTCACCGGGGCGAGACCCCAGGCCAGTTCCTGCCCTATGCAGCCCCAAGCCCACCTGTGGAATGAAACTATGTGGAAAAACCAATGATGTGCAACTATGGAGACTGTTCTGGGCCCTCCCCCTTCTCTCTGTCTCTGTCTCTGTATCTCTCTCTCTGTCAAAAACAATAAATAAATCTTTAAAAAAAAAGGAAAATTAATTTGAAATTTTACCATTTAAGCTCTGCATATAAAGAAATAATTCAAAAAGATATTCCACTAAAGCAAAATAATTCAAAATATGGATAAATGCGATATTTTTTCATGGAAGCTCAGTGTATGAAAAAATATAAACATAGAAAAACAAAAGAATTGATACTAGTTTGGACTTTGGTGGTTAGAACATTGTTTTTTGACTTCAGACATTTATTAGTAAGTAATCTGAGGCTATTTTCTTCCTAAGAGCTAAGCTGACCAGACGTATCATTTTAAACAGGACAGAAAACAAGGCTACTGTCCCCTTCCAAATGGTACTTATGGTCAGCCTAGTCTCACTGGCTAAATTCAAAGTGTCAGTAGACTGACCATATGTACCATTTGAAAGGGGACAGTACCCTTGTTTTCTGTCCCATTTAAAACAGTACATCTGGTCAGCCTATTTAAGAGCTCTAGTCATACTTACTGCTTGATTCTGCAGCAAATAATATTTACATAATTACAACATCATAATTATATGTTACAATAATGTTATTTAGGTGGGGTTTACTATCTTAGACCCAATCTGTAGACAAACGTAATGAAATAAACAGAGAAGAATGTAAATATTATAAACCTTGACAAAGTAAAGGGGAAAACAGTGCTGAAAGCCAGGGAGCTAAATTGTCTAAATTCCTCTAGCTGCTATTAGTATATCAAAAGCCAGGCTTAGTTCATTAGAGTGTAGGGTTCTATATGCAAAACTGGGGGAAGAGCCCAGGCCAGATATAAGGAAATGGCTTCATTGGAGTGGTTGTCTCCAAGTGCTTCTTACAGCTGACTGTTCTCTTCTCATCTCTCACTGGCATTATGTTGTTAGCTTGAAATTAGCCATAGTGGGAATATTTACACCATCAATACGGGCAAACATACATGAGGACTGTTTTTACCCCCAGGGAACCTGCTGTTAAATATTTACCAGCAGACCCTTGGGATCATCTGATCTTTCTGGCCTGAACGACTGGGAAAGGAAAAAGAGGAAGGTGGTGAAAACACACATTTATAGGGTTAATCCCACAGGGTTAGAGGGATTCTAACAAAACTAGTGGTATTCTCAGAGATTGAAATTGCCTGAGATAGGAATCAGCAAACTTCTTCTTAAAGGGCCAAATAATAACTATCTCACACTGTTTAACACTGCTACTACACACAGCTCAAAAGCAGCCATAGGCAACACCTAAACAAATGTGCAGTGGCTGTTTTCCAACAAAACTTTATTTACATAACAGATGGCCAGTCTGTGGGCCATATAGTTTGCCAACCCCTGGTCTATGACAAACCCCACGGGAGGTCCCTTCACATATGACACAGAAAATGGCTCAATAGCCACAGGAGGAGCGCATGCACGATCTACAAAATATAAACTATATAATTTCCGTGATTCTGCATCTGAGTTAAATGCTCTTAATCTTTTTTATTGAGACTGGCATTGCACAGTATAAAGACTAATGGTAAACTTCATAGTAATAGTATAAAATTTTATTTTTTTTTTACTTAAAACTACATTCAGGGATGCTAGAATAGCTCAGTGGTTGAGCACTTGCCTTGCAGTTGCAAGGTCCGGGGTTTGGTTCCCGACCTCAGTCCATGCAAACCCATATGCTGAACTGCACCAAAGCTGGTGACTACCAGGAAGGCTGAGCGTCAAGACCCAGTTCAGTTCCCGCCCTGTGTGGCCCCATGTCCACCTGTGTGGAATGAAGCCATGTCACAATAGTGTACAACAATGGGGATTGCTCTGGGCCATTCCCCCCTTCCCCCACTTCCCTCTCACATGTCTCAAGCAATAAAATAAATCTTAAATAAATAAATAACTTAAAAAAACTACATTTAATGGCAAATAAAAACAACAACAACACCATAACAAATCAAGAAAGAGACTGCAGAACATAGGAAAATGTTTGCTATTTTAGTACCTGCGGTAGTTCCTTTTTCTTGCTTTTTGAACAAAGGGGCTCCCCATTGTCATTTTGCACTGGGTCCTGCAAATTCTACAGCTGGGCCTGGCAGCACATTAGCCACAGGATGTCATATGACACCACACCAGTCTCACGTCTCCTGTTAACTGACAGGAGTCCATACCCCTCTCCTCAGAGAGAGCAGCAGAGCTCCAGAGGATCTGGGTATACTGAGCCCCCACCCCAATTTTAGAGGATGCAATAAGGGTCCCCATTGACCCAGGTATGCAGATGACATCTTGGGGAAAGGAAAGACAGACAGTGAGTTTTCCAAGTGTGAGAAACCAGCCACACGAGGGAGTTCGACTCCAAGCAGACTGACTACTCAGACTGAAAGGGACTATTCTTTGTGAAGAGACCTGTCTGTTGTTGAAAGGCAAGCAAGCCCAGGCTTTCCCCTACACAACAGGGTGTGACTGCCAAGAAGATCCGAATCTTCTCTGCATCAGGATGGGGTGTGCACGTTTTTGCAAGCCTGCTGCCCTGGATCGAAGGCAGTTTCTGTCTGAAATACCCGCCTTCCTTCTTCTTCCCTCACTCCATACTCTCTACTCCAGTAACCCCTGGACACCAGCTAACCTCTCCTTCCCACGTTCAGCTCCAATTGCTTCTCTACTGGGAAGCCTTTCCTGCCACCCGCCCTCACTCTCCCCAGCTCAGGGCATTCATTGCTATCTGTGCACACCTAGTCTCAGAGCAGCAGTTTGAGTGACAACAGGCATGGCCCTTGCTGTAGCTCAGCAGGCCCGGAGTAGAGGCCTTCCTGATGTTCACTTGCCTTCTGTGAGCCTGTTTCTACATATGCAAAAATAGCAGACCCATCATCCTTAGAGAATTTTTTTTAATTTAGTTTTTAAAGATTTATTTATTTTTTTATTGTTTTTTGACAGAGAGAGACAGAGAGATTGGGGAGGGCCCAGAGCAGTCTCCATAGTTGTATGTCATCAGTTTTTGACACGATTTTGTTCCACACAGGTGCACTGGGGCCGTGCAGGTCAGGAACTGGGCTGGGGGCCTCTCCCGCATGGGATGCACGACCCCTCGAACCAGGGGCTGAAACAGGGGGCAAGAACTGAACTGGGGGCCTCCCGTAGCTCAGCATATGGGACTCTATCCTTGGTCCCTGGGGCTGCAAAGCGAGTGCTCAACCCACTGAGCCATCCCAACTTCCCCTTAAATTAGTTTTCGAATAGTTATGACATATACCTAGTACCAATCCAAACAGTATGTATTATAAGAGCATAGAGGGAAAGTTACTCTCCTCCCTGCTTCTCTCTTCCAGGCTTCCAGATGCCTTCTCCAATGACAATCCCTGTCACTAGTTTTTTTAGTTTTCTTCCATGTGTTTTAGAGCAATATTGTGTATATTGTACACATTTCCTATGCAGCATTCTAGGGGAGAATGAAAGCTGAATCTAACTATAAAGAAGCATCAAACAACCTCAAAATGAGGCATATTCTTTTTTTTAAGATTTATTTTTATTGTTTTTGTTTGTTTGTTTGTTTTATTTTACCGAGAGAAACAGAGAGAAGGGGGAGGGCCCAGAGCAGTCTCCATAGTTGACAGCATTAGTTTTCCATATAGTTTCACTCCACAGGTGGGCACAGGGCTGCACAGGGCAGAAACTGGGCTGGGAGCCTCTCACATAGGTCCCAGCAAGAACTGCACTGGGGGCACACCCCAGTTCAGCACATGGGTCCACATGGGCCGGAGCCGGGATTTGATCCTCAGGCTCTAGGGCTGGAAAGCGAGCACTCAACCCGCTGAGTCATCCTAGCTTCCCCCTATTTTGTTTTAAGCATTGGTTACAAAGCGTTGGTATCACAAAACACAAAGATAGGCTGTGGACATGTTCCAGATTAAGAATGGAAGGATGCCGGGTGGCTCAACAGGTTGAGCACTTGCCTTGCAGCTACAAAGTCTGGGGATCAAATCCCAGACCCAGTGCATGCAAACCCACATGCTGACCTGGGGGGGGTGCCTCCCACATGGGAGTTTATTTCCTGTCCCATGCAGCCCCACATCCACCTGTGTGGAAAGAAACTGTCAAAATTAATGATGTACAGCTGTGGAGACTGTTCTGGGCTCTCCCCCTTCTCTCTGTCTCTATGTCTCTCTCTCAAACAATAAAAAATAAATCTTAAAAAAAAAGGAATCATAGATTAAAGTATTGTATCCATGTGAAATTTACCAAACTTGATAAGTGTACTGTGGTTATATAAGAGAATCTCTTTTTAAGAAAATACACACTAACATGTTTAGGGGTAAAGGGCCATGACGTATATATATGAGTTACCCTCATATGATTCAGAAAAAAAATTTTGTGTTTGTGTATTTGTACATGGGAGGGGAAGGGTAGACACAAATGATAAAGCAAATAGGGTACAATGTTGACAACAGGTGACTCTGGGTGAAGTGTTCCTGAGTATTTGTGTACTATTTTTATTTTTGCAATTTCTAAGTTTGTGGTTATTTCCCCTAAAAAGTAGATGTTCATATTCACAGGTTCCATTTTCACAAACTTGTCTACTGCTAAAGTTTATGTGTGACCCCCAACTCGATAGCCGAGGCTCTTTCACAGTCATGTGCAGACTTGTGCAGAGCCATGAAAAATCTTGAGTCGCCCAACACGCATGCTCCCAGCTGAGGTCAAACAAGGTGACACTGCCTCCTTGGTCTAGCTCCCACACTGTAAATAAGAATCCTGTTCTTTGCAGTCTACTGAGCAACACGTTATTCACATTCCTGTGCTTTGTGTTGATCTCACTGTTTAAAATGGCCTTCAACTGTAGCACTGGAGTGTTGTCTAGCAATCCTAAGAACACAAGAAAGCTTTGATATGCCTTAAAATTCAAAATACGTTCAAGCAGGAGTTACAGCGCTGTTGGCTATGAGTTCAATGTTAATGGATCAGCAATATACATTAAGTGAGATGTCCTTAAACAGAAGCACACATAAAGTAAGGTTGCCTATGTATTGATTGGTGGATGAAATTATTGTGACCAGAATCTCACAGAAACCTAACTGTATTTTCCACCTGGGAGCAATACTTTAGCATCTGCTAATTCAGTGTTTGTGGCTACTTTCTAGAACACAACTACCATGCATAACAAAAACCAACTGTTTATATATATGTATTTGCTGCACAAATGATAGTATACAATACTCATTGTTCTGTACCTTACATTTTTTTAAACAGTATTTTTAGAGATTGTGCTATTAGTTTATATTCATTCTTTTGAACAGATGCCTGGTATTCCCCATATGGATGGATCCTAATTGGTCTAACTAGTCCTCCAGTGACAGACATGTGGGTTTTACCTTTCCAAAACGCAAATCTCATCACGTTGCAGTGAAGTACTTCCTGCTTAAAGTACTTCCATGGCATCTCCTGGCTTTGGGGATAAAAATTAAAGTCCTTAAACGTGACCTGCCAGACACTCACCCAGCGTCCCTGCCTCTGCTTGTCTTCCCTGCAGCCTTCTTCAGCCCCTGGTATTATCTGCCCCCTCCCTCCCATCACAGTGCGTCAGTGTGAGCCATCCTCATGGGACATCTTCGTCAGCCCTCACTCTTGACCTGGTTAACTATTCTTTTCCTTCAAACCTCAACTGAACTTTACAGTTCAGTTTTTGTTCACCAATGTGTCCTTGGGCTTAGCAGAGAACTTGGCATATAGAAGATGTTCAATACACTTTCGTTGAACAGTTGCAGGAATGAGGCAGGAGGCGGGTGGGGAGGGAAGTCAGATGGTAAGGATTATGCTTATGTGGGTTTCTTTTGACCAAACACTTGGTCTTAAACTTTTAGTGGAATAAAAACTGTACAGCTGCCTTATCTCCTCTCAGGCTCTCAGTTCATTAGCACTGAAGTGATTTCTACTAAACTAGACAAGTGATGATGATGGGAAATCAGTCAAATCCTACAATGTGACTCCGAGGTGGTTGCCCTACCTTTCTATGCTGGTTCCTCACCTGCAAAAGGGTGATAATGTCTGAATCCGGCTTGTTGTGCGCGATGCATCTGGCACTTAGCACACATTACAGGGTCTCTCTTCCTTCTCTTGACTCCAACCATCTGTAAGATGTTGGCCCTATCCTCTAAGAATATGCTCAGCATGTTGGCTCTGAGCAAAAGATCTGAATACAGAGATCCTGTTACAGGTCACCATTACCCCAACTACTCTCCAGCCAAGAGATGTCTGGTGGCACCAAGATACAGGGGAAGGAACCAAAAAGGAAGCGTCATAGCCAAGTATTTTCCCAGCTTTCCAGGGACCGTACCATGTCCCTAAGCAGGGAGGGACAGATCTCTCTTAGGGCTGTCACCGACTTTTGGCTCCTTTTTACCTTTGAGTAACTAATTGCACTCTCACGGATTCTCTAAAGCTATATGAAACTTGTGGTAAAACACACATCCTTCCCATATAATATTGCCAAAAGGCTCCCACTCACAATTTCCCAATGACTACCACCCCTTTTCCTCTGTTTTTGGTTGCAAAATCAATCAAACCAGCCGAGAGAAAGAGAGAGAGAGACAGACAGACAGAGAATACATACATTACACAGGGAATCACATATACCCAGAATCCAACCAAGTATTTCTCACCACTAACCGTCGACCTCCCTCCCTGGTCTGAACCACCATCATCTCTCACCTGGTTATTGCAACGCTCCTGGCCTCAGCTCCCATCCCCATCCACCGAGATCAGCAATCAGCTCCAACTATTTCACAAAGTCCTCAAGTGGGTAGTGACCAGTGTGAGTCCCCACCTCACATACTCCATTTATGTTATTATCCTCTGCCCATACCACCTCTGCTGCCAGGAACCTTGTGAAACATTGCTGAGAATTCTGCACCTAGACAGTCTGCTGGTTTATGGCAGAGTGGGGAGAGGAGGCGGAAGCTCATCTCCTTGCTCTTTAAGGCACGCAGCCATTAGATTCTGAAGCTACACTGCTTGGATGTGGAGTCTCACATAATCCTTTCTTAATTCTGCTCCTTCCACTTCTCCCATAAAGCAGCAAAACCAGTGAGGCAGCCGGGCCTAGGGTGGTGGAGACTCAAACCTTCTTATCCTTCATGGTCCTCATCTTTACCCTCTCTAGAGACCTTTTGCTCGTCCTTCAACCCAAATCCCAAAGCTGCCATGCACTTCAATTGACTCAAACACAGCCTTGTGGGGAAGGGTGTCCTCAGTGTCACTGACCAGGAGCATAGCGCAGCCAGGTCATGCAGTAACCCCTGAGATCACAGTAGCCCTCAACAGACATCACCAGAACGAGTTTCTTCCTTCTTTTACCGGTAGTTTATTTCCCTGGAATGAAGTCCCAGGTGTGGGATAACTGGGTCAAGGTATTAAGATATTTTTTATGGCTCTTAAGTCAAGATGACAAATTGTTTTCCACTGTTTGCATGGAGGATAAGCACTATCTAGGATAATATCAGTTCCTTGTACTGTTACCAGGATTAGGAATTATTGTTTTAAATTTTGTTACGGGGGAAGCCGGGATGGCTCAGTGGGTTGAGCGCTCACTTTGCAGCGCCAGGGACCTGGGATCGAGTCCCGGCCCTGGCCCATGCGGACCCATCTGCTGAACTGGGAGCTCCCCCAATTCAGTTCTCTCTCTCTCTCTCTCTGTCTCTGTATCTTTCTCTGTCAAAAATAAAATAAATAAAAAAATATATATTTAAATTTTGTTACCATAATAGACAAAAATCATATTTTTTCTTTGTTTTATGTTGTATTTCTGTGATTATCACAGGCTTTAATCTTTTGCCACATCTGTTTATAACAATGGTTCCACTGTGTGATTTGTCAGCACAGCTGTTGGTTCATTTATTTATTCAAGTCTTAATTTCTTAAACCAATTTTTATAAATTCTTTATATAACAAAGATGTTAGTCTTTTGGTCATGGTAATTACATTTCAGAGTCTCCACCCCACTGCTCCCATTCTAGTCTCTTTGAGTTTTTAGTTTGGTTATTTTATTTTCATTGTTTTTGCAGAAGCTTTGCATTAGTTTTGCATTGTTCATGCAGTTTTAAATTTTTATTTATTCAAATTCATCAATCTTTTCCTCTGTGGTTTCTTCTTTTTTCTATCTTTTGTTTTTACTTCAATGTGATGACATTTTTTAAAAACAACTTTATTTTTATTAACTTTTTTCTTTAACAAAATTTTTATTATGTACAATTTAAAGCATGTAAAAAGTATAGAAAATAGACTGAGCTTATATACCCATCATTCAGTATTTACAATTATCAGCCCATGGCCAATCCTGTTTCATCCGTAACTATGTTCAGCTCTCCTCACTCCATCACCATACTGGGTAGTTTGAAGTAACTCCCAGACATCCTATCATTTTACCTACTGATCAATCTTTTTTTAAAAAATTTATTTTTATTGTTTTTGACAGAGAGAGAGAGAGAGAGAGATACAGAGACAAAGACAGAGAGAAGGGAGAAGGCCCAGAACAGGCTCCATAGTTGCACATCATTGATTTTTCCACATAGTTTCATTCCATAGGTGGGTGCAGGGCTGCACAGGGCAGGAACTGGGCCGGGGTCTCACCCCGGTGAGAACCAAACTGGAGGCACTCCTCAGTTCAGCATATGGATCCGCATGGGCCGGGGCCGGGATTCGATCCTTGGTCCCTGGGGCTGCAAAGTGAGTGCTTAACCCACTGAGCCATCCCGGCTTTCCCCCCATGATCAATCTTTTTTTGCGGTATTTTATTTTATTTATTTTATTTTTTTAAGTTTTATTTATTTATTTATTTATTTATTTATTTATTTATTGACAGAGAGAGAGAGAGAGAGAGAGAGAGAGAGAGAGAGAG
>PVKE010000175.1:0-188964 GCA_004027555.1 Craseonycteris thonglongyai
CAGTGCATATTTATTTCTATTTTACTTTTGACAGATAGAGAGAGAGACAGAGACAGAGACAGTTAGAGAACCGAACTGTGGGAACTCCCCAGTTCAGCATGTGGGTCCTGCCTGGGCCGGAGCCGGGATTCGATCCTCGGTCCTCGTGGCCTCAAAGCGAGCGCTCAACCCGCTGAGCCGTCCCGGCTTTCCCCAATAAAAATAAATCTTAAAAAAACAACAACAAAAAACAAACACGTGTGGTAAAACTCATGTAACATAGAATTCGCTGTTTTAACCCTCTTACACTGTAGACCCCAGGGACATTTAGCACATTTCCAAGGTTGGGTGACCAGCACCACTATCTAGTTCCAGAACTTTCTCATCATCCCCCCAAAGAAATTCCATGTCCCTTAAGCGGTGGCTCACATTCCCCACTCTTCCCAGCCCCTGCCCACCACAAATCCAGTCTCTGTTTCTACAGATGTACCTGTTCTAAGCGTCTCCTGTACAGGGAGTCTCACAGTCCTTGGCCTTTTGTGTCTGGTTTCTCTCGCTCAGCGTGATGTCTTCATGCTGCGTCCGTGTGGATGCACGAAAAGGACTTCATTCCTTTTTATGACTGAATAACTTTCCATCAGATGAATACACCCGTTTGCCTGTCTGTTCTTTGGATGACGGACGTTCGGGCCGTTTCCAAGTTTGGGCTGTTGGGAATAGTACCCTCCGCTTTTGCCGTCTCTGGTTCTGCCTCCGGCTGCTCTTCAGTCTTTGTCCAGGCGGCTGGCTCACTGGTGGTGGTGAAACCGGGAAGCGGGTTCACGTCCTTGCTCTCGCTCCACCTGTGAGATTTGGTCAAGCCTCAGTTTGCTCGTTTCTGAAACGGGCATAAAAATTCCCTGCCCTCCTTACTCAGCCCTGCAGAATGTTGGCCCAGATCGTAGCCTGTGAGCTTCAGCCCTTCAGAAACGGGGAAGTCAGATGTCAGATGGTAGCGATGTCCCTCCTTTTCCTTTGATGTTTTCGCTTTCTGTTTTCTCCTCCACTTCTCTCTCCTTTGGCTAATGGCTGCCTTTGCATCCCCTTGGCCCTTCTCTTCCTTTTCCCTTTCTTCAGCTGGCCCGGGGACGGATGTAGTAGGTCACGTTCTATACCTAGTAGGTCGTCTTCAGTACATTGAGGGGGTGTTGTGTGGGGGCGGGACAAGTTGACCAGGAGAGACGATCATTGGCTGGGTGATGGAGTCATGTCTGCCACGCTGGACCTGAGTGGGGAGAATACGGGCTGTGATGGCCCTGGTGTTCCATTGGGTTTGGCTTTGAAGCCTTAGTTTACTGATGTCTCTGAGGCCCTTTGCAATCCGGGGAGTAGCCAGAATGACGGATAGTTAGGCGGATATTAGAATCCAAACAAGCAGGCCGAAGGGACCCTGGGAGCAAAGCAGCAGCTGGACGTGTGTGCTTTCCACGGCATGCCGCTTTGCACATGCCCAGTCTTCTGCAGTTTTGTGTGTGGTTTCGCCAGTCCACATTTGAGCGTCTTAGAGGCCAGGGCAATGGCTTTTTCTTATTTCTCCCCTTCGTACTTGGTCAGGGTGCCCCTCAGAGAGTTCTGAGCATAAACGGTGTGGAACGTATGTGACAACTGCGTTTGTTGAGTCCTATCATGGTTACAGGGGGCTGTCACGTAGGAGTTCTCATGTATCTTCTCAACAGCCGGGCAAGGTGGATTCCATTTCTCCGATGAAGAAATGTAAGGCTCAGAGAGGTTAAGAAACACGCTTAGGACACACAGCCAGCCTGAGGTGCAACGAGGCTCCCTGCGTGGAACCAGCAGGGTCCACTGTGTCCCCATCCCTTGCAGAGACATGGCAAAAGATAAGAGCCATGTGGCAGCACTGACTTACAGAGATGGGAAATGAATCGTGTGCATTTGAACCTTGTTCATTTCAGAGATTTTTTTTTTTATTTTTTATAATAATGTATCAGAATTTTTGAATCCAGGAGGAGTTCTGTAGAAGGTACAGTGGCTTTTCTTGTTACTCTGTTGGTATAGATTCCTCTTTTCTCCACACACTTCAGAGACCCTTCAAGGAAAGCCGATTTCCTGCTCAGTTGGGTGTGTTCCTCATTTGCTACCAGAAGGTCTGATTTAAGGAACTATTGTCATACTTGGTGACAGTGTTGCTTGGCATCGGGCTCCGAAAGATCTACGCTGGAGAAGTCGCGGAACCGTCTGTCTCCCCCAGGGTCTGGCGGGAAGGACGGGTGTGTTGGAGTGAGTAAGCCCCAGGAAAGCTTGCCCGGGGGAAATTCAGTCAAGATGTTTGTGTGTTAGCACCTCTGGGTCCCTTCCAAATCAGAAGAGAGAAAGAGTCCAATAAAGGGACGAAGAAGTTTGAAGAGTTTTCCATGAATGGAGCTCAGAGTTTGATGGATGGTGGGTTCTTCGAGGCTTAGGTGAAGCCATGGAGGGAAAAAGGGGTGTGGCAGTTAGGATGGGCTCTTGTCCTTGGCCGAGACCTTGGCCAATTGCTGAGCTTAGAACACCTCTGATACCAGTGCTGTTTGTTGACGTGGCCACAGAAAGCAACCAGCAGCCTTTGAGTTGTTCAGGGACCTTTGGCGGCATTGTGTGGGTATGTGTTGGGGAGTGTGTGTGGTATTTTTAAGCAAACGGTAGTGATTTCGAAGATTTGTGATTTGAAATGGGATGGGCAGGGAAGGTCGTATTAGGAGAGGACATCTGAGCAAAATTCTAGAAGATATGAAGGAGCAAGTGTATGGGTTTCTAGTAGAAGAACATTCCAGCTAGAAGGCAGATGCAAGAGCATGTGCAAAGGCCCTGGGGCCTGAGCCTACCTGAAGTTCAGGGTCAGCACGAAGGTCTGCGTGGCTGGGGCAGAGTGAGTGTGTTTGGGGGCCGGAGTTTGGAGATGAGGGCAGAGGGTGGCTGGAGTGAGGGGTGGGAGGAGCCCAGGGCATGAGGACCTCCTGAGCTGAGTGCCAAGGGGAAACTTTGAGGGACTGCTGACAGATGATTGATGAGACCTGGCTTAACGTTTACAAAGATCATAAGGAGGATGTGGGGGGTGTGGGTGGAGCAGAGGGCAAGGATGGAAGGAGAGAGACAGTAAAGAGGTTATTGTAATAATGCCAGTTAGAGGTAACGGCGTTTGTCCTGGGTCATAACTGTTGATGTGGTTGAAACAGTTGGGTTTTGGATGTTCTTTGAAGGTCACGCCAGTGGAATTGGACTGCGTGTGTACGGTTAGAGAGAGAGCCTGAAGGTGATTCCAAGGTTTTTGGCTGAAGCAACTAGAAAAAGAAGCCGGTAGGAAATGAGAAAGTGAGGGTTGGAAGATGCCAGTTTGGGGAGAGTATGAAGAGTTTGTGTTGGGCGTGTTCAATTTGAGATGCATGTGTGTGTTCAAGGGGTGATATTGAGGGGAGGCTGGGATAGCTCAGCGGTTGAGCACTTGCGGTTGAGCACCCGCAGTGGTGGGTTGGGAAATCCCAACCCCGACCCATGCAACCCCATATGCTCAGCTGCAGAGTAACTGGTAACCACCAGGATGACCCAGGTTAAGGTTCTCGCCTCCCATGCGGGAGGCCCCTGGTTTGGTCGTGTCCTGCGTGGCCCCATGTCCACCTGTGTGGAATGAAACCATGTCACCACTAATGACGTACAACTATGGAGACTGCTCTGGGCCCTCCCCCTTCTCTCTCTCTCTCTCTTTCTCTCTCTGTCTCTCTCGCTTTCGCTCAAACAATAAAATGAATCTTAAAAAAAAAGTTCTCACATTCTTTTAAAAAAAATTCAAAAAAATTGGAGGAACTTCACTAACTGTTAAGAATTCACTAACAGCACACTGTGGTTTTCGTTTGCACTTTCCTTATGACTGATGGTGCTGAGAACCTTTTGACTACGCTTACTGGACATTTGGGTTTCCTCTCTTGGAACAGAGGAGAGGAAACGGAGTTGTGAGGTTGAATGAGGGAAAAGGTGGTGGGGGTGGGGACCAAGAGTATATTCCTGTGACAATATTATTCCAACGTGTCCGCCATTAATTAAAGGTGAGCTCTCACGTTCTGTTAGACTTCCCAATAAGGAAACGCTGAGTTGTTAAGAGCTCATCTGAAAATTGGAGAGACCAGTGACATTTTTAAGCATGTCACTTGAAGCCTTATCTTCTCATCATTTCCAGGGACTGTACAGCTTCCTTTCCAGTGAGTGCCAGGCTAGCAGGAGAACTACACATCATTAGCAGATTGATAAAGAGATTTGAGCAGCAGCTGTCAGGGGACGCGTGACACCGAGGTCCCGTGTTCACATCCGACATGTCCTCATAGTGAAAGGCAGGGCTGCTGCTGGTGCAAAAGGACAGACGTATTCCAGGCAGGTGACAGAAATGGAGCTTTTAAAACATGATTTCCCTGGGGAAGCCGGGATGGCTCAGCAGGTTAAGCGCTTGCTTTGCGGCCTTGGGGTCTGAGGGTCGAATCCCGGCCGTGACCCATATGCTGAACTGGGGTGTACTTCCCACTTGGGAGGCCCCCAGTTTGGTCCCTGGCTCGAGGGGATGTGCCTCCCATATGGGAAGCCCCCAACCCAGGTCCCGCCCTGTGCAGCCCCCTGCCCACCTGTCAACTATGGAGACTACTCTGGGCCCTCCTCCTTGTCTCTGTCTCTCTCTGTCAAAAACAATAAAATAAATCTGTAAAAAAAGAACACGGAGTTTCTTACGATATGTTTATTAGATAGTCTGTTTTGTCGACTTTATTTTGTGTGTGTTTCTTCAGCTACTTTGAAAGGTTTACAGTCTGCTCTTAGGTTTGGCAGTTATTTCTGTAACGACATACAGCTTAATAATATACTCTGTCCCCTTTATCGTTAGGTGTACCTACTGACTTGCCCACCCTGAGCTACAAGCACGACAAAATTATTATTATTATTTTAAATATTTATTTATTTACTTATTTATTTTGACAGAGAGAGAGAGAGAGAGATACAGAGACAGAGAGAGAACTAAACTAGGGGAGCTCCCAGTTCAGCATATGGTTCCACACAGGCCGGGGCCAGGATTCGATCCTCGGTCCCCAGCGCTGCAAAGTGAGCGCTTAACCCACTGAGCCATCCCGGCTTCCCCAATATTTATTCTTTTTTTTTTTTTTTAATTTTTTAACTAAACTGGGGGCCTCACCGCATTCGGGAAGCACACCCCAGTTCTGCATGTGGGTCCGCCTGGGCCAGAGCCGGGGTTCGATCCTCAGTCCTCGGGGCTTCAAAGTGAGCGCTTAACCCACTGAGCCATCCTGGCTTTCCCACAATATTTGACAAAATTAGTCTGATGAGTGAAAATATTAACAAAAACAATGAACATCTATTACACGATGTTAAAAAACTTAACCCTCTCCTCTCCGAAACCTGGCATTGTACGGCATCTCATACATATTCCAAAGGTCAAGAATTCAGAAAAATCTTGCCCAAGGCTGCTGGGATTAGCGCTGGAATGTGACCTGAAGTCTGATTCTGGAGCCCCGCCCCTAACCCTGTCCTGGTAGGCCTGCCTGTTTGTCCCCTCAGCCCTGCCCCCACTCCCTCCCTGTTACTTCTTTGGAGCTGAACTCTCTGGAGGAGAGACGTTACCTCTGCACATCTCAGGCGCCTGGAGCTGCCCTGTGCTAACTGCAAGGCTTGCTTGTTGAGCGCTAGGTGTGTTCAGGGCACCCTGGCTCCCATTCAGACAGTGGCTCTGAAGTCCCTGTGATGTGGTTGGTGGGTGAGCAGCCTCCCCGGGGCAGGAAATTCCAGAGGAGAGTCAGGGCCAGGGCCCAGGGCCGGGGCACCTCCTTGGTCCAGAAGCAGCCTTTTCCATGGCTCTCAGATGAGTGCGCCTGGCCCCACGGAGGGGTGTGGCCACTCAGCGGGACAGCCGAGACCCCTCTGTGCGTCCGGCCCTGCTGGGAGGACCCACTGAGTCACAGTGGGGCCCCTCACCTTTAGCACTTGTGTAAGTAAATGCTGTGGACGTAGGAGGGACTCGGAAACTCTGCTTCAGTGTGGTGGCGTAGAAGTGGCAGACTCATCTGCCCTGTTGTCTACTATCCCGGCCTTCAGGGCCTCCCTAGTGACCTGCCCCCCCGGGGAGTCTCGGCAGCAGTATCAGCCAGACTTGAACCAGAGAAGCCGAACCCGAAGGCGATACACACATAGATGTAGGTGTGTGTACGTACACATAGATGCATACACGTAGACAGAGGCACAGACGGACAGAGTCACTGGCAGACGCACATGCGTAGACATACACACAATGTGTAGACACCGGCACGCATCCACACAGGCACACATGTAAACACAGACACGTGGATACAGTAGACTCTCCATCGATCGGAACACAGGCCACTAGTCTAAGGTGACCAGATTTTAACATTGGTAAAGCGGGACACCATTGACCGGCGGGGAGGGGGTTCTTGATTAAAAATTTGGTCTATTTCCCGCCGTTCCCTAGCTTGTCGTGCATTCTTTCAAAAAATCGGGACTTTTTTAAAATGCCACGGGACGCAGGACGAATTGTTAAAAATCGGGACTGGGGGAAGCCGGGATGGCTCAGTGGGTTAAGCGCTCACTTTGCAGTGCCGGGGACCAGGGATCGAATCCCGGCCCCGGCCTGTGCGGAACCATATGCTGAACTGGGAGCTCCCTCAGTTCAGTTCTCTCTCTGTCTCTGTCTCTGTATCTCTCTCTGTCTAAATAAATAAATAAATAAATAAATAAAAATATATTAAAAAAAAAAAAAATCGGGACTGTCCCGCCAAAAGCGGGACGTCTGGTCACCCTACTCCTCTCAAGCAACTGGCAAAAAGAATTGAAGACACAGTACTCCGTTTATCTGGTGTGGGCGCCGTGTAACTGAGAGTCTACTGTGCGTACACTTTTTAAGAGAGTTTTTGTAGGGAGTTAGGTTTATGCCCTTGTGGTTCAGCGGATCTGTGGGGCTGTGGTCTCCGTCACTGATGTGGGTGCTCGATACCCACGGAGTCGGAAGGGGAGGCCAAGCGCTAGCACGCCTGACTCATGGACAGGCTGAAGTTGCCGCTGAGCTTGGTGGGGGTCCTGCAGCAGCCAGGCCCTAGTTTTTGGGACGTGAGCCACGCACACCTGGCCCAGGAGCTGGAGAAGTTGAGGGGGCACCAGGGAGAGGGGAGCAGCGTGGCCCGGCCACTGCCTTGCCCCACTCGGCACCAGCAATGCCCCACGTGGCTGCTGCCTTCCTAGAATCTGCCTGTGGACCTCTAACCAGCACACCCAAGCAAATGAATTCTGGGAACTGAAGTTCAGCGTCACCAAGCTGACACCTGAGACGCCCCACACACCAGCAGAAGGTTGGTGAGCTGGTGGGAAGACAGTGGGTTTGGGAATCAAAATGACCTAAATGTAAGGGAATTAACCTGATTGGCGCCTCTCCCGTGAAGGGGGAATACTAACACGAATACCCTCTTTATGGAGGGTCATTACTGGACGGATTGAATGGAATGAAGGGTGTCAGGTGTGTCACGCTGCCCTTTGTCACACCTTGCACAGTGTTTGACCTCATCCAGGAACGTAATATCGGCACATAATTATATTTCACTCTGTCCCTTCAGTAAATTGCTTTGTCACACACAGCTTGTGCCTTCTCTGCCTTACATTCATCCCTAGAAAGTAGCCATTTCTTCCGGTTATTGTGAGCGAAATGTAATTATTATTTTTAAATTGGTTTATTTATGTGTCTTTAAATTGGTTTTCAATACATCTGGGGCCAGAAGGGTGTTAATAAATAGTCACGTTCTGTCTTTAATGGGAATTCTTATGGGGGGTTTCCTCATAACTCTGAGACTGACTGTTGGTTTTAGGTTGCATTTGTATTTTCTATTTAGCATTTTAATAACCCTTTTATGTGTATCTTTCTGTGAAGCCACAAGTAGGTGCAGAAGTGTATCCTCTGATGCCTTGTCAGCATCTCTCAGCATAATCATATTATTTTTTCATTTTTGAAATATTACTGTAATTAATGGTATCAATAGATTTTTTTTAGGGTAAGCTGGGATGGCTCAGTGGGTTGAGCGCTTGATTTGCAGCCCTGGGGACCAAGGATCGAATCCCAGCCCCGGCCCATGCAGACCCATATGCTAAACTGGGGTGTGCCCCCAGATCAGTTCTTGCCGGGGCCCATGCAGGATGCCCCCGGCCCGGTTCCTGCCCTGCGCACCCCCCTCACCCACCTGTGGAGTGAAACTATATTGAAAACTAATGATGTACAGCTATGGAGACTATTCTGGGCCCTCCCCCTTCTCTTTATCTCTCTCTCTCTCTCTCTCTCTCTCTCTCTCTCTCTCTCTCTCTCTCTCTCTCTCTCTCTGTCAAAAAAAAAGAAAGATTTTTCTAGCAGGGCAGAATGTTGAAATCAGAGGCAATTCGGTCGAAAGAGCATAGGATGGAGTATCTGGAAACCTGGCTTGGTTTGCTTCTGGCTTGGTTCTTGATTACAAATTTGACCTTGAACAAGCCAGTATGTTTCATTGTTCCTTTACGAGCATCCCACATCCTGGTTTCCTTCTCTGTGAAATGGGCATCATTATTCTCTCCCTCCCGTCTTACTCATGAGTTGGAAGGCTGGTGATCAGTCAACGGTTCCTTCTTCCACATTAACTTCAGTGCACTCCCCTCTGTAAAAAAACCGCGTGAAGAAAGTGTCAAATGAGGAGACGGTATCATGACCCTGCTTCTTGTACCATCATCTACCAAGAATCCGCTTGTTCATTCACTCATTCATCCAACAAATATTTACTGAGCAACTGCAGTGTGCTAGGACTTGCACCCAGAACTGGGAATATAGCGGTACCTAAGGTAGACCCTTTCTCTTCTTGCACGGTGGGGTTACACTTTGATAAACACACACATAGACACATGCACTTTCACATATAAGTCAGCTGAGCAACAAGGTGGGGGTTCCCATTGAGAATGGAGTGAAGTGGGTTATGAGTTGAGGCAGACAGACCTGAAGGGACATGGGTGGCTCCGTCGGGGATGAGGTGCTGAGAAGGATCGGGTTTGGGGTTCACTCAAAAGGAGGCACTGATGGGGTTTGCGGATGGCTTGCAAGTCTCGTTTTAGAGATGGCTACTTAGCATTGCCTGTGAGAAGAAAGTGGATCGGCTTCCCTTCCACAATCTGGGGAGATCTGCCCTACGTTTTCCATAACACTGTTTTGCTGAGTTGGGAGAAACTCTGAGGACCCCCAGCTGCCCTCCAAAGCTCTGGCTGGACAGAGAGATGAAAGTAATAAGCGAGGGGTTTGGATGTCCCCGGGAGAAATTCTGTCCCGCGGCCAAGCCCGGAAAGGTTGATCTGACCCATGGAACAAAAGGCTGCCCACGCACCCCAGCCTCCCCCTGGGCCACCCCTGGTTCTCTCAGGAAGGAAGATGAGCAAGCTGGCCCGAAGCCACCGTTACTCATGGGACACTTGGCCATGGGTGTGACATCGTGATTAATTAATGAAAGACAGACACCATTTGGGAGGCATTTGCTTTAATTGGGGACATCTAGGCCTCCTTCAGACAGCCCTCGGGGATGTCTCAGCCTGAACCCACCCCCCGTGCTCCAGTGGGGCCCCGTGGCTAATTTATGTCCTTGCTCTTTAAATGCCCCCACCCCCAGCCCCACCCCCCATGGCTCTGAGCAGGAAAAAGTCTCATCTCCCTCTAAATATTACAGCTTCAGCGTCTTCCCCACTGTTTTCTGCTCTGTTCCTGCCTTTGATGTGCTGAAAATTAATTTCCTTCCCAGGGCTTAGGCATCCAGCTCCGAGCAAGGCAAGCCCCCCGCCCCCCAGCTCGGAGGCCTGGGGGTGTCCGCACTGCGCCCTGTGTGTTCACTGGGCACAGAGCTCAGAAGGAAGGGGCCAGGGCTGTGGATGGAGAGGAAAGAAGAAGAAGGTGTTGTGTCCCCATCGCTGCTGATACCCCTGCATGCGGAGGTGGGAACGTACACGCTAGCCTCGGAAACATGAGCAAACATGTATCAGCAGTGTCTCGGGGCGTTCCTAGCTGCTCCCCGGCCCCTTCAGTCTCTGGCCTCCACTGTGGAGAATCGGTCCGAGCAATGGGCAGAGGGACACAATTGGAAAGGTCCGGAAGGGTCTTTTCAGGAGGAAGAAAGGACTGATCGTGAAGATCTGTGTGTGTGTGAGGGTCTGTCTCCTGTCTGTCTTTTGTGGAAGAATACCTGCAGGGGACAAACGCCCAAGCCGTGGGGGCTGGGCGGCAGGGTGGCTGGGGCATGGAAGGAATTTTAAGTCCTTTGGAAAAAGGCAGGAGGGAGATTTGGGGGCTGCCAGTCAGATCGTAAGGTCTGGGAGATAAGATTTCAAGTTCTGCTCTGGGTTGTGAACGAAGCCACCCCCCCCCTACCCCCCGCTTTCTTTTAAAAAAGACTTTTGTTAAACATCAGATTGCTTTTCAAGGAAGTCTTGGGGATGCCCAGATAGCTCAGCAGTTGAGTGCTTGCCTGGAAATGGTGACATCTGGGAATCGAATCCCGGCCGGTGCAAACCCATCTGCTGCACTTTGGCGCTGCTGGTAACCCCCGGGGCCGGTAGCGAAGCTTCTCTGTCTTCCATGCGGGAGGCCCCCGGTTTGGTTCCTGCTCTGCGCGGCCCCACACCCACCTGTGTGGAATGAAACTATGTCACAACTGATGATGTACAATGATGGAGACGGCTCTGGGCCCTCCTCACTTTTTTCTCTCTCTCTCACCTTAAATAAGTAAGTTTTGGTTACCTGAGTGATGTGTCTTCAAATGGGATGGCACGTGGAGGCTGAGCACACAGTAAGACAAAGACATGGGTGAGGAGTGGCAGTCGCGTGTGTGCACATGTGCTTACATATATGTGCTATGCAGGGTGGTGTGGAGTTAAGAGCAGGAATTCGAAATTGCCAGGCTCTGTGGTAACGGACCTTTTGAGGAAGAAGGGTCAGCCGTTGTCTAGAGTTGCCCTGTGTTCACCCTCATTTCTCCAGGTCCTCACCCGTGCTGTTGTCTGACTTGATTCTCCTCATCCGGGTGGGTGGCCGGCAGCATCTCGCTGTAGCTCCGATTTGCATGTCCCCGGAGGTGAATGAAGCATCTTTTTATGTGCTTATTGGCCGTTCTTATATCTTCTTTGGAGAAAGATTTTTTCAGAGGCTTTGCCCATTTAAGAGAAAAAAAATTGGGTTAAATAATGTGTCTTTTTCTTATTCAGTGGAAGCATTTTTTTTATATGTTTCAGATAAAAGTCCCTTATTTGATATGTGATTGGCAAAAGTTTTCTTCTCTCTGTGGGATCTCTTTTTCACTTTCTTTTTCTTTTTAAAATTTATTTTCTGAGAGACGGTGAGAGAGAGAGAAGGGGGAGGGCCCAGAGCAGTCTCCATAGTTGTCCATCATTAGTGGTGATGTGGTTTCATTCCACGCAGGTGGATGTGGGGCCCCGCAGGGCGGGAACCTACGCCCCAGTAGTTACCCGTTGGGCGGCGGTTCAGCATATGGGGTTGCCTGGGCTGTGGTGGGAATCGAACCCCAGACCTTGCAGTTCCCAGGCAAGCGCTCAATGGCCGAGCTATCCCAGCATCCCCACTTTTCACTTGCTTGTTGGCGTCCTTTGAAGCACAAAAGTTTTTAATTTGGTGTCTCTTTTGGTTTTCATTGGCCACTTGTGCTTTTATTGTCATAGTCAAGAAACTGTTGCCTAAGCCAAGTTCACGAAGATTTACACCTTTATTTCCTCCTAAAGAGTGGATTAGTTTCTTGCACTTAGAACTTGAGCTGTTGTGGGTTAATTTTTGAAAATGGTGTGAGAAAGGAGGCCGGCTTTATTGTATTCTTTGCATGTGCATATATACATTGTCCTGGCGCCATTTGTTAAAAAAGACTGTCCCCACCCCCATGCGATGTAGCCTTGGTGGTTTTGTCACCAGGCCCCTTTGAACTCGATTTAAGTCAGTGTGTGTGTGCAGTGGGGGGACCTCTATCACGTGAATCGACAGACCCACAGGGAGAAATCCCATCCATCAAGGGTCATTTACGTTAAGCTTTCGCTTGGAATTTTAAACAAGGGTTCAGTGAACACTTGGGCTGAAGATGAAACTAGGCGATGAACAGCGCCGTTGAATAAATAGAAGGAACGAGACACCGAGTGTTATGTGCTGGCCCGGTTCTGGCTGAGGCGGGAGAGGCCCTTGGCCGCCGCTTGCTCTGGAATCCTAGGGTCTGTGGCTTGAATGTGATCAGAGCTGAGCGCAGCAAAGCTGGGCGCCCGGTCGGTGGGTCTGTGAGCAGGGGATCCCTCTGCTTCCCACGTGTGGGCTTGCCCCCGGAACCTCGGGTGTGGGCCAGGAGGGGTGCACGCACGGCCTGGTGTGTGACTCGGGGCTCCAACCCTGGCGGGCTGGGCTCCCTGGGAACTGGACCCGGAGCCCCCGCCAGCCCTGGGCGTTCAACCAAGCTGAACGCTGCAGAGCCGAGGATTAGCTAAATCCCAGATGTTCAGAGGCCTGACTCAGGGTTTGCGTGTGCTCTTGTCGGGCGCTGATGTGGCCCCCAGAGGTGGTCCTGGCTTCGGCTCAGGTCCTGGCAGGGTTCTGCTGTTCCATCAGCATTTCCCAGGAGAGGCTTGGGGATTCACGCAGGGCCTCCTGCCCCGGTCCACCCAGCCTGGTGGGTGGAACTTGCCCCTTCTCGGAGGCTCAGGGGCACGCAGACAGGGCGCCCTGCTCGTATCTTGGAGGGGGAGTCCAGTCAGCGCTCTGGATGAAGGGCATGCTCTGCCCAGGTTCAGTGTTTTTCTGGTTCAGGCTCGTGTGAGACACCAAAGTCCTTCAGTTAGGAGTTGTGTCCCCTACCCGTGAATGCACAGTTGAAACACTTTCAAGGACTTGGGCTGTTGATGATGAGAGTTCTGGAGCAAAGAAAAAGTGTGGGTCCCCTGTAGGCCCTCCAGCCCAGGTCTCCAGACCATGGAGCTAGTGAGTGAAGTCCAAGCCCCTGCTCTGTCAGCCCCCAGCGGCCCCAGCTTCAGACTGCAGGCTACGCAGTAGTGGGCGGGCTCAGGAGTTCCCCTGATGAAGGCCGGAACGGGGCCCAGGAGGGGCTGAGCGAGGCCGAGGCCGGGTCGCTTTCTCCCCCGCGGATCCCGGAGGCACGGCTTGGCAATTCACGCCAGCGTTCAGAGCAGAGTGGATACAGTCACGGCGTGTGGGATCACCTCCAGTGAGTGGGTGGTGACCCATGCAAATGCCAGGGGCCAGGCAGGTCCCGAAGATCTGACACGTTGCGAGCCACTGGGAACAGGCAGCCCGTCGTGGGTACCAGATGCCCAGTTGGAAATCTGAACTCTTCCCTGTCTCGTAATGCTGGTCATTGACTTAAATCAGAAACCACAGCACACGGTTGTGCAGTGTGCTGGCCAAAACCTACCAGGGCCCTGGATCTAGCCTTAGAGTCACATCTGTTTTCCTGCCACCCAGGAAGCAGCCAGCATGCACACCCCAGTTTCTAGACTCCCAGCTCGGGTCCTGGGTCGGGTCAGCTGTCCCATTACTCCCTAGTCAAGGGAATGGGCACCCGTCAAGGTGAAAGACGATCGCCCAGCTTAGTAAGGGTCAGAGTGGGATTTGAACCCAGAACCGGCCGGCTCTGTCTGCTCTGCTGTCCCCGGGACGGGCATCAGGGCCTGCAGGGTTCTGCAGCATGTTCCCTTCCCACACCCAGGGTTGGCTCCTGACCCGGCAAAGAGGGCTGTTGCTAGACTTTTCAGGAACCGGAGCAGGTCTTGAGGGTGCGTGCACTCACGTGTGCGCACATGTGCCTGTGACTTCTTGCTTCCTGTGCCCCCTTACACACTCGCTCATTATGCATGCGTTTCCTCCCCGAGAACTCCAAGGCATTCCCCAGAAGGAAGAGAATTGGAGCAAAGACCTTTTTTTTATTTTCTGGCTGAGCATCGGCTCTCCCTTCTGCAAGGAAGGCCTGTTTAACCCGAACCCTCCCTTGAGTCACCGGGTTGGCGGCCTCAAGTAACGTGGCTAGGCTCAGCCCCACGGCGACCCGAGATGGGGGAACCAGGTGACCCGGGAGCCCCTGGGACCTCCCAGAGCCCACCTTGTTCAGTGCCCTCTGGCTCTGTGGTAGAGACCGGGGTCTGAGAGGAGGGTTGGGTGTCTGAAGGTGGGGGGAATAGGAAGGAAGTGTTAATAAATAAAACAGGGTGGAGGGCTTCAGGAGGATTTACCAGCTAAATATTTTCCGGATGTTATCGTAGTCCTTGAAGGCTGGCCCCTGGGAAGGCTAACTAGGACTTCATCGGACTGCTCCAGCGGTCCGCACCCTCCGCCGACCCCCTCGTACCCGGGCCTCATGCTCAGTACCCCACCCTGACCCCACCTCACCCCCATTTGCCCTGTGACCATTTGCTCCCCTCTTTCTTCCTACCGGGAAAGAACCATCCCCTTGGTTCCCCTGTTTTTCATCAGATTATCCATGCTGTTATGCAATCTTTGTTTCTTTAAACTTAATATTTATTATCTTTCCGCGTTCGTGAGTGTATGTAATTAAGTGCGATTTTTAGTGTTGCTGTTAGTTCATTGTGGGGATGAACTATTTATTATTTAAATCCCCTAGTGCTGGGCACGGAGGTTGCTTCCTTTTTATTTTTTGGCTATTATTAAAATTACTGAAGCTGCAGGGTTGGCTTTATTTTGGGAGGCGGGGGGGTGGGGGGGGTCTGAGATTAATATCCTGGAAGGAAAAAAAATGAGGTAACAGTTTTATGGCCTTTGGAAGGCTTTATGCCCCATTTGTGGGCCAAGAGTGGGGTTTGCAGGCCTCAAGGGAGTTCTTTGTATTTTTTATAAAGATTTATTTTTATTGTTTTTTGACAGAGACAGAGAGAAGGGGGAGGGCCCAGAGCAGTCTCCATAGTTGACAGCATTAGTTTTCCATATAGTTTTACTCCACAGGTGGGCACAGGGCTGCGCAGGACAGGAACTGGGCCGGGAGCCTCCCGCATAGGCCCCGGCAAGAACTGAACTGGGGGCACACCCCAGCTCAGCATATGGGTCCGCCTGGGCCGGGGCCAGGATTCGATCCTCGGGCTCTGGGGCTGCCAAGCGAGCGCTTAACCCGTTGAGCCATCCCGGCTTCCCCAAGGAAGTTCTAAATGAGATTTGTTGCGACCTGCAAATGGTTCTGGGGGGAGCGAGGTGAGCAAGTGGGCAGCCCGGATCTACGAGTGGGGCTCCTGTGCACGTGGGGGGTGCGTGGGGAACCTGGGCCCCTTCCTTTGGGATTTGGTAAGGAGCTGTCATGGAGGCTGTGTTTCATCTAGAGTGTCCTGCAGACCTCATCTCAGACCCCTGTGTGTGGTGGGTGTCCTGCCGGCCGTTTCCTCACTCACCCCTGGACTGGCCTTTTCTTGTCGGGGGCTTGTGTCAGGCCACACCACGAGGTCCAGCCGGAGCCGGGCGCCGTGTGGGCAGCCGTCTGGGGCACAGTGGCTGCTCTGTTTCCTCCTCCCGCTGCGCAGGAGCCTCTGTTCACAGCGAGGAGGGTCATGCAGGCCCCCTCGAGATAAGAGAGCCTGCCTATGCCCCAGGACAGAGTCCAGCTTCTTCAGCCGGCCCTCTGGGGCTTGGCAAGGGCTCCCAGATGCTACGGGCATGAGTGGGCCCTGGCTGCCTGCCCTGCCGGACACTTGTGCATTGTGTGGCCACACACAGGGTGCAGTGTGCATGCACGCGTGGACCCCGCCATCCCCCCTGCCCACTGTCTCCAGGCTTTGCTCAGGATGGAGGCGCTTGGCCCGGAATCAGCTGCCCCAGGGCTCCGCTGTGCACCTCCTCTTCCCAGGGGCCGCGGACTCCACCCTGCCGGCCTCTGCCCGGAGCAGCGGCGCCCGTCTGCTCCTGGAAGCCGGCACAAGGGCTTTCGCTTGCAAGCAGGTAGCCAGCTCCAGGAGGGGCCGGCGGCTTGCATTGAATACAGCAGTGACCTGGGGGCTGCTGGGCCGGTTTCTGCAACCCCAGGGGACAGGAAGCAGGAAGCAGCTTGTGTGAGTGACGACTGGGCGCTGGGGCTCCCCGCTGAGCCCGTCCTGGGTCTCAGGAGGAGCTGGGACCGCTGCACCCCAGTTCAGCAGCGTGACTGGACCGGGCCGGGGGAGCCGAGTGCTCCCGGCTCTGCTTGCGATCCTTCCTAGTGTACTTGCCTAGCGTTCAGATTCTGAGGTGAGGCTCCTCCAGGTGTGGTCCCCGAACCAGCAGCGCCACGGTGCTTCCTTAATTGAGATGCTACCCCCACACCCAGACCTGCTCCGTCAAAATCAGGAGCCCCCTCCCCCCCCTCCCCGCCCCCCCAAATCCGTATTGAATGAGCTTTCTTCCAGGGAATTCCGCCTTGCTCTAAAGCTTCTGCGACCCCTGCTCTAAGTAGGGTGTTTGAAAAGCAGTTTCCAGGACTTTCCCGGGTCTGACGGGTGACTCACATGGGTGCCGAGGACCACCAGCCCCCTTAAAGGCGTTTGCGTAAAGAGATATGCAGCCGTGTGTTTGTTTGACCATGGAGTCTCCCATTCGGCCTTCAAGAACATAAAGATCCACAACCTGTGCACGTTCATGTATCTCAGTTCATTCTACCACCGCGTGAGGGTGCGTCTTGGGTGTGCGTGAGAGGAAAAGAAGGCTTGTGGTCCATGCCTTGTTGACACGGTGGAGATGGATTGGCCACTGTGGCTGTGAGCGAAACCTGCACATCAGCCCTGCGGTAGGGGCTGGTGGGCCAGGCCCCAGGCTCCGTGCCTGGTCTGAGAAAAGGAGAGCATGTTTTTTCATTTATCATCATTATTATTTTTCTGTTTGAGAGAAGGTGAGAGAGAGAGAAGGGGGAGGGCCCAGAGCGGTCTCCATAGTTGTACATCATGAGCTGTGACGTGGTTTCATGCCACACAGGTGGATGTGGGGCTGCGTGGGGTGGGAACCAAACTGGGGGCCTCCAGCATGAGCGGCGAGAACCTTCACCCCCATCCTGGCGGTGACCAGTTACGCCTAGTTCAGCATGTGGGGTTTGCACGGGCCGCGGCTGGGAATCGAACCCAGGACCTTGTGATGGAGAGGCAAGTGCTTGACCTGCGGAGCTGCCCCGGCCTCCCCCAGCATGCACTGTTTTTCAGGCACTGTTCTAAACACTCATTTCATCCTCACAGTAAGCCTGTCCCTATTGCCAGGCCCATTTTATGTATGGGGAAATTGAGGCACAGAGAAGTCAAATCATTTCTTCAGTGTCACCCTGACACTGAGGTGGGGGTGGGGCCATGCAGGGCGGGAGCCCCCCACGAGCCCATGGCCGAACGGGGGACTTCCTACATGGGAGGCTTGCCCGGGGAAGGAACTGAATTGGGGGCCCTCCACATGGGAAGCACACCCCAGTTTAGCATATGGGTCCGCACAGGCTGTGGCCGGGACCAGGACTCGATCCTCGGTCCCTGGGGCTGCAAAGTGAGCTCTCAACCTGCTGAGCCATCCCGGCTCCCCCCCCCCCCCCACACACACACCTTTGTCTCCATGCCTCCTCCCTGCACACCCACCTGCCCGTCTGTGAAGCTGTTAACAGGTGGAGGGCTCGGAACGGCTGTGACTGGAAAACCTCCCACTCCTGCTCCGGGTTGAGTCCTGCTCTCGCTGAACCCTTGGGGGAGACACAGTATTGGGATGAGGAGGGAAAGCAGTAGCACCCCATCTTCTCAAGTCCCCACCATTCTGGGGGGCTGTGAGACTGGAAGAGTTTGTGGTAGGGGCCGGGGGCTGGGGGTGGACAGCAGCCAGCCCAGTTCCTGGTGGCCGTTCCTTTGGATTGGTGGTCGTACCATCCACCAGGGCCCAAGGCCAGCGCGGGTCTGGCCAGCTGTCAGCTGGATGCAGAGTGGGAAGAGGTGGTGGGTCCCGTGGCCAGGACCCAAGGGGCACGCGCCCAAGGTCAGTGTGGCTCTCCTCCAAACAGGAAGAGCCGTCTCACCTGGCTCACTTGCAGGACCCTGGGGGTCGGCATTGTGAAGGGACTTCGCGGTCGTCCTCACAGGTGCATAACTGGTCTCCTAGCTGTGACGTCCTCCTCCGCTCATCTCCTACCTCTGAGGCCACCATGGCCCCGGGAGGAAGCGAAGCCTGCTCAACAGAGAGGCTCACAACAGAAGACAGGGTGGCCCGCCCGGCCTGCTCAGGGCTGGCGTTGGCACCTCCCAGGGGCATGTGGGGTCTGAAGGGTGGAACAGATGAGGTGGTTGATAAGGCCCTAAAACCAGAAGGTGCTTCGGGGTTGCAGCCGGGCCAGGTGTCAGGACGATCTGCGGGCAGCTTCCAGGGACGACACTGAGGGGTGCCTTCTGGTAGCTGAGAAGACAGGCAGTACTGGGGGCGGGAGGCGTGAAGTGAGGCGGAAGGAAGTGGACTGTGAATCAGACCCACCCGGGAGGGGCCCGCAGCCCTCGGTTCTAGCGTGCTTTGTGTTGATGGGCACGCTCCGGGGAAGTAACCCTTCTAGAAGGAGTTGCCTGCAGTTCTCTCTCCCTGAGTTAAGCTGAACACTTTATAAGCATAAGCAGCCCCCGGGGCAGGCCGATGGTGGACATTCAGGAACTGGTTGCATGAAGGTGATGAATGAACGAATGGCGGGAGGAAGGAAGTGAGCGCTGGAGCTAGAAAGACCTTCTCTTGCACCTGGGAAGCAATTGGAACGTCTTGCACTGTCTCAAATAGCAACCTCCTGTCTTCCTTCCCCCCGAGTACCCTGAACACCTGAGTCCCCGCGACCTGACCCTGTTTTTCCTTCCGTGCCGTGCTAATCTTCTTTCTGGTTTATTTATGTACTGCTTTTACGATCTGCTCCCTCCGTGCATCCCTGCATTCCGGAACTGAATGCTCCCCGAAGGCTGGGCTGTGTGTTTTCCTCGTGTTTCGGTCGCTGGCCCGCCCCAGATGTCTGCAAGCCTGGCAGTTTGTAGGTGCTCACGAAGTATTTGTCAGATGACTTGAGTGGACGAAAGGGCCCAGGAAGCTCACCTGGTGCCGTTGGTCTCTGGGGATCTCCTTGCAGCAGACATGCCATTGCGATAGGTTCCCTGCCGTGTGAGGGACCAGGTGTCCACGCGGGTGGCATCCTGCCTGCCCTTCATCCTGCTGTGACCTCCTTGAGGAGGCCCATGCGGAGGTGCTCAGACAGGGAAGGATTTGCCAGACGCCCACGCAGGGCAGAGAGGGCCCCCGGGGCCAGCTGGTCCCGAGAGGTGCTGTTGGCCGCTGAGGATCTCAGAGCCTCTGGGAGGACTTCGTTCCCTGAATCTCACCCCCACCCCCTCCCACTCAGCTCACCCACAACTCACTCACGTCCCACCCTGTGGGCTGTGACAAGTTGCAAAATGCCTGGCTGAGCACATGGGGGACCCAGGTCAAATCCGTTTACTCAGCCTCTGTCTTCGTGTTTTGTAAGTCGGGCCCGATTCACAGACTTAATCCCGGCGAGTCACGCCTGGCTCCACACCCCAGGTGGTTCCCATTACGCTCAAGGTGAAGGCCAGACCCAAGTTCTCAGCCCCGTGCTGGGCCACAGCCAGCCCTCTGGCCGCCGTCAGCTGTGGCTCGCTGAGTCCCCTTCTCGTCCCCGCTCACACTTTTGCTTCCGACCCCCTGACTCAGGCAGCCAGGTGCTTGCTTGACATCTCCATTCAACCTGTGCAAAATGTCACACTTTGCTGCCAGGTGTGGGCCACCCACATCTGTTCCCACACAGTCACGGGCAAGTGTGTCTTTCCAGCTGCTTAGGTCAAAACCCTTGACTCCGGGAGGCTGGGATAGCTCAGTGTTGGAGTGTTTGCCTCAGTCGCGAGGTCCCAGTGTTCAGTTCCCAGCCCCGGCCCGTGCGAATCCTGTAGGCTGAACTGCAGAGCAACTGGTCACCGCCCGGACGGCTCGGAGGTGAAGGTTCTTGCCTCCCATGCGGGAGGCCCCTGGTTCTGTTCCCGTTCCACCTGTGTGGAGTGAAACCACGTCACAGCTGATGATGTACAACGATGGAGACGGCTCTGGGCCCGCCCCCCACACCAACACAACACAACACAACTCCCCCCCAAAAATTGGTTTAAAAAAACCCTTGACTCCCGGTTCTCGCTCCTCCCATGGTCACTTTTTCAGGTAGCTGTGTTGACACCTCCTTCCAAGTTGAATTTTTAAACATCCAACCGCTCCTCGCCACCGCCACTGCTGCTGTCACAGTGCTCTCGATGGCAGTCGTCCCCTGACTGCCCGGCTGGGCTCCACTCTGTTGTTTTTATGTAGAGCAGGTCTCGCTTCTTCTCTGATCAACTGGGTTCCTGCACTGTCCAGAGGAAAAGCTGAAGAAGGCTCGCAGTGGCCAATAAGCTGCTACGGGACCAGGCCCCATGTGGCCCTGACCTCAGGGTCACTGCTTCCCATCCTGTCACTCATTCCTCTCCTGCAAACCGGCTTCTTCCATGGAGTCCCTTCAGCCGCCGTGCCTGGGGCCCTTCCTTGTTAGGGCCTTTGCAGCCCGCATGGCGGGCTCCCTGCAGCAAGCTGAGGGGTGCCCCCCACCCCATGCCCCCCACCCCATGGCCCCATAGCACATGGGAGTTGGCCGTGTGATTCAGCTACAGACGGTGCGATTAGGAGACAGTCCCGGATCATCTGGGCGGGGCGCGCAGTGTCATGACAAGTGTCCTAATGGGGAGGAGGCAGGAGGACCCGAGGAGATGCGACAAGGAAATCTCGAGGGAGGCGAAGAGGAGATCCTGGGCGAAGGAAAGTAGGCAGTGTCTAGAAGCTGGAAGAGGCAAGGAAACCTGTTTTCTCCGGGGGCCTCCAGAAGGGACCCTTCCTGCCAACGCCGTGACTTGCGCCCAGTGCTGGCCATTTCAGTTCCCTGTGGTCACTGTAAGCCCCCTTGTTGGTGGGCAATTGGTCCAGCAGCCACCAGAAGCTAATTCGTTCCTTCAGCTCCGGTCAATCTCTTGCTCATGCCCTCTTGCCACCTCCTTTCCCTATCCCGTGACTTTTTCTCTTCTCTCTGATCACCTTCTAACAAAACTGGGTCCTTGTGGCTTCTTGTGGGCTGTGTGTGTCTGCCCCCACGAGAAGGTTACATTCCCCTGGGGCACGCCTGGAGCAGCCCAGCACCCCAAACCATGCCTGGTGTGTAAGAGGCACGTGTGCGATCAATATCTGTTGCATGAACGAGGGAGTGAATGAGCATTTCCTTGCTTGTCCTTTCTGTCTGTGTCCCCTACAGCCATGCCAGTGCCACGTCCTTACACGTTCTCTCGTGGAAGCAGCTCTCCACTCAGGGCAGGATGGTACTTCCTGTCACTATGGTTGTGCACCTAGCGATGGCGAGGCAGCCAGCTCCGTGTGCGCCCCCCTCTGCCCAGGGCTCCTCCACTCTGCGTGAGTTCCCCGCAATAAGTCCCACACCAGCCAGGAACTCCAGAGGAACTGGTTTGGTTCTGTGCGCTTCTTCCGTAGCGTCGGCAGATGCTGAGGGCCACGGTTGACCTGTGAACCCAGTCTCTTATTTGATCAGAGCAGGATGCAGGTGAGGGAGGCTCTGGCTCCCAGGTAGCACGTTGCTGTGGTATTTTCTAGAGCCTCCGGGGCTCAGACCCCCCGGTGCATCCACGCCCAGTGGAGTGATCTGTGTGGAGGCCCCTTCTCCACACTGCCACCCCCCGGGGACGGCAGGGCCTGGCTCCTAGCAGGTGCGTGGGACGTGAAAGTGGGACATCAGTTCTGGTGGAGCCGTGGGTGGGTGAGGTGGGTCTGAAAGGAAGGTAGGAGGTTCTCCTCAGGGATTAGGGGAGACCGAGGGGTTCTTCATGTTGTCAACAGCTTGTGTGGAGGGTGGGTGTCTGGAAGAAGGAAAGGAAGAAAGGATAAGAGTAGGAAGGATGCCCGAGCAGATGGGATAAGAATTGTGTGTCCGCAATGGGCTCCTCAAGCTTGGGGACCCCGAGAGGGTGTGGCCCCCGACCAGGGCCTGAGGCCTGCTTCCCCAGGATGCAGCTGCTGGCAGGGAAGGTGACCAGTTGGCTGTTAGGAAAGCTCCTTCCTGCTGTCTTCCCTGGGGGGTGGGGCGGGGGGTTGCCTTCCCGCATCGAGGAGTGGAGGCGTCATCTCGCCCCCGTCCAGCGGTCTCTTGATGAAGTGCGCTTAGTTATGAACCTGCAGCTGTGTTTTTGCACCACTCCCCCTGCCCTGACAGCCTGCGGGAGGCGGGGCTCCCGCCCGGCCTTGGTCCTCCCTCTGCTGGCTGGTGAGTCACTCAGCTCTTGTGCAACATCCCAGGCTCCGGGCTCCCTTCCTGGTTTATGTCTTTCTCTTTGGGTTAATGCTTTCCACATTGAGGTCTGAGGATAAGTGTGTGGCTGGCTTTCCTGCGGCAGCCACCGCAACCCCAGCGCCCAGCTGGGGTCTGGCACGGACAAGGCAGCTTGTCACCAGATGGGGGACCCAGGGACAGAGGGCAGCGTGGGGTGGCACCCCGAGGCAGCCCTGCTTCTGGCTGGCCGGCCTCCCTCCTGCCTCCCAGTGGGGGAATCCGAAGGCAGAACACACTCCCAGCTCCCAGCGTACCTGGGACTCATCCTCGGGCCTGTGCCCTGTGCAAGGCACACATTTTGGAGTTGGTTGAGGGGTTTGACAAGGTGATCACCCCAAGCCCGGGACTCCCCGCTCCAAAGAAGCCCCGCCCTGGGGAAGTGAGAGGCACCCCTTGTAGGGTGTGGAAGAAAACGTCATCTCTGTGGCGTTCAGAGCCGTCGCTGTGCGGTTTGGTTGTGTGTGTGTGTGTGTGTGTGTTTTCTTTGTGGAACACTAATATTACCTTTGTTGCTAGGGCGTTGCTGTGGGGGTGGCTGGCTGGACGCTGCCCAGATCCAGGCTGCTGTCTGGTGTCCATAGCGATTATCAGACGGCAGCCATGGGACTTAACTTTCATTGCTTCTCTCCCGTGAGAGGCCAGCGGGGGGATCCTTTGATGATGGATCCCTCAGAAGGGCCAACCTGGTTGTAAACAGGAGCCAGAGGACAATCCCGGGGCGTTTCGATGTGCGGAGGGCCAGGGGGTCGGGAACTCCTCCTCGGAGGCCGCAGGAGAAGGGGCACCTGCGTCTGGGAGGGGGGACAGAGGTGCCCACGTACCGCCTCCCTCCCTCCCCCCATCTCAGGAGCTCATGGCTGCAGCTCACATCTTGTGCCCACTCACCTGGCACGCGCTGTCTTCCCGCAGAGACTGGCGTCCGTGCAGAAGGGCACGTTAGGGGGCGTGTGTTAGTCCTGTGGGCTGTGCACACCCAGAAGTGTGTCTTTGCTAATGCTGCCCTAATGCGATAGGTAAGACTGCATAGACACCTGATGTCTGATCGGATACTTGAAAAGCCCCATGGGATATGGAGAGGTTGGCCCTGCTCCACTCCCGTCTTCTGCCCGTCTATTCCCTTCCCCAGGGGCAGACAGGTTACCCGTGTCCTGTGGGCATTTACACACAGACGGGCACCTCCGTTTTCCTTCACATAGGCAGGGCCTCCCCCTTTTTGAAACACCTTGTTGCTGCTACTGTTTTTTTGTTTCTTTGCTTTTGTAAATAATTATACGACGCTCTATCTTGGAGTTTAGGCGCTAGAAAGTTCTTCCTCGTTCTTTTTAACACGTTTCGCTGGTGGGCATACAGGTTGCTTCTGATCTTTTTCTGGCACCTTTCCCTGCTGCAGAGACCCCGATGTGTCCATTCTACGCACAGGCGAGGGTCTTGGAAGGGTCAGTTTCTCAAGAGGAAAGGCTGGAGCAAAGAGGATAAGTGTTTGTTGTTTTGATAGAAAGAGCCCACAGTGTCCAAGCAGGCAGATTCGCTTGCCTGTCCACCAGCAATGATCCTGGAGCACACACTTCCCCACAGCCTTTCCGCATGGTGCGCTTTTAAATTGTCTGTGTGGAAGTTTTGTGTCTTGGCTTTCAATTGGTCTCCTCTTCCCCCCCCCCCCTCATCTCCCCTTAACCCCATCACTGACTCCCATGTGGGGGCAGTGAGTGGGATGGGGTCCCTCCAGGCTCCCGAGAGGGCTGCAGGGTGAGGACCCTCTGTCCTGTGGACCCTTCTCAGAGCCACGGTCCAGCCGCTCCGGGAGCTGGCAGATCGCTTGGCTTGCTTCCAGCGCTCAGGGGAGACCTCCGTTTTGACATTTGAATTTCCGCTCAGGATAACATCGCTGGAATCCATTTCCTGCATGCGGGCTCTCTTATCTTTTCCTACTTGTTCCTCTCTCCTATCTTCCGTTTGCAGTTTCCTCGATGCGACTTCTGCTTCTCACTCTCCCAAGACCGCGTCTTTTCAGTGAAGAGCGAGGCTTTCGGCAGTGTCTCCAGATACCGTTCATAGCGGTGTGTCCCAAAACGCATGCTCAGGAGTGCGTTCCAGGGCGGGATGGGGTGCAGTGGATGCATTTCTCTCCCTCTGGGTTTTTCTAGTGAGAGGGCTAGAGGTGAAGCTGGGGCCACAAGTGCTTGCAGAGAGGCCCACAGGCCTTCCTCTGATGATGGACATGTTCTATATTTGGGCCACCCTGGCAGTAGCCAGCAACCCACGGCACTTGAGACACCACTAGAGCGACTGCAGGATTAGGTCTTCAATCTTATTTTTAATGAACTTATATAGTAGACGCTCAGTTAACCGGCACCCATGGGTTTGGTGGCTGCCGGATAAATGTAAGTAGACTCTCTGTTAACAGGAACTTAAGCAACTGGCTCTCTCAAGCACCTGGAGCTTTTGCCGGTTGCTTGAGAGCCAGTTAATGGAGGGTCTACTGTGTGTACATAGTTCCATGTGGGGCAGCCGGGAGGGCTCAGCAGGTTAAGCACTTGCCTTGCAGCCCCTGCATCCAAGGATTGTATCCTGGCCCGGGCCCATGAGGACCCATACGCTGAACTGGGGTGCAGCCCCCAGTTTGGTTCTCATGGGGGTGAACTTCCCATGCGGGAGGCCCCGGCTGCTTCCTGCCCTGCGTGGCCCCCACCCGCCTGTGGAATGAAACCATGTAGAAAACTGATGACGTGCAACTATGGAGACTGCTCTGGGCCCTCCCCCTTCTCTCTGTCTCTGTGTGTCTCTCTCTGTCTCTGTCAAAAACAAGAAAAAGAAATCTTTACGTAGTTCCATATGCCTCAGGGTTACCATATTAGAAACGGCACAGTCTCGCTTGTGCACTTTTCAGCTCCTGCTGGAGGCTCTGGGAATCTGTTCCTTGTCTTTTCTATCTTCTAGAGACTTCTCCCTTGACTCATGGCTGCACATCATGTTCTTCTGCCCCCATTTCTGTCCTCATACAGTCTCCTTCCCTCTTTGTTCTTCTCAGTCCTCTTACAAGGACCCCAGTGAGTGTATTTGGACCCCACCCTGATAATCCAGCATAACCCTCCCACCTCAAATTCTTTTTTTTTAAAGATTTATTTATTGTTTTTGAGAGAAGGTGAGAGCGTGAGAAGGGGGAGTGCCCGGAGCAGTCTCCATAGTTGCACATCATTGGTTGTGACATGGTTTCATACCTCACAGGTGGATGTGGGGCCGTGCGGGGCAGGAACCAAACCGGGGCCTCCCGCATAGGAGGCGAGAACCTTTGTGGCCGAACCATCCTGGTGGTTACCGGTTGCGCTGCAGTTCAGCACATGGGTTTGCACAGGACTGGGGCCTGGAATCAAACCCTGGACCTCATGATTTCAAGGCAAGCGCTCAACCACTGAGCTCTCCCAGCCTCCTCCCCATCTCAGATTGTTAACTTAAGGACAGCTACCGAGTCCCTTTGGTAATAGAAGGAGACATTTCTACGTTCCCAGCATTTGGATGGATATAGTCGGGGGGCCATTTTCAGGCTGTCGTGGGGAGTAACTTCCAGTACTTGCTGCAGAGCAAGCTCGTATGAGGGAAGGCTTTTAACCGAATGGATCACTTCCCACCTGTTCTGAAGCCATGCAAGTGGCAGAACTTGAGCCACGCAGGCGGCAGGTCTCATGTTCTGACCCAGAGCACTGACCTCCGATTTGGTGGCTTTCCGAGTCGCCTGTGGCTTGTGGAGAAAGAGCAGAGGCCCAGACCCTGGTCCATTGCCCTGAGCCTGGGCCCGTGGGCTCTTGATCAGCTTCCCGGGTCCTCCGCCAAGTCTGAGAACCATGGCTCTGAGGAACAGTCACAGGGATGATCGCTTTGTGTGCATGTGGGAGGTGGAACTTCTCGTCTTCAGTGAGTAAGTGGCCAAGTAGGGCTGCAGACAGGAAGTGCAGAGAACAGAGGAGGGGCCCGTGTCTGCGGAGGAGCTGCCACCTGTGTCACACCTGGAAGGCAACAGAAGGTGTGGCTTCAGCAAGAAGCTGAGAGAGTGCTACGGGCAGAGGGAAGACTTAGGAGCAGCACGCAGGTGGGAAGAAAGCATGCTGCTTCGGGGGCCAGTAGGGGCTGGGGCTGGGGACGATCGGACAGGAGGACTATTAGCGTGATGCACGCACTCGTGCATCCAGGGTTGCTGGGTGGCGGTTTGTAGGACTGTTAGGGGCGGAGAGGGTGAAGGCCTGGCTGGGGCGGTGGCCGGGGACACCACCAGGGTTGGGAGAGACGGAAGAGGAAGTGTGCACACGCCACGGGTCTAATAGTCAGTGAATCCTAATTGAGCAGCATGTGCAAGGCGTTCTTCTCCACGGGCAGGAGGAGGAGCTGGGAAGAGTTGGTGAGCAAGACCGACAAGGTCCCTGGTCGCAGAAGTATCTATTTTGGGGCGTGGTTGTGAGGCAACTGCAGATACAAACAGGAAAAGCATTAGCCAGGGGCAAACGCCATGGAAGGTCACACGGTGGCTCCTTTCGATTGGCTGTTGAGGGAAGGCCTCTCCCAAGAAGTCACCTTGAAGCAGATGTCTCCATCCAGCCCTGGGAGGAATCGGGGGACAGGCCCCTTCAGGCACAAGGGACAGTGAGGGCAAAGGCCGCAAGGAAGGACAGAACTGGCCTCAGCCACGCACAAGCCAGAGCCGTCTTTCCGGGAGAATTTTCTGCAGTGACGGAGGTGTCCTCAGTCCACACTGGGCGTGTGGCCACCAGCCACGTGGGCCAGCTGAGCTCTTGCATTGTGGCTAGTAAGCCCGAAGCCCTGAATTTCGCATTTCATGTTAGTTTTATGTGACTTGCAATGAACTGGAAGTAGTCACACCGGCCAGTGGCTGCTGCGTGGAAAGGCACGGCGCTAGGTCGGTGTGGCTGGAGGGAGAGGAGGATCACAGGGCGTAAGATGAGGGAGCCAGAGGCAGACTTTTGTAAATTAGGCAAAACGATTTGGGTTTCTTTTTTTCAAAGAAGAATGCAAAGGCTTGGGATGATTTCACTTAACGATGGGCATAATCTGATCACTGTTTTTCTTTGAGATTTATTTTTATTGTTTTTTACAGAGAGTGAGAGAGAGAAAGGGGGAGGGCCCAGAGCAGTCTCCATAGTTGCACATCATCAGTTTTCTGCATAGTTTCTCATGCCAGCGGTGCGGGTGGGGCTGCGCAGAGCAGGAGCTGGCCGGGGGTGGGGGAGGATCTCCCGCATGGGAGAACCGAACTGGGGGCACACCCCAGTTCAGCATGTGGGTCCACAAGGGCCAGGACTTCGATCCTCGGACCCCGGGGCTGTGAGACGAGCGCTCAACCCTCTGAGCCGTCCCCGGCTTCCCTGATCAATGTTTTGAAAGTTCACTCTGGTTGTCCCATGGGAAACGAATTGCAGGACATGAAAGCAGAGCCGGGGACCGGTTGGGTCACTGTCATGAGGGGAGTGTTGGTGGCACCTTGGGGACAGGTGGCAGCAGCGAAAATAGAGAAACACAGGCGGGTTCTGGACGAGTTCTGAGGATAGCGTTGACTGGATGGAGGCGGGTAGGGGGGAAGGTGGGAGGACTTAATGATCCTGGGTTGGGGAGCGAATGCGGCCCCCATTTCCAGCCAGCTCCCAGCTTCTGCTGCTGCTGCTCGGTTGGATTCCACTGTGAGTCGTCACACGCCATAGAACTTCTCCAACATGAAGTTCTGGAGGACACACAGTGTTCTCGTGTGTCCAGGAGGTGTCTAACGTATTTGCCCGCGAGGACCGAGCAGCGAGACTTGTGTGCCTGTGTGAGATTTGCCGCCATCCATGCGAAGTCGGTCTTCTCCATGTTAGAATGAGCTTGGGAATGGGTTTAGAAAAGGCCTGGAGATTTCGCTTTTGATTGAGATCCTGAGTTAATTGGTGTTGGGTAGGTCCCAGGTGCTCCCCTTTGTAAAAGCTCCCCTGGTGATTCTAATGTTTATCCAGGCTTAAGAGGTGCTGGTTTAAAATACCAGGTCAAGGGGACAACGTGGGAGGAGGTAGCCAAATTGAGGTGAATGCATGGCTACCCCTGGGGTGTGTGGGTCTCTGTCTATGTCAACAATTTGAGTCACCCCCAAATCAACATGCCAAGGCTGTTCTCGTGCCCAGTCTCACGTAGTCCCACCAAAGAAATACCATGTCAGCCAGCAGGAGGTGATCACCAGGGTGTCCTTCTAGAATCTTCGTAAGGTTCTGGGATGACCTTATCCAGAGCTCCTTGGGGTTTGTGGGTCAGAGGGACCCATTTGGCATGGATAGGAGGTTACTCAGGTGTTTCTGCCAGTCCCTGATCATCCCAGACCCCTTAGGAACTTTCAAAGAAGGCAGGCAAGTGGTGGGGACCCCTTGAGCCATGCAGCCTTGTCATGAACAAGGATAGAGGGACAGAAGGGTTGGAAAAGTGAGAGCCCAGCCCATGAGATGGGTCCTCCTATTCATGTGCTCATGACAGGAATCATGATGGAAGTGAGGGACTAAAGCATCTCGTCGTGTGACAGGAAAATGCTATGTCCGCAGTCAGCGAGGACCTGAGGTCTAGGAACAGCCACATGAATGAACTTGGAAGCAGAGTCCCCTGCACTTGAGCCTTGAGGTGACTACAGCCCTGGCTGACACTTTGATTGCAGCCTGGGGAGAAACCCTGGGTAAGGCTCAATCAAGATCCGGGCGAATGGCACCCCCATTCCTGGCCCATAGAAACAGAGGTGATACATGTCTATTGTGTGAAGCTACTAAGTGTGGGGTAACTTGTTACGCAGCAGCATATGAGGGCTGTCAGGAAAACGTCCAGCCATTGTCAATATAACAAGAACGGTTACATGGTTGGATACTTTCCCGACGGCCCTCATATCACTAATAGAAGAGGCAAAGGCAGTATCATCAGAAGTCTCTACCTGTTGGATTTCCTTTTCTTTCCTCTGTGTTGGCTTCATTTTCTACCTTAGCAACCTCCCCGGAAAGATTCTAAGAACGCTCAGTCATCCCAATAGGAAAGGAATAAAGGAAATCAGTGAACAACTTTCCCAGGGAGTTTGGATGAAATGGTGGGGAGGCGAGCGTCAGCCCCGTCCTCACCTCCTGAACTGAGAAAGGAACAAGAGTAGAACCCCACAGATCAGCCGATTCTAGAGGGAGCAGGATGAACATCTACCCCGAGTGGCGACCCAGGAGATGAGGAAGTGGAGTCCATGATTCTAGCCTGGATGGGCCCTGAGAGAACCGGTCTAGCTCTCAGGCAACGAAGGAAGCTAAATGGTTAGTGTCACAGAAGTGGATGGAAAAGTCTCAAGGGCTGAAGGCTAAGGCTGTGAGGAGAATGGGGAATGAGGGCTGAGAAAGGCCTGCGAGAAGTGCCTCATGCTCCCTGTGTTAATGGTGAGAGAGGGCATGGCCACAGCCACGCAGACACTCAGAAGGGAAACACGGTGCTGAAGACACCAAGGCAGGCAAATAGAGACTGGTCTTTTCAGCAGCGTAATGGCAAGAATTTTTTTTTTAAGATTTATTTTATTGTTTGGGAGAACTTGCAAGAGAGAGAGACAAGCAGACAGACAGAAAGCAGGGAGGGCCCAGACCCGTCTCCACAGTTGCACATCATTAGTTGTGCCGTGGTTTCATTCCATACGGGTGGATGTGGGGCTGCGTGGGGCGGGAACCGAACTGAGGGCCGCCCACATGGGAGGTGAGAACCTTCGCCACTGAGCCATCCTGGCCTTTAGCAGCTGCGCTGCAGTTCAGCATGTAGGGCTTGCCCAGACCAGGGCTGGGCATCCAACACCGGACCTTGTGATTGCAAGGCATGCGCTCCGTCGCTGAGCTGTCCCGGCGTTCCCTGTGGCAAGTGTTTGATCATCGGTGCTAGCAGGAGACAAGCTTGCAGGCTGGGCTAGAAATCTAACGAAATTAACCGCGGAAGGCCAGGCTATCAGCAGCCCTCTAAATCACTCATTTCAACGTCCCTTAAAACGGAATCATTTCACCAAGGTTTCTTTTAACCAAAACTTTAGTTCTTCCCTTTCCTGATGTCCTCTGTAGGTGCTCAGAAGCTGGGCTAATAAGCTACGACCATCCCCAGGCCCGGCAGATGACGGGAAGAGCCCTGACCCTTCACTGTCCCTGTCACATACTTTTGGGCATGAATGGAGGCTCTGAATGTCCAGTGAGTTGGGAGGAAGTTGTTAATCATGCCGTCAGGCCTGGGGTGTGTTAGGGTTTGCAAGCTTACAGCTCTGGGGAGAAAGACCAGGCACAGGGCAGTGTGGGGACAGGCCCACTTGGGGGGGTGACTGTTGTTACAGATGTCATAGAGATGCAGCTTTCTTTTCCACATCAAGTGCTGCATACGTGGGTGTGTTTGCACCATCCACCCTGCCTGGAACAGCTTTCATTCCAATTGGGTGTCTCCATTTCCCCCAGGGAGTTAGAGGATCCAGCTTCAGCTTGACCTTGCAACTTGGCCGCCTAAGCGAGAACCCGGAGGGGTGGGGGGTGGGGGTGGGGGGAAGAGCACACTTGAGGGGGCATTGTTAGGAAACCCAGCTCAGTCCTCAGTTTCAGCCCCTGTGTGGAGAGCCTACAGCACCTGGGTAGGAAGGAGGCATCCACCAAACCCACGCCAATGCTGTGGGGAGATACCTCCCTCCGACCCCTGGACACTGTGATCGGGCTTGAAGCTCTCACTGGCCGGAAGGGTGCAGGAAGTCGCTGCCGGCAGGGTGGAAACTCCTGCGTTCAGGATGGAAACTCGCCCCGGCTTTCCGCATGGCGGGGCCCCGTGGAACCTGTTTCCAGGAGCTCCGGAGGAGCGCATTCTGGCTTTGCAAAGGGGCTGGTGGCAAGCGCTGTTTGGTAAACAGGGGCGCGGCCGTGGGAGGCTTGGGTGGTGCATCCCTCACTCCCTCCGCTTTTTCCAGTGACTCAGACTGCGATGCTAGATGGGGCCTCCCAGACAGATCATCAGCTCCAGCAGGCTTATTTTGCAAGCACCGGGATGCAGGGCCCACAAAAGGTTCTGGGGGCAGTCCACGGACATCGGGCACCCGTCTCTCGCCTTCACACCTGTGGCCACAAGGCTGCCCCTCCGTTAACCTTTTTTTTTATCATTTACATTAGGAGGAGGTAAGTGCCTGGCACGGGCGTGGCAGGGAGCCTATGGGGCTCCCACAGCCCTGGTGGGCCCTCGTGCCTTCTCGAATCCCACCTTCTGCCATCTCTGATCACTGGAAGAAGGCCTGGCGCACTTAGGCAGACAAAGGCTTCCTTCCTGCGTGGTGACCCGATCGTCCCATTGGGTTCGTTCTGTGTAGTGAATGCAGAGGAAATATCTGAGCGGAGAAGGTCACTAAAGGGCAACGTGAAGGAGGGAGAGGGCACAGGGCCATCCCACGTGTCTACAGTTAGCAGAGCTTTTCTGTGTCAGCTGAGGAAGCCACGTGCTGCTTTCCCCGGCCAGACCAGCTCCGCCCCATCGCTGGGGGTAGGTGTGGGGGGTGGGGGAGGTCTCGATGCATTTCTCAGCCCCTAGATTGCTACTTGGTCCAGGTCCTCTGGTCGCCCAGCACCCAGCAGTGTTTCCTGGGGAGGAGAAAGAGAGGCTCCCCAGGATCTCTTGAGCAAAAGAAAGGGGGGGGCGGGCCCATGCATGTTTTTCCCCAGAGTGAGGGCTGCAGTTGCCACGTGTGTGCCTGCTGTGCGCGCAGAAAGGCTCGGGGCCCCAGTGAGCGTATGCCGCTCGGAGGTCATGGATTTGTGGAAACGCAAGGCAGAAAGTAGCCTGGTAGCCCGCATGGCCCTCCTCCAGCTGACCTGTACGCTCAGGTGTTCCGGATGTCCCGGGCACGTGGCCCAGAACTGCACCTGGCCCAGTCCTGAATGAAATGCTCCGGGAGGCTAGAGAGGGCAAGGCAACGCACAGAGGATCCCCGAGGAGCATGCCCTTGGGCGTTAAATAAGGGACCTCGCGTGAATAGTGTCTGCTTTATACGGATTTAGGACACGCTGGCTCTGGCATGGCTGAGGGGTGCGGTGAGGGGTGAGATGACCAGGGATGGGCGGGCCTTTTCTCGGAGGGGCTGTCCTGTCTATGCCAAATGTGGAAAACCGGCTCCCTGCTGCCTGCGCAAAGGAGACCATGTTTGGACTCCCCTGAGGCTCCAAAGCTGTCAGGGTAGGTTCTTTGTCACTTGGGCTGTCTCATTGGCCGCCCACCTGGGAGGCCAGCCCCAGGTTGAAGACAGGCGGCTTCACTGGCTTTGAGGCCATCCGCAAGAGAATTACCTTTCCGATCCAGTAGAACTATGGATGGGGGCCGCTGCTGTGGCCACAAGCCTTGTGGCTTAAACGCACACTTCTCTTATGATTCTGGAAGCCGCTGTGGATGAGGGTTTTCCCTCGAGGAAGGTGGGGAGAGATTCCACCGCAGAGATGTGATGTGAAGTACGACCTGCTTTTTTTCACAGTTGTAAGATTCACTTAACAAAACGAACCATTCTAGCGTGTACAGTTTGCTGGCCATTTATGACATTGGCGATATTACGTGGCCGCCACCTCTGCCTAGTTCCAGAACGTTTTCCTCACCCCCAAAGGAGACCTCAGGGTTTTAAGACTTCGGGCCAGTTCTCTTCACATCTGGGCGCTCTGACTCATCCAGAAACGGAGGACGTTAACCAGCTTTAAGATGCCACAGTGCAGGGATTTTGTGCCCGAGGAGAAATCATCATTTGTACCAGCGCTGCAGCATCGTAGGGAAATTGGATTTCTCCACACCCCTACTGTGCTACAAAAGCCAAGAGCGGGCTCGTAACCAGGACCAGCGTGATTGAGTTGGGAAGTGGACCGAAGTTCGGAGGCAAAGTGAATTTCCACGCAAATTAGCTGGGTTGTGAGAGTCAAGCGCAGGAAACCTGCCTCCTTGGCCTCATCTGGATTTTCAGGGGCTGCTCCGAGCAGCGGTTCTCTGTGGTGGGTGTGTCATGTGCTTGTGTCTCTGAGGGTTGTGAGGTGTGTCGCAGGGCTCTGCTCTTAATGATTAGAAGGTTTGCGACAGATTTACTTTGGGGTAGAAATCAGAGCAGAGTCAAGGTTATCCCTGTACCAACACACACTCTCGTGTTGCCTTCTGGTGCGTCCCCTTTCCTCATTGTCCGTGCTGTGTAACTTCAGAGCCGTTGGTTGTTTTTAATTTAAGCAAAATATAGTAGACTCTCCGTTCACCGGCAGTCAAGCAACCCACATTCTCTAGCAGCGGTTGCTTGAGTGCCGGTGAACGGAGAGTCTACTTACATTTATCCAGCATCTACCAATTCCCATGGGTGCCGGTTAAGGGAGAGTGTACTGTAATAAGATGCACATGGTTAAAAACAAAATCAAATTGGACTAAAGGGCTTGGAATGCAAAGCAACACACTTACTCTCTCTCCACTTTGGCTTTCCAGCTACATTTTAGCTTTAGTTGTCCTGGCAGCTGCCGTATGTTGCCGAGTATAGTGTGCACTTTTTTTTTCTGGCCCGAATTTGTGAGGGAAAAATAAGGATTCACATTATACAAAAGTAGTACAAATGCTATATCTATATAAATGCTTTTTTTTTTAAGTTAATAGTATTTTTTAAAGATTTATTTTATTGTTTGAGAGGTGAGAGAAAGAGAGAAGTGGGGAGGGCCCAGTGCAATTGCCATAGTTATTCATCCTTAGTTGTGATGTGGTTTCATGTCACACAGGTGGATGTGGGGCCGCGTGGGACGTGAACCGGACGGGGGACTTCCGCATGGGAGATGAGAACACTTACCATCAAGCCGTCCCAGGGGTTTGCACTGGCCAGGGCTGGGATTCGATCCCCGGACATTGCGGTTGCAAGAGAAGCGCTCAACCTGTTGAGCTATCCTGGCATCCCCTATAAATGTCTTTTAATTCTTCTATTTATGCTTATGAGTTAAAAGTGTAACTCTAGAAATCAATAACGATATCCATATGCAAAATAATACCTTGAAATACAACAATCATCTTTTTTAAGTAAAACATTATATATATAAAATCTCTTGTACCATAATATGTTAAAAAATAAGTGCTAAACTTGCTTGGACACAAAAAACAAGTACCTAAATGTAAACACATAAAAATTTGAATTAAAAAATTAAAATAAAAGACTTTTTATCCCCAGAACGTTTGGTCCCAAAACATGGATGCGCATTATACATGGGAGTGCATTATACACGGCAAAATACGGTACTTCCAAAATGTTAAAATAAAATGCTTAGATGTTTCAAGATTTATTCGCTTGGACATTGTCTATTCGTCTCCTGTTAAGGTGAGGAATTATGTACACTATGCCCAGCACCCTCCTCCTCACATTTCTCCCCAAATGGGTGAGCTTGCTTCTTCTTTTTACTTCTTTTATGAGCCAGGCATTGGGAACACCTGGGTGGTAGGAACTGCAGCCAGAAACTGATACCCAGTGACTGTTCTTTCAGGACTTGGTTCGAGTTCAAACCAAGGATTAGAATGAGTAGTGTTTTGAAACTCGTGGTCTTTAAAGACTTGTTTTGTTTTTTGTACTGTGTATTCTCTTTCTGTGAATCCTGGGGAGGGATTTCTTCTGGTGTTGGGGCAGGAATGGTCAGAGCAGGTGGCTTCTTTTATGTCAAGGACCCCGAGGAGCATTTAGCTCGATTCGTTTCCCTCTTTGTAATGGCTGCAAAGTTCCGTGCCAAATTTGGGGCCCGCCTCTTGGGCTGGGAGGGTGCCCCAGAAGGGGACCCTGACCTCAGACCGCGGCCCATGTTCTCTGCTCAATCTTAGCTCTTCATGGAGTGTTACACTCTAAGTGTCTGGATCAGAGAAGACTCAGCATGGGGACTTCCCTGCCGCCTCTCCTCCCCTCCTGATCGTCACAGAGGCTGCCATTCCATTTCCCAGCCTCTCCAATGGGACCTGCCCAATTTGATGTCACATCTCTGGGGGTCTGTGCCCACATGCACTTTTCTTTCCACAGCGGCCACTCCAGAAATAGGACAGTCTGGCAACTTGCCCTGCGCCGGGAAGGATGATTTCTTTCTGTTAGAGACGCTGGACCCTGTCAGGATTTACCTTGAACCCGTTCAGATTCTGGGCTGAACTTGAACTTGTACCAAAATGCTTGACAAACGGGTGCCTGGTGGAGCCTCCCCCCAGCCCGTTCCTGCACAGGTTTAATGAGGGGAACTGAGTGTTGGCACACTTGGGTCCCCTTGTCCTGAATCTCTGCTCACCTCAGCTTCGGGGCTCAGAATATCGGAATGTCAATGCCAAGAGGGATGCTCGGGCAGCAGGCTGCTTGGGGTCTGTTACCCACCTCTGCTTCCCTCCTTTGGACCATGACCCAGTTCCCCGAGACCCGCCACGGAGCCACTGTTTTGCCGGCTCATGAATGTATTCATTTTTCTTAAAAGTAGTCCAAGCCTCTTGCCCTCTTTGTAAACTGAAATTGCCCCTCCTAGGATGCTGCTCCTTCAGTGTGGTTGAGGCTCAGGCAGCCCTCCTGCTCAGAGGACTGCCTATACCTGGTCCCAGCCCCTCAGGGTGGTATTCTTGCCCCACCCCCCACCCCCCTCCTCCTTCAAATACACCGCTTAGGAGGCTGATGCGTTTCGTGATTTTCATTTCCTGTCGAAATAGAGGATTCTTAGGGAACCACGCACTTCAGAACCGAAAAGGGCCAGTTTCAGCAGGGCTTCGATTCCTCTGTGGTCAGATCTGCCCCTGGACCCTTAGATCTGTCCCTGGATGTTCTAGATCTGCCCCTAACCCTCAGATCTGCCCCTGGACCCTCAGATCTGCCCCCTGGCCCTCAGATCTGCTCCTGGACCCTCAGATCTGCCCCTGGACCCTCAGATCTGCCCCTGGACCCTCAGATCTGCCCTCTGACCCTCAGATCTGCCCCTGGACCCTCAGATCTGCCCCTGGACCCTCAGATCTGCTCCTGGACCCTCAGATCTGCTCCTGGACCCTCAGATCTGCCCCTGGATCTTTTAGATCTGCCCCTGGACCCTTAGATCTGTCCCTGGATGTTCTGGATCTGCCCCTGGACCCTCAGATCTGCCCCTGGACCTTCAGATCTGGAAACTTAAGTAGGAACCACAGGTTTCTCCCAGTGTTCAGAGGAAAAGAAACCCCTTTCATGTGATCCTGGGTTTTTTGACCCTTTGCAGTATCTGCTGGTACCCCATGGGAGTCCTTTGTTAAACTGAGGAAGTTATTTAGTAACTTGGATGCCACTCTGGGTTTTCCAGGTTGGTCTGGCGGGATCCGTGTCGCTTCTGCACCTCATCTGCTTGCAGGGGCCTCTCTCTGGCATCTGTGCGACAGCCCCCACCTCATTCGTCTCTCTACGGGGTCTTTAACCAGCTGTGGTGCACCCTGATGAGCCAGTGGCCATGTAGGATCTCCTCTCAGACCCCTTTTCTTCCGCTCTGGAAATGCGTGTGACTGAACCCAAGTCACTCTGGGATTCTGCCGGACCCACCACAGGCTCCCTTGGGATTCTTTCTTTCGCTTCTCACCTTTCAAGGTTTAGTAACTGACTTTGGTCTAAAATCAGAATTCCTCACTGCCCATCAGTTCTTACAGATCTCCACGGCTTGTGCAACCCGGGTGTATTATGCCTTTTCCCGTCCTGTTGAATGCCCTGCCCCGGGCTTTAACTCAAACTCTGTTGTTGTCTTTCGATCTCCATCTGTTTAAGAGATCCCAGCCCAAACCCAGGTCCCTGAACATGGTTTGCTGGGTATTATGGGCGAAGGCTGTGTGCAAGCAAAGGGGATGGGATCCCCGCTCTCGGAGCCTTCGAGAGCCGCACAGAGACCCTGCTTGTCCTCCCAGGTGCTGTCAGTGCAGGCGTGCACGCATTCTAGGCGGATGAGCTAATGACTTTGGATGGGGCTAGTGCCCTGCCAAAACCATGAGTCACTCCACTTACAGGTATGGAGGACAGTGAGCATGCTCTGTTGCCATGGGAACGTGAACATGTATTCCTCTCGAAGCAGAAGGAATTCGCTTTCATTCCTCTGGTATGTCGATGTTTCCCACACGATTCCCCGGGCACATCTGTTCTCCCTAAGGCGGTGCTGTGCTCCTCACACCCTTCCCCTCTCCCCAGACTCATCGTCGCTGTCTCCCGGTGGGGGGCCTGGTCCCATGTCAATACATTTGACCCCCATGTGAATTTGTAGGTACAGCCAACACCCAGTCACGCCTCTGATGCCTCACTTGAAGTTTCAGTGACCTGGGTATGAAGTAGGGCAAGCAGAAAGCTCGGTATTTTCTTGAGATGAGGCAGTATGATGAGGTGACAAGGAGCAGGCTTTAAGGTTGGACACTTTGGGCTCAAGTCCGCTCTCTGTCACCCGTGAGCTCTGTAAGCTTGATACAATATTTTTTTCTTTCCTTAAAAGGTAAACTGGGGTAATCCCTATTTTGCCTGGCCTGGGTAGGACTAAACTGAAGCATGCTAAAGTACGTGGCGTGTCAGCGCATAAGTGACTGTTCTCTTTGCTTCTGCCTCCCAGCACCCATGGCGGCATTGAGGCTCCTGAGAAGGTAGCCAGGGGGCTGGCACGCCCGGGGACAGCTGTCTAGAATTCGGAACTTGGGCTGTGGGCACGTTCTACCTTGCAGGGCTTGGCTGTTGGGTGTCCAGGCTGGGTTCTCTGGCTGCAAACATCAGAAACTGATTCTGCCTGGTGTAAGCGAAGTGGCGTTCATTGTAAAGACGCTGGAAGGGCCCAGAATGGGCGGGAGGCTGACGGGACCTGAAAACCAGATAGAAACCCAGGTGCTGAGCTGCATGAGGCCTGGAGCTGTAGGGATAGATACCAGGCCCGTTTTACAGCACAATTGTGTAGTCAGCTTGGCTCCTTGGTGATGGCTGGGCTTCACCCATCGCTCCAAGTGTCAACAGAGAGCATCTGTGACAAAGGAGCACCCTGGGGACCCTTTGGATTTGGAGGTCTGGCACCTGGATCATTAGCCTCACAGTGGACGTGCCCAGTGGGGGGCGGGAGAGAATGCCTTAAAAGAGAAGCGGGGGTAGGACACTGGGCAGCGTATGCAGCAATGTCTGCGGCAACGCTCTCGGACAGATCCCACTCTGGGCTTCTTTGGGGAAAATGAGAGGCTTGAACCAGATAACCTCCAAGAACCCTTTAATTTCTATTTTTTTTTAAATAAAAGATTTATTTGATTGCTTGAGAGAAGGTGGCGCAGGGCAGAGTCATCTCCATAGTTGTGCATCATCTGTTGGGACATGGTTTCATTCCACACAGGTGGATGTGGACCCCTGGGGGGCAGGAACTATCTAACACCGTAGGTTTAAACTCAACTTTACTGAGCTAGAATTTACCATACAATGACATTCAGCCATTTTAAGTGTACGGGTCAATGACTCAACAAGTGTATACACCCATGTATCTACCACTTTAATTGAAGTGTAGGACATCTTTCCAGAAAGTTCTCTCTTGTCCATTTGCAGTCATTTTCTCTTCTCCCACTCATCTCAGGTCACCTCTGACTTCCATCCTGTAGATTAGTTTTGCCTATTGCAGAATTCCATAGAAATGGATCATGCCGCATGTACTCTTGGCTTCTTTTGTAGAGGATAATGTCTGAGATTTGTTTATATTGTTGTATCAGCGGCTCGTGTCTTTTTATGGCTAAGTAGAATTCCATTAGTTGAATATACTCTAATTTGCTTCTCCATTTGTCAGTTGATGGACACTGGAGTTGGTCCCAGTTTTTAGCTGCTAGGATGAATCCTGCTGTGAGCATTTGTCTCCGAGTCTTTCAGATGTGCTCTCTGTTCTCTTGCATAAATACCTAGCAGTGAAATTGCTGGGTCGTAGGATAAGTGTATGTTTAACTTGATAAGAAATGCCAGAATGATTGCACTTTGCTTTTCACTCACAGCAATGGAAGAGCTTACAATGGTTTAGCTGGTTGTCAGCTTTTTCTTTTTCAGCCATTCTCATGAGCAGACCATCGTTCCTCACTGTCCTTTTAACTGGCATTTTCTTGGGGATTAATGAAATTGAACGTGTTTCATGTGCGTATCGCCATCTCTGGATTTGACAAGTGTTAGCATTTACCAAATGTCAGTCAGGAATAATACGTGACGTGGCGTTAACAATCCTCGTGTGTCCCTTTAATTTTGTTCCTTTTCTCTTTCTGTCCCTGAAGGTAACCACCATTCTGTGGTTGGTACTGTGTTTCCCTGAAAGTAAGACATTCCCCCAAAATAAGACCTACTTACAGTTTTGCCTTTCGCTGAAATATAAGGCATCCCCCCGAAAATAAGACCTCCCTGAAAATAAGGCCCCCACAAATTCTGAAAGAAATGGAGTCACAAGAAATTCACCAGGAAATTCAGGGTCTGGATTGTTAGGATGATGTTCCAGAAGATGATGACATGACTGTCATTGAATAAATGAGTCAATGGACCATAGATTGTCGTACATGGAAATAATGGTAGTAACAAGAAATTCTTGATACTGTAGGATTCACAGTTTGTCTGGTTATGCTGGTTTGTGATGACAACTACTACCGTACCGTATACAGGTAATAAATTTCCTTTTTTTGTTGTTCAACAATAAATGTGTACTGTATTCTTCTTCATGGAAAAATAAGACCTCCCCTGAAAATAAGACGTAGCGCATCTTTGGGAGCAAAAATTAATATAAGACACTGTCTTATTTTCGGGGAAACAGGGTATATTGTTTCTACAGCATGCTTTAAAAACTATTAGCGTGTGCAAATCTGCAGTAGTATTCTCTAATGTTTTCTGTTACATTTTTTGTGTTTATAAACTCACATGAAATGTACCACACTGTATTTGTCTTTTTGCGATTCGCTTTTTCCACGCTTTATGGTTTTGTGGTTTATCTATGTTGCTACGTGTAGAAATGGTTTTACCTGCTGTAGGGTTTTCTAGCATGTCCATATTTCAGTTTGTCTCTATTGGTAGGTAGACAGTTTAGGTGACTGTCAGCAATGCTGCCATGTTTATCCTCACGCACAGTGTCTCACGGTGTACTTGTGTGATCATATTCCCCTTGGGCTCGATACCTACAAGAAGAATTTCTGGGTCTGAACAACTCTTGTCTGGGTTGTTGAAATGGCGCTGCATTTTGAGATTAATTTGGAGAGAAAAGGCTCTTTAGTGGTATGGAGCCTTCTATCTAGAAACCAGTTCTATCTGTTCATTGATTTACGTAGATCTTCTTTCATGTATCTCAGTACAGTTTCATACTTTTTTTCATACCAGTTTATTTTTTTGTTTTTGACACAGAGAGAGACAGAGACAGAGAGGAGGAGGAGGGCCCAGAGCCGTCTCCATAGTTGCACGTCATTAGTTTTTGACATGGTTTTGTTTCACACAGGTGGGCGGGGTCCACACAGGGCAGGAACTGGGCCGGGGCCTCCTGCATGGGAGGCACATCTCCTCGAGCCAGGGGCTGAACCGGGAGGTGAGAACCGAAGCAGGACTCTCACACATGAGAAGCTTGCCCAGGCAGGAACCGAACTGGGGGCCACACCCCAGTTCAGCACATGGGTCCGCACGGGCCGGAATTTGATCCTCAGACCTCAGGGCTGCAAAGTGAGCACTTAGCCTACTGAGCCATCCCAGCTTCCCCTTCATACAAGTCTTGTACTTTTCAGTTACGTTTATTCACAGCTAACTTACAGTTGTGTGGCTCTTGTGAATGGTACGTTTCATTTCTTTTATCGTTCATTTTTATCAAAATAATCGAATTATAAAAAGTAAATGCATTCTTCTACCTCAATCTACCCCCAAATCCTTCTCAAAGGGTACCACTTTTAACTACAGGGCTTGATCCCCATTTTTGTAAATAATATATGTATACTGTTATTTCTAATCCTCCACCCCCTTTTCCTACCTCCCAGAATGACACCATAAGTGTGGCTATATCAGAGTCTGGTGTTTATTTTAGTATGCCTGTGTAAGTTAATCATGGGTGAGCTATTTATTGGTTTCTGCTTCTTTGATGGGGCCATTTTTTCTTTTCCATAGTGAATTTAAAAATTGAGGGAAGCCGGGATGGCTCAGCATGTTAAGCGCTTGCTTTGCAGCCCCGGGGACCCAGGATCGAATCCTGGCCCCAACCCGTGTGGTCCCATATGCTGAACTGGGGTGTGCTTTCTATGCAGGAGGCCCCCCCAGTTCAGTACAGCATCAAAAAGAAGCCGTGGTCATGAATAATAGCCTTGTCTTATTCCCAACTTTACAGAATTTCCCGTGTTTTCCATTCAGTATGAACTTTATTCCAATTTTTTGACAGCTACCATTTAAGAAAATTATGTTCTAGTCCTAATTTTTAAGTTTTAATCACAAAGCAGCGTGAGTTTTGTCAGATGCATTTTCTGATCTAAATTATCCTATTTTTTCACCAATAACCTTTTAAAGTAGTGAATCTAACAAATGAGTTTTCTGATGGCTTAGTGTTCCTGGAAAATCCCTAGGATCTGCTCGTGTGTATTTAGGATTTTTATGCCTATGCCCTGTGAGGTTAGGAGGCTGACTTTAAATTACCCTATAATGTTTTACTTTGAAAGTTGGCATCAGGGTACTTGAAGAGGAACTGAGTGATTTTTCTCTTTTTTTTTTTAACATATCGTGTAAGTGCTGCCCTTTCCTTCAAGGCCTGGAAAAAAACAACAACAACTTGTCAGTAAAACCACATAGATCCATTATAGTTTGTTAAGATAGATTTTAGGCTGTTGGATCAATTTTGTTTTGAAGGTTATAGATCTATTCAGGTTTTCTATTTCCTCTTGAGTCAATTTGGAATATTTTATTTTTCTGGAAAATGATCAGTGACAGGAGATGGCAGATAACCAGGTGGTTCCAACACTTGTGGAAAAATAGCCCCTTCAGCTGATTTATGCGACTAACACCTCAAAGGTAGGAGGCGGGTGATCGAACTTAAGAGCTTTTCAGCATTTTGTATTATTCAGAAGGAGAAAAGAGCTATTGATTAACTTTATACTTGAAGTCAAGTGTGCATGTTAAAAATGTCAGTGCAACCACCTAAGCAGTAGAAATAGATCCTGTAAAGGCCAAGTTGGTGAGGGTGGGAGGGAGAATAAAGAAAAGGCAATCAATCCAATAGAAAGCTGGGAGGAAGCAGAAAAAGCAAAGAGAATAAGCTCAGTAAAGAGCTTTTCATGATGATGATCTTTACGCAGCACCTTCTCCAGAGAAGCCTTTCTGGATGGACCCGCCTCCCCCATTTTTTCTCTTAGCACCACACACCCCGCTCACTCTGCACCTGCCTGCCTGCCATCTTTCTTATGGGAGCCAAATTCTTCGCCGACTGAGCTGGAGTCATTTATCTGCTTATTCTGAATGCCTGACAGCTACAGAAGGTGCCAAAACAATGTACACATATTTTAAGAAAGGAAACAACTGTATTTAAAATTGTAAGAATCAATATAGACCAGTAACAAAACATGAATACTAGTCACGTTTGACGTCTGCCATGACAAGAGGTGCTCCAAGTGGTGACCATCAGCGTCCAGACACTTCTGATGATGGCGAACTACTGCTTGAGCCACGTTGACCAAAGTGTCCACTTGTGTCCCTGCGCGTGCTGTTTCCGTTGACCCAGCATCTCAAACTCATCACGAACGCGTGCAGTTGTTAGGCGAGTTGGAGGTTCTGTGGCAGACTCACACCTCCATGGTCGTTGTACTTCCACAACGTTCTGGAATTTCAAATACCACTTCCAAATGGCCTTGTGCTCCTCGAAGGACAACTGAGCTTCTTCCATTTCCTTTGACTGTCCTGCCTGTTGCACGGTGCCGCTAACCTTCATTGGATGAGTGCCATCTGTTGAGTGAACGGCCTACGACACATTGCTACCGTCATTCAATTCAACTTCGAAAAGTAATCCATAGACAGCATCTCTTCAAATGCATGTGCACTTTTTGGCACCCCTGATATACAAGTATAGCGGGCACCCCCCAAAATGCTTGAATGAGCATGAAAAAGAAATAGATAAGTGGACAGATGGGCAAATCAATCCTGAAACGTTACTCCCATCAGGTTCAGTGGCTGCGGGGTGACAGTTTCATGATGGCCTTGGTTGATCCGTGAGGCAGGGAACTGAGGAAGTGTAATACCTGCAGCCTTGCATTCAACTGGGGGGAAACAAAGTCCGTTGCAGCTGCCTCACCCAAAACTGCCTGTAAATTCCTGAACCACCCGTGCATGTGGCTGTTAGGAGCTGGGTGAGTGCATGGCAGTGCCCTGAGATTGACCTTGTGCAGGTAGAATAGCCTTCATGCTGCTTCTCACACGCAAACGATCGTGTAGTTCAGCTGGGGTGCTTGTGAGCATGGAGACTGTGATGCGGGAGGTCTGACAAGCTCAGAGCTGCTGGTTCAGGGATGAGGCTTTATGTGGCCAAGACTTCAGGCTGTCACCTACACGAGGCTTTCCCCAGGTGCTTGGGGACAGCGACAAAGTGGCCCTGTCCTTGTAGAACAGGCTCACGTGGAAAGCATGACTTGCAGGATTGATACCAGCTAAGGTGAAAGCGAAGGGAGGGGTACCCCTTGGCGTTAAACTGCAAGGCATGGACAGGCCCCTCCCCCGCTCCGCACAGGCCCCCGGGGCGGGATGAGGCCGCTGGGCTACCTGCACAAGGATCACCCTCCTCCTCATGTTCCTGTCTCTCCAGCGGAGCCACACAGCCTGTTGGGGCACGTTGCATACCGGAAAGCTTTGCGGTCCACATACGACTTGTCACTGTTCTCTGGCCCCGCCACACTTTATCTGTGCCATCAAAGTACTCCCATTTCCTCACCTTGTTCCTACAAGCCTTCACCTTGCTGTCACTCTGGTGCCCGGGCAGGGAGGACCCTGCCTCTTATCTACTAACGTGTCACCTGCCCTAGGGGAGACAGGGGCAGCCTTGCTGTGCACACTGGGGATTATGACGTAGGCTGGAGAGCGATGACAACCTGACATCCACTCTCTTCTTAATGTTCAGCCCCCGTTTTTAGACCAATGGCACACATCCAATGAGCAGCGTCCCCAAGCGCAGATGAGCCACTAAAGATAGGCCACGGGCATTGGCCGTCATGTCTCAACACCGTGCCAGCAAGTGGTTCATTCTGTCCTTGTTCTTATGCTCGTGTCCATTCCTGTGGTGGGGAAGCTCATAGACCGAGGCGTTCCTCCATCCGTAAGTGATGGAATGTGGGAGTTCTCTGGGCGTGGTCTGGCCCCAGGGTTTGGCGGAGAGTGTATTTTAAGCCCGAAGAACCTCCAACACAGCAGGGAAATCTGAAACTTGAATACCTTTCTGGGATGTCCCCAAACTCCTGGGCCCTAGCCTTCCCTAATTTCTGACTTCGGCCGAACAAGCTGTTGGACCTGCTGGAGGCCAGGCCTGGTGGTGGGTGAGAACAGACCTCGGCCGGTGGCCCTATCCAGCTAGGATCGAATCAAGTGGCTTGGTTTTCATTACCGTTATTTTTGTGCTCAGTGTATATTTCCGGCAAACGTTACTAGTTTCAGAAATACTATGACATAGTCTGAGAAATACAGTTATTTTTTGTTTTTTGGGTTTTTTTAAGTGCGAAAGTGAGTCAGCCAAAAATATTAACTAAACGAGGAAAAGTAGTATGAGATTATGCTGAAGATGATAATGATTGTCAGTGAAAGACAGGCTCCCAGGAAAAGGTGGGTGTAGGGGTTAAAGGTGAGATTGACCAGAGTTCAAACTCAGTAAGCAGTGGGACCATGAGCAAGTCATTTCACACCCTGAAGCCATAGTTGACTCTACTATAAGGTGACCAGATGTCCCACTTTTGGCGGGACAGTCCCGGTTTTTAACAATTTGTCCCGCGTCGTTTTAAAAAAGTCCCAATTTTTGGAAAGAATGCACGACAAGCTAGGGAACGGTAGGAGATAGACCAAATTTTTAATCAAGAACCCCCTCCCTCCCCCCGCCCCCTCCGGTCAATGGTGTCCCACTTCACCAATGTTAAAATCTGGTCACCGTACTCTACTACAAACTGTGAATAATACAGTCTACTCCCCATTAACAGAAACTGAAGCAACCGGCACTCTCAAGCAGCCAGCAGGTTACTTGAGATTTTGCTGTTTGCCTGAGAGTGCTGGTTGCTTGAGTTCTGGGTAATGGAGAGCCTCCTTACATTTATCCGGTATCTACCAGTCCCCATGGGTGCTGTTAGCTGAGTCTACTGTAATATTAAATGAGCGTCAATATTAATATTCATTGAATATTAAATTAAATGCGTGTCATGTGCTTTTCCTAATGCCTGACACAGAGGAATAGTAAGTCGTGGTGGTTATTATATAAAGTCTATTTCAGCCTGACACATTACCTCGGAAGCTGGAATTCCTGAGGGAAAAGTGCTGTCACTGGGCACAGGTGAACGGCAGACCAGCATGCTTTGTGAGGTGCTGAGCTCTCTTTCTGGTCCCCTGTCTAGGAGTTGGTGACAGGAATCTGCTCCTGGATGGGCCAGACCTCAGGGGAGGTCCTACCTAATGAGCATTCAATAGCCTATGTGCAGAAACAGGCCTGAGGGGGATGCCAGGATAGCTCAGCGGGTGAGCGCTTGTCTCACTACCTCCAGGTCTACGGTTCGATTCCCATTTCTGGCCCCTGCAGCCTCATATGCTGAACTTAGGTGCAGCTGGCCATGCGGGAGGCCCCTGATTCTATTCCCACCCCACACAGCCCCACATCCACCTGTGTGGAATGAAACCATGTCACAACTAATGATGTACAGCTATGGTAAGGTGACCAGACGTCCCACTTTGGGCGGGACAGTCCCGATTTTTAACAATTTGTCCTGCGTCCCGCAGTGTTTTTAAAAAGTCCCGATTTTTGGAAAGAATGCACGACAAGCTAGGGAATGGCGGGAGATAGACCAAATTTTTAATCAAGAACCTCCTCCCCACCGGTCAATGGTGTCCCGCTTTACCAATGTTAAAATCTGGTCACCTTATGCTATGGAGACTGCTCTGGGCCCTCCCTCTTTTCTCTCTTTCTCTCTCTTTCAAAAACAATAAATCTTTAAAAAATCTTTAAAAAAGAAAAGAAAGAAACAAACCTAAGAGTGCTCCCCTTACAAAGCCTTGCTTGGCAGCATGGCCCTTGGCTGGCACCGGGGAATTGGAAAGTTAGGGAGGGCACCTGCCATTCCCTAAACATAGGTTAAACACTGGCTATCTTTTTGGGGTCTGCAGTTTGGGTCCATGCTGGGTTGAGTGTACCCACAGGACTGCTCCTCATCCCCCTCCCACCAACACCCATCCTGTACCCCATGAAATTCCTGCGCATCTCTGGTCGACAGCACTTCAGACCTCCGTCACAGCTCCTTGCGTGGGGGAACCGAGCTTGTCCTGTGTAGCTGTGTGCACCCGGAAGCGCTGGCTGCACCGGAAGTGTGGACTGCGCCCGGAAGTGCTGGCTGCACAGCACTGGCAGCACTGGCTGCACCGGGAGCGCGGACTGCACCCGAAAGCCCTGGCTGCACCGGAAGTGCGGATTGCACCTGGAAGCCCTGGCTGCGCCGGAAGTGCGGACTGCACCCGGAATCGCTGGCTACAAGCTCACTCCAGCTTCCTCAGGAATTTGCCCAGTACTTTCTCACTGTACCCAATTTTCTTTGCTTCCTTTTGCTGTAATAAATCATGACCTTGAGCAGATGGCATGCTGAGCCCTGGGACTTGTCTTAGTGAATCCCCAAGCCCAGGGGTGACCCTGCAAACCTGACCATCTCTGCCTTTGAGAGGGGATGGACAGACAACCCAGGGCTCCAATGGCCTCCTAGTGTCAGAGGGAGGGAGGGGGTGGGGTGGAGTCTGTCAAGAGCAAATGGGAGACCGGCCCCCTCTTGGGGGTGCCAGCGTGATCTCACTGAGTGTCTCAGGAGCAGATGAAGAGGTTGGCGAGGCACAAGTGGCTGTTTATTGTGTGTGGCTTCCCTCTCTACTAAATCTCTGAAGGAGGGATCATAGACCACACCAGTTCATGCAGAAGCGACCAAGGGGAAGACCATTGCTGGATCCAGTAGTGTCAGGAACACCCCCCACCTCCACCCCTGTTCTTGACAAAAGGTGATGTGACCACACCTCAGGGGTCAAGGTCAAGATTAGGAAATGTGGCTATCAACTCCCCCACAACCACCACCAGGAAATCCAGCTCAGTCATGGAATCAATTGTCTACAAATCTGGATCTCTCTTCAGACTTCTTCAGACACCAGGGGGTGTTTTTTTTCTTTGTTATCTCTGATCACAGCTGGTGGAACCCAGGTAGGGCAGGGCACACAATGTCCCCCAAACCCGCCATGGTCAGCGGGTCACATAGACAGACATTCCTGGCTGGAGGCTGGCAGGGCAGGGGCTGGTGGTTCTGTGCAGGTTTCCAGGGGCGGGTATTTGGCTGGTAGCCCCATGGTCCCACTGGTCTTTTTGTCTGATGCCCCCCAGGCCCATGGGGGTGAGGGAGAGGGGAGGTGGGATAGAGGTAAGCTCAGAAGTGAAGGGAGTTGGGATGAAAAGGGGGGGGGGGGCAGAGGAGACGCCAGTTGAGCTGGCGAGAGGTTTGGAACCACCTAGGTGCCCTCACATTTTATGAGGAATGGTAAGGTCTGCAGTGAGAAAGGCTGGCACTGGTAACAAGGGCAGGCCCATTCTAGGTACTTCCTGTATATTAACCCTTCACGAGGCCTGTTCTCCATTTTCACTGAATCCGACATGTCCAGAGAGTTCAAGTAACTTGCCCAGGCAGATCCGCACTTGAACTCAGGCAGTTTGACTCCTTGGGTGCTCCTTCCTCTTCACCACAACCCTGTAAGACTTGACTTAGAAATGGTCTCTTCTGACACCAACATTCAGTGACCCCCCCGAGGAGCCAGGCAGAGCCGGTCTTGGCCACCTGGCAGAATGAACGTGACCTCCCAGGCATTCTGTACTAGTTCTCTAGTCTTTCCGACAAGTCTTTGAAGTCAATACACAATGTTTCAAAACGAGGCTCTTTGAGCTTCTGCAAACACCCCCGCCGGAGTCATGGCGGGTGCTGCGAGTGTTCTGGGAACCTCCGTACTTTGGGAAACCCCGCGTGCTGCACCGCTTCAGGGTCCAGGTCTGCAGGCCGCAGCGGAAGCAGAGAAGTCCGGTCTTGATCTATTTCTGCCCCGCGTCTTATGCGTGTTCTGACACAGCACTTCCATGTGGCTGATGTGGGCTTCGGGATGTGGTCAGAGCGGAGGGACGTTGTCCCAGCTGCTTGAGTTCTCTGTGGGGGCGGTGGCAGCAGCCACCCAGCTTAGGTCCAGGCCCACCCTGACACCCTGGCAGGCTTGGGCAGCCTCTGGTGTCCCAGTGGTGGGGCCTGGGGACTACCTCCTGTGCCCTGCATCAGCACGATCTGGTTCTCTCCAGCTGAGGGCCTTCCCCTCTCCTTCTCTCCGGTGACTACGCATGGACCACCTTGAGAGACCAGAACCCCCTTTACAACAGCTACAGGTCAGAATCGGTTGAGTTGTAAGAAACGGTCTCAGCTGCACTTGGCTTCCTGTCATCCTCCTGTCTCTGTCCCGCAAGGCTCTGTCCCCCTCCCTTCTTCTTCCAATCCAGAAGGTACCTCTCCTACCCCACAGCTCTCCTGGTCACTTGGGGAAATGGGGGTGCGTGTGGGTAAGTATTCTGATTAGCCTCGTCTTACTCTGAGCTCAAGGCCCCTGGTTCCAGCTCCCCAAATGTCCCTGAACAGGCCTCCTGCTGGGGCAGCCAGCCCTGCTTGGCACCCCGCTCTCTCCGGTATCTTCCACTCTGAGCCCCTTTCTCTGACACTCCCGCTATGTCTTCTCCCAAAGCCATGTGACTTGCCTCACTGTGGAGCCCCAGAACGGCCAGCTTCGCGGGGAACTAGTGTTAGGAGACTGTCCTGAGGTGGGTGGGACCTGACCTTCAAAAGAGGATGGGGCTGAACGACCTAGGGGAGAGGCTGGTCATTCCAAACAGAAGCGAAGTTTATTAAGGGCATATGTGCACGGAAGCAGTGTCTTGCGTGGCAGCAAGATGGTGGCTCTTTGAATAGAGAAGGGGACTGTGGCTTGAGACATACAACCTCCAGGTGGCTTGTGCTTGTTAAGAGCTATATGTTCTGAAAGCAGTAAACAACTTCACCAGCCTACGCACCACGGGAGATGGAGATGCTGGCTCAGGAGGGCTGGAAGGTGGTGAGTGAGCCGCCCTGGCCCTTGCATTTGAAGATCCCGTCACCAAAGCGTCTTTGTGCTTCACTCGGTATTTGCATGACTAACGTTGGATCTGCTGAGAGCCCTGTTTGGGAAATGGAAAAGGGAAGTGGGGTGCCCACTTCTGCTGCAACGGGGCTCTCTCTGGCAGCGAAGGAAGTGACTCACTGTGGGGACAGTGCAACAAAGGGACTTAAGCACTTTTCCACCCCTTGGAAGTGAGAGCCCTGGGCCCGGGGTTCTGAAGGCGCATCGGGCCAAGGTGAGCAGGTTAAAGGGGAGGTGACATACTAGGGAGTTGCAGAGCCCACTGGGCAAGGTCTGCCCTCCTTTGTCACTGTGAAGTCCATGACCTTGGGCTTGTCCCCGCAGACAGATCCTCGGTACCACCTTACTGGCAGCACATGCACACACACACACACACCTGGGACCAGCTACTATTTGAACCTCCATGTCTTCTGTGTAACGTGTAATTATAGAACCTCCCTCAAGGGGGTGGGCAAGATTGAGTGAATGGGCTTAAAACTGATGAGAAAACAGGCACGTTATCAGTGCCACATACGTGTTGTTGTAATTTTCTGAGGTGGAGACAGTTTAAGGTCACCTGCCTCCAACCCCGGGTGAATATTAAATGAGACAATGAACATAAATGTTTAGAGCGGGCCCACACCACTCTCTCCACACTGGGTGGAAGCTCCCTGTGGGCAAGGACTGTCTGTCCTGCTGGCTGCTGCCGTTTCCGGGTCTGGAAGGGTGTGTGGCGCGTGACAGACGCACAGCCAGCGGTTATCCGAGGGACCCGTGAATGAATGCATTGTTTCCGCAGGCGACCTCCTGATGCAGGTGGTCCCATGCCCTAACGTGCCTCGCACATCGGGTCGGGGCTTTGCTAGAGCCATGGCTTCCGTGCTTTTTTGGAGCAGAGAGACGAGGCTTTGGCAGAAAATGCTGGATAACTGCCACAGAGAAGTTAAAAAAGCACCTTGCTGGGCCCAGCAGAGGTTACAGAATGTCAGGGGCTCACCTGGAGTACAGGGCAAACGGACACGCGCTTGCATGCTTGTGTACGTGTGCCCTTGCGCGCGCACGCACACATGTGTCCTTGCACATGCGCATGTGCCTATGCGCGCGCACATTTGCGTGCGCATGCGCACATATGCGCCCTTGAGTGTGCGCATGCTCCCTTGCGTGCGTGCGTGCGTCCTTGCGTTTGTGTGTGCGCCCTCCCGTGCCTGCACTGGGTGTCTTTGTGGCTCTGCCTATCATTTTGATGGAGGAGGGGAGGGAGCCAGGACTCCTTTTGTCAGAATAACATGAATGGAGGGAAGTCCCCATGAAACAACAGAGCTACCCTCTGCTGCCCCTTTTGACTCTTAATGGCACCTTAGTTTGGGGCCGAGGGACCTTAGTTTGGGGACGTCCTTTGCAGAAGGTTAGCCTCCTGCTAGCTGTAGGGCCCGATGGGCCTCCTGAACAGCCACCCCCTCCTCGCTCCCGACCTCACACAGAGCACAGGGCTCCCTTGGGTACCCACAGGAACAAGGAGGGAGGCGCAAGAGGCCGTTTGGTGTGGGGACTGAGAGCTGCAGGGTCATTAGAAGTGCACGTCTGCTAGTGGTCACTCCTGGGGGAGCAGAGAGGGAATGGGGGTGTGAACAGCTCTGGCTGGCTCATTCAGGGATTTATGAGCCCAACCCCCCCCCCACCACCACCACCACCACCAGCAAAGCAGCATTAGCCTGTAGTTTGAACTTACTCACATAAAGAGATTTAAGCGTGCTAGGCTCCTTGTGTGCGTGTGCCTTCTGTAAGAAAGATGCATTTTACATGTTTCTAGCATCTGTGTGTCAGAAAAGAATCGCCTGAGGATGATGATTCCAGAACAGTGATAGAATCGGCTTTAAAATATTTAACAGAATAGTAAAAACAAACAAACCAAAAAACAAAAAATATCTCCTGTTCTGTGATCTCCAGAAGTTCTACAGTTGATCTCTGCAGAAATGGAGTGACATCAGGGTCACCAGGGAACCAACTAAGACCTGGTGGGTGTTAGTCTGCACCAGGGTTTCTCAACCTCGGCACTATTGACATTTTGGGCGGGATAATTGTTTGTGGTGAGTGGGGGGTCCCGTGGGTTATAGGATGTTCAGCAGCATCCTTGCCCTCTACTCATGAGATGCCAGTCGCCCTGTAGGGAAGGCCCAGTAATACTATCCCTTCCACTCAAAGATGTTCAGGTCCTAGCCCCTGAAACCCGTGAGTGTTGGCTGACATGGCAAGGGGCATTTGAGACTGCCAATGGAATTCAGGCTGCAAATCAGCTGCCTTTGAGATGGGGCGATCCGCCTGGGTTATCCAGCGGGCCCAGTATAATCACAAGAGTCCGGCAAGTGGAAGAGGAAGACAAGAGAGAGGACCAGAGAGATGGCAGTGTGTAGGGCACTGACCCACCACCCCTGGCTTTGAGGATGGAGGAAGGGAGCACAAGCCCATGAACGCAGGTGGCCTCTGGGAGCCAAGAAGACAAGGAAACAGATTCTCCTGGTGCCTCCACAGGGAGCACAGCTGCTGACACCTGGCTTTTAGCCCAGTGATACCTGTTTCTGAACGACAGAACTCCCAGATAATAACTTTGTGTGATCTTCGGTCTCTGAATGTGTGCTAATTTGTTAGAGCAGCAATAGGGAATTGATATGAGGGGGGACCACCCCCAAAATGGAATATATTTGTAAAAAATTGTGTGTTTATTGTTGCATGCTTAAACTTCAATCACCTTCGAAGGACTCTCCATTGGATGCAGTGCACCCACTGAGACGCCTTTTCCCTGGGCTCAAAACAGCTTTGGAACTCATTGATTTTGGTGACTTCAGTGTTTTTGCCATTTTTTGTTTTACCTCTTCCACGTGGGCAAAAACATCTCCATTTGCGGACTTTTTACAGCCTGGGAAACAACAACAACAAAAAGTCGCTTGGGGTGAGATTGGGTGACTAGGGAGGGTGGGGCACGGGGGTCATGCCGTTTTTGGTCAAAAAGAGCTGAACACTCAGCGCAGGGTGGGCAGGTGTGTTGTCATGTTGCACGTTGTTCGTGTACATCACCCACCATGAAGTGGACAAACGTTAAAAGAGTCTCCGAAAAAGATTCACAGAAGCTGAACGCAGCCTCTCACAACCACACCAGCACGTCCACGGATGCAGATGGGTCCCTAGAACGCTCCCCCAGCGGGGGAAGCCGGTGCTACAAGGGGCCCGCCCTCCAGAAATCATTCTGGTTTCTTTGCCCCCCACCTTGTATACTTGCCTACCTCTCCCAGCACCACATCTCTCCAGACATTGTCATGCGTCCCCTGTGGGCCAGAGCTCACCCCAGTTCACAGCACTGGCTGTGTGCAACTCGCCATATCGTTGGCCTAGAAACCGGGAGAGGAAACAGTTTCTCTGTTTCGTGACGTGAATCACGTTGGGCACACCCACGAGGAAGGAGCCAGAGGTATAAGAAAGGGCAGACGCCTCAGCTGCTACCCCTACGCCCCTCCCAGGGGCTCCTGAAGCTCCCTGTGTCATTACGAACCCAGCATTCCTGTCCGTGCTTGTTGCAATTTGAATGAAACGAGAAAAGAAGCTGCAGTGTCTTCAGCTGCATCATAAAAGAGAATATAAAAACTCAATAAAACACTCAAATGTCCACTGAAGCAGCATTGCAGGGTCAGCAGTCCGGGTGTCGCTGGCACTGTGGGGAGGAGCCGGCCGGAGCCCCGCCCATGCTGGGGGCCATCAAGCCCGGGCCCCGGGCCAGACACACAGCCCCCTGGTTCCTGGGCCCAACCCCGATGCTCTAGTTCTGTGTATTTTGCTGAACGTGGAATCCATATGGTTCTGATTGCTTCAGAGCGATCCATCATCTCCGTGTGGCTTCGGGGCCAGAAACCATGCGGAGCAGCTTTGTGAAGCTGTGACTCTGGGGCACGTAGGCCGTGGGGCTTTTCTAGGGTCCATCGGGACAACTGCGAGGTGGAGAGAGGGACATGGGCCAGCACATGGGCCCCTTGCTGGCCTTTACCTTAGGTGACAAAGGCTCTTCATCCCAAGTGTCCTGGCTCAAACCACAAGTGGTTCTGTCTCACCTGCTGCCACAGGGTGGTCAGTTGGAGACAGCCTGTGGCTCTTTCTTGCAGGGCAGAGGCTGGGAGAGGAGAAGACAAAGAAGTCCATGAGCAAGGAGGATGTGGAGAAAGACGGGCTGTGTGCGTGGTTTTGGAGATGAAAGGGCCAGCCCCTTCTGTGATGGGCTGGCTTCGCTGTATCTGATTGGTGTGTGGAGGCCAGGGTACAAGAGGAGCCCCCCCAAATCCTGGAATGACCTGGAGGGCAGGCCCTTTGTGGTCCAGGCTTCCCCTGCCAGTTGAGCTAGGAGCCCATCTGCACCCGTGGACCAGCTGTTGTGGTGAGAAGCGGTGTTTGGCTGCAGTGAGTTTTTTTTGAGACTCGGTGTGTTGGCTCATTTCGTGATGGGTGATTGACATGAACAACGTGCGACATGACAACGCACCTGCCCACAGGGCACTGAACGTCCAGCAGTTTTTGACCCAAAACGGCATGACCCCCACGCCTTACCCTCCCCATTCACCTGATGTCTCCCCGAGTGACTTTTTTTGTTTGTTTTTGTGGATAAAAAAAGTCCTCAAAGGGACACCTTTTGCTGATGTGGAAGAGGTGAAACAAAGCAGCCAAAGCACTAAAAGACACGCAAATCAATATGTTCAAAAACTGTTGAGCCGTGGAAAAAGCATCTCATTAGGTGTCCTTAGAAGGTGACTGAAATTTAAATGTGCAAGAATGAAAGCACAACTTTTTATAAGTAAAGTCTGGGGGGTTTGGTGTCCCCTCTTGTATGGTGAATGTCGTAGGACACGACCCCCCAGTTCTGCAGAGTGGCCGGCCCGTTCGGCATTCCCGCCCGTGATGGGTCAGTGTTCCAGTTGCTCTGCATCCTTGGCGGGGTCAGTCTTTTAAATTTGAGTCCTTCCAGATCATGCTTTTAACGCGCATGAGTCTCCGAAGGCTTTTAGCGTCACCCAAGGTCCCCGGCCTCTTGGTGTGTCCTTGAATCCAGAACTTTTGACCTGAAGGCTGTGAACAGGCTGGGGGTTGGATGGGTGTGCTGCATAAAACCTAAGATGCCGGCAATATCAAGGCACACGTGGAAGCGTTAAGGCACATGCCCGGGGACTGGGGACATGAGACGAAGGTAGACACAGGAAGTGACAACAGCAACAAAAAAGATGCACCTCCTGGAATCCCAGAGGTGGGAGGAGCTAGGCTACTCTTCCATTCCTCCTATTCCCCTTTATTTTGGAGTTAAGGCTCAGAGAGGCCACCCAGCCTGATGAATGTCACTCAGCTCACTGGGGCCTTCTTGACTCTTGGCCTCCTATGAGCAGTTTCCAGAAGCATCCGTGGGACCTGCTTCCCCTCGGGCCTGGAGGAGCAGAGCTGTTCGCCAGTTGCTAGACCTGCTCTAGGCCTCAGGTCTGCTCCAGGCTGGAGCTGGCTTTAGGGAGAATTGTGCAGGGGCCGGCCGAGGCCACAGCTCCAACCCCAGCGGTGACTTCATGGGGAAGGAAGAGGTTCCCAGAAGTGTTCTCAGGGGGCCGTCCCCGCCCACCCGGGGGGACAGGGCGCAGCTGCCCTGGAAGGCTGTGGACATACTTTCCGGATTGCAGCACGCTTCTTGTGAATAGCATTTGTTGCGTTGCCACGGCAACACCGAGTCTCTATTTTAATGCTAACCTGCGTGGCTGCAACCTTCTATATATAAATGCCGCTTTGCACAGGGACTTAGCCGATGCTACAGGGACTCAGCGGATGGAGGGAAAGTGGCGGGGAACGACCAGCGTGTCACATTCACCAGAGGAGGGCCTGCGGGGCTGAGGTGAGTGGGACCCCTGGGCCGTGCTGGCCTATTCGGGGCAGGAGCTGCGAGCTCATTGGCTCGGGCTGAGAGAGGGGCCAAGGGGTGGGGGGCAGCCTTCTGTGGACACCTGCTGGCTGGAGGCTTGGCTCTGCTTTCCAGAGACTTCTGTGTCCCCACGTACCCCCCTCCTCGTTTCTCCAGTGTGTCTGGGCTGCCCAGGGGGTCCCCAGGCTCAAAGAAGAAGAGCCAGCCACGTAGGCTGGGGCAGCATCCGAGGTAAGCTCGGTGCGAAGCGAGTTTTTCTGGTGCCCGTGGACTTTACCTCTGTTCCCGGTTTTGGATCTTCGCCTCCCGGTTTGCGTTTTCTTAATTCCCGAGTGTGGCCCGTTTGTGCGTGGGCCAAAAGGTTCCAAATGGTGTGGGTGGACTTCTCAGGAGGAGCCGAAGGGCCCTGGGGTGTCTGTCGGCAGGCTCAGCTCCCTTGGGCTCTAGGTCCCGGAGAAGCCCAGAGAGGTTCCCGGTTCTGCCGGACGTCACACAGCCTGTCGTAGGGAGAGTGACGGGAACTAGGTGCACAGGGAGCGTCTGGCTCATGCATGCACGTGTGTCATATGTGTGTGTGTGTATCGTCAGGTCAAAGGGAGGTTTGTGGGTGTTCACACCAGAGTTCCCGGGGCCGCAAAGAGGGCGGTCGGCTCCCCCAAACGTGCTTCTTTCTCAGGTCACACATTGGCGACCAACGAGCCCAGGATCATGTAACAGGCCTGGAAGCCATTTGCGCTTCCGGAAGGAGCATGGAAGTTGGAGCCTGGCACCTGGGATTCGTGGGGCATCAGCCACTTCCGGTGTGACAACCGTGTCCACGCTGCCGAGGCCCTACTTGTCCCTCCTCAGCACCAGGTGTGAGGATCTTGTCCCCCAGCGTGTTGCCGGGAGGACCACGCCGGGGGCCCTGAGCCGGGGCCACACGTCCGAGGGCAGGGCCACTGGGAAACCGTGAGGCATCCACACGGCTCTGCTCTCCCCGCCAGCAGCAGGGGAGTCCCCACAGGTTGGGTTTCTTGGCGGGCAGTGACACACAGGATGGTCTCCCCGTCGCTGAGCGTCTCGTTCAGGCGAACTTTCCAGTAACATCATTCCACGAACATGTTATGCGCGTGGTGTTCGGAGGCTTGGACCCTGTTCTGGCAAAGAGAACACGTGTATGATCGTCTCAGGGCCTGTGAGCGGTCACCTCTGTAGGGCAGGGCAAGGAAAGCCGAAACACAAACCCCCTTCTTGGAACTTCTGATTCTTACCAAGGGAAGGGGAGGAGGCGATCGGGACCAGGTGAAGCAGAGGTTTTGAACCGGGACTCGCAAGCCACAGCGTGTACACCATCCGTTAACCGGCATACAAGCTAGACTAGGAGATACTGGTGTGCATCGTGTGGGGTAAAGGCAGTTCTCGCGATGTGACTGTTGCTTTGTGTGTCTATTGGGCTGTGAAGTAAGGTGAGCTTTGTACTGTGGGTCAGACTTTCAAAAAGAAAAGTAAGGTTCGAACACGGCTGGCCTTGCACGGGGGGTGCAGGACCGGCACGCTGTTCTGCAGGCGGCTGTGGGTTTCCCGTGCAAGGAAGGCCTGGGAGGAGAAGCGTTCTCGGGGGACGAGAGCCCCTTACGTGCCCCATGTAGAGAAGCTGGCGGCGTGCACCTTGCAGCACAGACAGGGCAAGCCGGCTGGGAGGTGACAGGTCTGGGGACCCCAGGTGGTGTGACAGCAGGAGGAGCGCCCCCTGTGGGTCGACTGAGAAGGATGCCTGCAACTCCTATTTCTTTATTGTTTGAGAGAAGGTGAGAGAGACAGAGAAAAGGGCCTAGGTCCAGAGCAGTGTCCCTCGTTGTACATCACCAGTCGTGACGTGGATTCATTCCACACAGGTGGCTGTGGGGCCACATGGGGCATGAACCGAACCGGGGGCCTCCTGCATGGGAGGCGAGAACGTTCACCGCCGAGCCATCCTGGTGGGTACCAGTGGTGATGCAGTTCAGCATAGGGCGTTGCATGGTCCGGGGGCGGGGGGTGGGGGCTGGGAATCGAACCCCAGACCTTGGGATTGTGAGGCCAACACTCCATTGCTGAGCCATCCCCGCCTCCCCCGCCTGTGATTCTTGCAGCAACTGCCCGGCTCACCCTGCCCTCTTCCCAGCAGCCTCAGAGCACACATCCCACCCCCCAGAGCCCTGCAGGTTGGGGTTCCACGTGCATGCCTTCCGGGCGGGGTACTTCTTCCCCCCCAGGGACAACCCAAGGTGCTGGCTTCCTGCTGCTCACACTTGCTATGGCCACGGAGTCATTTCACCTGCAGACCCTTAGGTCTGCGTCTGCCCTGCCGGAGGCTGCTAGGCCTGGCTCCCGCTTCCCTCAGCCCCAGAATCCCTTGCTTGTCTACACACTGCTCGCTGTACAGCCTTGTTGCTCATCTCCCTGTCTGCCTGTGTCCCCAGCTGCTGGCGCATGCCTGAGTCCTTACGCTGTGTCACTCAGCTTCCTCACCCACCGGCTCCCCTTCGGAACCCTCTCCTCAGCTGGTGCGAGCCACTTTTCCATACACACGGTCTGGCCACTTTTTCCAGAAACCTCGTCCTGTGCCGTCCCTGCCAAGACAGGTTAGCTCGGCGGAGGCACCCAGCTCTGGGGTGAGAGGGAGTTAGCCACACATTTGCAGCCCCTGGAAAGTGTACCCCGATACCCTAGAAGCTAGCATCCAGCTGTACCCACAAGGGGATGTTGGCAGTTAAGTTCTCAGCAAAAGGATACTTGTGGAAGGTAAAAATGCTCATTCATACTTTCAGTCTAGGATGGTGGTCGTCAGTTCTTGAGAACTGGCAGTGGTGGGGGAGGCTGGGATAGCTCAGCGGTTGAGCGCTTGCCTTGCAATCGTGAGGTCTGGGGTTCAGTCCTTGGCCCTGGCTCATGCAAACCCATATTTTGAATTGCGGCGCAACTGGTAACCGCTGGGATGGCTCAGTGGTGAAGGTTCTCACCTCCCAAGAGGGAGGCCCCTGGTTCGGTTCCCACCCCACGTGGGCCCCACGTCCACCTGCGTGGAATGAAACCAGGTCACAACTAATGATGTACAATGATGGAGACTGCTCTGGGCCCGCCCCCTTCTCTCTCTCTCTCTCTGCCCTCCCCCTTCCCTCAAACAGCCCCACCAGTCAAAACCAGGATCTGAACATTGGTGGCTAATGGGCAAAAACAAGAGCAGAATTTGGGGTTCTGTGTGTGTGTCTGTGTTATATGCTTTTGTTTTTCATTTTTGGCCCATGGTTTCATTTAGAAATTTTTTAGCTCGTTGCCAGCATCTAAACGTCAGCAGATTCGCATTAAACATTCAGATTTCCAGCTTCTCTTGCAGAAATGGTAGCTTTGGCAACACGGAGCCTGCCGTCCAGCATGGCAACAATGTGCCGATAACAAGGGGCTGGGTTTCGAGTTTGCCTCAGTCCCCACCCGTCTCTGCTGATCTCTGGCACCTAGACCTTTGTCAACGGAGCAGCAGCTGGTACTCATTTGATGTGTGACGTTTTCCTTGAGGTTGGGAAATATGAAACATATCGGCATCTGTGTCTATGAAAAGAGGGGAGCTCAGAGGACCATATTTTGCAAGATGTTTGAGCATTGCTTTCTGAAAGTACATGTATCGGTCTCAAGATTCGTTTTCTGGGGGAGACTGGATAGATCAACAGGTTGGGCCCTTGCTTTGCAGCCAAGAGGCCCGGGGATTGAGTCCCAGCCCCGACTGGTGCGGACCCATACGCTAAACTGGGGCACGCTTCCCATGTGGGAGGCTCCCGGTTTGGTTCCCCCGCACCCCGTGTGGAATGAAACTATGTCGAAACGAATGGTATATGACTATGGAGACTGCTCTAGGCTCTCTCTCTCTCTCTCTCTCTCTCTCTCTCTCTCTCTCTCTCTCTCAAACCATGAAATAAATCTTTTAAAAGGGTTCGTTTTGTGGGCACAGAGGTAGAGCAAACACAGTTCTCCCCACTCCAGACCAGTGGCTCTCAGAGTGCGATGCCTGAACCAGTGTCAGCATCCCTTGGGGACTTGTTCCAAAGGCAGGCTGCTGGGTACCACCCAGACCTGCTGACTCAGGCCACCAGTGTTCCAATGGCCATTCTGAAGGGGCAGAAAGAGCCCAAGGCTCGGAGCACGGAGAGAACAGCAGCACCTGTTATTGTCACAGCTTGTTCTTTTCAGGGGAGGGATGGCGGGGACCCCTCGCCAAAGAAGAGGCGTTTAAGGGTTCCACCCACACTCCTGAAGAGGGGCAGAGCGCAGTTCTGTGTGTGCTTCGGGGGATGGGGGAATCCTGCGAGCTACGAGATCTCCGCCAATCCCCACACTTTTGTGTCTAAGTCACTTCCCTCCGGGGGTGCCATGAGTACAGTCTTGGGGTGCCTTCCGATGTTCCCCGGGGGCATAGATGCTCACCGGGCTGGCTTCCCATGGGAGAAGCTGTGTGGGAGCCTAGCAAACAAGACTAGGGGACTGAATCATACCCAGAGAGATCCGGTTGGTGGCTCACGCTGATTGGCGGGGACCAGGCATGTGTGGGCTGGTCGTCCCAGGTGAAAATAAGCCACTTCCAAGTCTAGCACCGGTCACTGGCCGGCTGCTGTTGTCCCAGCTGATCACTTGCTTTCTCCCTGGGTAATGGCTTTAACCTTTAGAGGACAGTCTCAGCAAGCCAAGAGAGGACATTTTGCCCCGAATGTATTTACTTAAGAGGCTTGCTTCAGAAACCGTGTGACCAAGCCACTGGCAACCTTTTCCCTCTGGTTCATTCTGTCCATTTGTGTTTGGGGGGCCTCTGGAGACATGTCGGTAGGTAAGACCCCCTGGTAGCATAAAATAGACGACTGGGCATTGCGTCGCCCCCTCCCTTCCTGCCTCTCTCCCTTCCTCTCCCCTCAGGTGACCCCGGGCAAGTAAGAAACCCTTTTCCCAGTGGGCTGACAAATCCGGCTCAGAGACTGGGGGGCCCGCCGTCTATTGGACGTGTGTTTATTGGGGATGTTTTTTGCGTCTGGGGGCAGATTTGAGTAGGACCGTGTCCTTGTTCCTGGGGAGCTCCCGGGGACAGGGACGAGGCCTCCTCATCACAGGCCATAGGAAACAGCTGCAGCCATGGCGGGGAACGGAGGACCAGCCCATGGGGCTGGGAGAGGCGGCGGGAAGAGAGGAACCCGGCCCTTGGACAGAGCAAGGCAGGCCCCTGTCCCTGTGGGAGCATCGGACCCAAGCTTCCGGACTTCCGCCTGGTGGCACCTGAGCCTGGGGGCTCTAGACTTGCCGCTTCGTGTGGATGGTCGGGGGCTGCCTGATGCAGCCGTCACTCAAACATAAAGCTGCTCAGTCACTTGGCTGGTGGCGCTCAGTGGACGTTCTTCTCGGGTGTCGTTTCACCCATGGGTGCTGGTCAGGGCTCTTCGCTGTGGAAATATCCACCTAGGCACTTCCATTCTCTTCCTGGGCACTTCTGTCTCCAGTGAAAAAGGCTCCTCCTCCAGTAATAGTCCACTCTGACCTTCTACCCTGTGACCTGGATAATGAGGGGCTGGTCACAGTGGCAACTATAACTTCCCCCTGGAGCGTGTACCTCTGGACAGAGGATTCCGGGGCCCCTACCGAGGAACCTCGGGCACAGTGGGGGATGGTCTGAGGAGGGATGGCACTACCTTGGACATAGGACACGGGATTCAAACCGGTTCTCTGTCTTGTTAGTTGTAAGACCTTGGGTGAGACCTTGCTTTACTCGATTATAACGTGAAAATAAGAATGCTTCCCTCCTGATAGCCTTGTAAGTGTTACAGAAGCTACAACATACAAGGTACTGGCCAGCAATCGACTGTGCATCAGCAACAAAAAATAATATCTAACGGTGAAGTACAGGCAGGGTAATCGACCTCACAGGAGTGCAATGGAGGGAAAGAGAAAGTTGACCCTTTGTCCTTCCTATTACCCAACCAGTGCCATTTCTTACAAGCTTGAAGCATGTGCGTTGGGGAGTGTTCCTTGGGGTCCTGTTAGTGATGGCAACAGAGGTCAGATGAAGGCGGCCTGGGCCTCGTTTTGGTTGGTTAGCAGCTTTTGCCCAGCACTGTGTTGGTCTCTGTCTGGTTTGGGGGTGGGGTGGGGGTGGGGGCAGAGTGACCAGCTTTCCAGAAGCCCCCATGGACATGGGTGTCCTCGGCTCCAGTGGCGTTACTACCAGTCCCTTCCAATGATCCTCTAGAATTCCAGTCTTGTCTGCTGAGCGTAGTAATTCCACTTCCCACGTCCTTTCTCTTGTTCTTCTGTGGGCTTGATCGATGTCAGAGAAGTTAAAATGTGTCATTCTGAAGAGCTTAGCCTGGGCTGTTGGGAAAACCCAGGTCATGCAACATGAGTGACTCAGTGTGGCTGTGACTTTAGCTGCCGAATTTCCTCAAAGGTTGCCCGGTGATGTAACGGAATGGGGAGTGTGGAGCCAAGCTCGTATTGCTGAGTATATTCCGTCTTCAGCAGAATTCTCTAAGCCGGGTTGGGGGACCAGGAGCACAGCGGTTTGAGGGGTGGTATCTTGTTTCTGACACATGCCTGCAGCTCAGCCCCTCCGTGCACGCATGCCTTGTTGTAGGAAGCCCTGTCACAGGGTAAAGGTTGTGGTTTCTAGGAGTTTCTGGAATCTTCCAGGCCCCCTTGTTGGAATGGAGCTTTGCATTTCAGTGAGTGGAAACAAGTAGGCAGAAGACGATTTGCTTTGCCAGAGGGAAGATCAGCTGCGTTTATGACTTCACCGCTCTCATGCGCACAGATGTTTCCTTTCCCTTCGTGGGGCTCACTGGCCACAGCCACGGGAAGTGGCTCAATGGAGAGGGTCGTTTTGCACACAGCACTGTTGGGGTCAGCCCAGGGGCCATACGGGGTGCGGCTCAGGCCCCCCTCAAACCATCTGAGCAGAGCTATTCTTCTAGCCATGAAGGCAACATCAACGCAGAGGTTTAGGTCAGCGAGAGAGTGAGAAGGCGGGGCCTCAAGTCGGGACTGGGAGCCTTGGTCCCTAGTGGCCGGCTGTCTCTGGGCCTTGATTTTCCAATCTGTAAAATGGCTTAGGGCTCAAATGACCTCCAAGGTCTCTTTCATCTCCAATGTTGAGAATGCTCTTTATTGTTGCTCATATTGTCTTAATTTGGCTCGTTTTCTTAAAAATAAAGGCCCCTCCTCCCAGTCTTCCCATCATTTGAAAGATAATACAATGAATCCTAATCGGATCAACAATATTCAATTTAGGAGGTGGGGTGGGCTATCTACGTCAAGAAGGGTTTTTCTTTTTCTTTTTTTTTTTTTAATTGTTTTTGACACAGAGAGAGAGAGAGAGATACAGATACAGAGAGATACAGAGAGAGAACTGAACTGGGGGAACTCCCCAGTTCAGCACATGGGTCCGCACGGGCTGGGGCCGGGACTCGATCCTCGGTCCCTGGATCTGCAAAGTGAGCGCTTAACCCACTGAGTAATCCCAGCTTCCCCAAGAAGGGTTTTATTGGTATATATTATCTAAATGTTTTCACTAAAGCTGTATCCATACAATAGCTGAAAATAGACTAAAGATTTTTTTTAATGCATTCAAATTAATGTCCTCATTATGGAAAATTTGGAATATACAGAAAAGCAGAACTAATAACAATTTAGCATTCTTTTCCTTGTTTTGCTGTACATGTTTGCTTACATAATCGGGATCACATGGTATATTTGGAATTGCATATGCTGATTTGGGGCAGGCAGTGTCTTTCTGATGGTAAAAGTGATTTTTTGTCTATTTTTAAAAATAAATAAAAATGTAAACATTTAAAATACAATTGATAGTACAATTAGAGCAGCCAGTGGGATCCCACAGTACAAAGCACGCGTTTGATAACATCTTTTTGTGTCTTTCCTTCTGTTTCGTTGTGGGCAGGGAGAGCATTCTTTTCCACAGTTGAGATCATACTGCACGCTCTTGACTTCTTAAACAGGAACAGCTCTTAGGAGATGATATAAAAGAGGGTTTTGAGGCCAGAAAGCGTTGGCCACTGGGTGGTTTACTAGTCTTTACTGATTTAAAGGGGTTCATTCAATATGAGGTTTGAATATGCAGAAAATCAAAGTTCTCTGGCAACGAAGGCGGTACAGCATTGCCTGGGTGGAGGGAGGAACAAAGAGCTTTTGTCTGGTGATGTTCCCAGCAGAGGGTCCCCAACACCTCAATAGCCACTCCATTGTTGGCATGCGCCTGACCAGAAAGGGCGGCCTCAGTTACCAACGCCCCCCACTCGAGGATGGAGGCTTCGCCCGTACTGACCTTGAAGGACGTTGTAGGAGAAACATGCACAGTTAACCGGCACCTGTGGGGATTGGGAGAGGCCAGATAAATGTAGTTTCTGGTCGCTTGACAGTTCTTATTAAAAATAGACCCATTAAATTTAACAATAAAATATAATTTAAAAAAAAATAGGCCTAATTCTATACCCCGTGCTATACTCTACTGTACCACAAGCTCTGTATTGTCTTAACATTAACACTGAAATACAGTAATTAAAAGCACATGAAGACAAAGACTAACGTCACTTAATGTTTAACACAGTTTTATTTATTATAAAAACAGCTTTGGGAACACGATGTGCAGTTTTAGTTAACTGGCAACCAATAAAGTTTTCAACTTAATGAACATAATTTAATTCAAGTAACTTAGAAAACACACATACACACTGCAAACTGTTACAGGAGGGGTAGCGAGGTTACCGGGTAGACATCGCATGAGGCCCATCAGGATCTGAGGGTGTAGCTACAGCGGGGCCAGGAGAAGTGGGTGTGGGTGGTTTTGGGAACTGCATCAGTAGATGATGCTGTACGGGCAACCTTGTGTGCCGCTTTCTTTATTTTAAGATTCATTTTATTGTTTTTGACAGAGAGAGAGAGACAGAGAGAAACAGAGAGAAGGGGGAGGGCCCAGAGCAGTCTCCGTAGTTGTACCTCATCAGTTTTCAACATGGTTTCATTCCACACAGGTGGGTGGGGGGCCGGGCAGGGTGGGAACTGGGCCTGGGGCCTCCCACGTGGGAGGCGTGCCCTGTCAAGCCAGGAGTCAAACCCCAGGGGGGTGAGAACCGAACTGGGGAGTCTCCCGCATGGGAAGCACACCCCAGTTCAGCACATGGGTCCGCACAGGCTGGGCCCGGGATTTGATCCTTGGTCCCTGGGGCTGCAAAGCAAGTGCTTAACCCCCTGAGCCAATCGGCTTCCCCTGCTTTCTTGAGCAATGAGCGAATAGCAGCTCGCTCTGAGGCCCTACGCCTCTCATGCCAAGTCATGTTTTGCATGATGTGCAGCTGCGTGCCAAGTTTAAACTTCCATTTCCGCTGGAGATTGATTTTATTTTCAATTTTTATTTAAAGTCATATTTCTTCGACACCCCCCCCCCCCCCCCCCGTGGCTTGAGAGTGACAGCTGCTTGAATTCCAGTTAACAGAGAGTCTCCTGTATACAGGTTCCAGGATGGGAGGGAGGCAAAAGAGCAGGAACTCCAGGTCCCAGGCTTCATCCCTGAGCTTCAAAAACCCACCAGACAGCTCCCCGTTTGCTGCGTTTCTGAGTTGGGCGTCTGCACAGAGCAAGCAGTGACTCCAGATGTGTTTCCGGGGTTCCTTTCCCATTGTCACCTTCCTAGTTTTGCTTTATCGCTGAGTGCTGCAGTGGCTTTGCCGCGCCTCAGAACCTTCCTGTGTCTTGCATGGGACATGTTACACAGCTTGCTTGGATTTGCACATCTGGGATTTTAGATTTTTTGGACAGACACTCCTATTTGCAGTTCAGTTTGTCCCACCACCCACCATATGTTGATGGCACATCCTCGGTAATGAACTAAACGATGAGCGTGCCACGTGGAACTTTGACTTGAGTGCGACTTCTCTTCCAGCACTTAAGTGAGTAGTTAGCAAAACAAAGGCCCTGCCTCCTGGCGCTTTTATTCTCCTGGGAAGTGTTCTCTACCCAGGAGCAGTAGAGGGCAAGTCTGAGATAAAGCTGACGCCCTAGGTAACTTTTCGCTTTGTTGGTTTGCATGCATGATTTTTAGTCTATTATGTTTGCAACTGGTTATTGATTTTCATCTAGTTGTTTTGGTCTTTTCTAATGGAACACTTCTTAGACATACATTGCTTCTTTATTTTCTTAGTTTCTGTTTTTTTTTTTAACTTGGCAATTTAGGGAATTTCTTGTAAATTGACCCGACACTTCACTGAATTACCTTTTTACATATTTATTTACTCACAACTACTAATGTGGATTTAAATGAGCAAGTTTTGTAGAATTCTTACCTCACCCGTTTTCTTCTTTGTGTCCCTCTTTTTACTTCGGCTGATTTTTCCATTATGAGTTTCTGTTCCTCTTTCAAGGAGGATACAACTTCTTGCCTCCTAGCAGTTTCTCGACATTTTCTTCTGAATTATTTTCTGAGATGTGCTCCTCTTTTGAGACTTCAGGATGGTGTTTGTTTACCCTTATTCCACACGTTTTCCCCCTTTCTTTCTTTTTTTAAGATTTATTTTATTGTTTGAGAGAAGGTAAGAGAGAGAAAGGGGAGGGCCCAGAGCTGTCTCCACAGTTTCACGTCATCAGTTTTCTACATGGTTTCATTCCACACAGGTGAGCGGGGGCCATGCAGGGCAGGAACTGGGCTGGGGGCCTCCCACATGGGAGGTACACTCCCTCAAGCCAGGGGCCGAACTGGGTGGTGAGAACCGAACTGGGGTCTCCCGCATGGGTAGCACACCCCAGTTCAGCACATGGGTCCTCACAGGCCGGGGCCGGGATTCGATCCTCAGTCCCCAGGGTTGCAAAGTGAGCACCTAACCGGCTGAGCCATCCCGGCTTCCCATCCTTTCTTTATGAACTCTAAGCTGAGCCGTAGGCTTTCATGGCCAGCTTCCCGCAGACGCCCCAGCTCCGTGTGCCAAGGGCCAGACTTACCCGTGTTGCCCACTGGTCACTTTGAACCTGGGTCTGAAGCCATCAAACTGGAGCACATCCCCCTAACGTGGCTCCCTCCAGAGCTGGATCTGTCTGGGTTCCCGGTTCTGGTTCTCTTGTTCCCTTCAGAATCAGCTCCTGCTTTCTCCTGTCCTCGCATCTCATCAGTCACCAAGCTTGTTGGGCTTCTTGGACTTGATGTCCCTCCGCTCCGGTCACGTCCTCTCTTCTCACTCCTGCTGTCAGGCAGCCTCGGTATCTTCCGAGAGGCCTCCCCCTGACCCTGCCAGCTGAACGTGATCTTGCCTGCCTCGGAATTCTGAAAGCGCCCCTTGTCTGTCAGCTTATCACTTGCACTTATTAGAGATGCCTTTGTCTCGTTTATTCCCTCCCCTTTTTTTTTCACGTGTGTTTTTCTGCGCCTTATCTTCCGAATTTTAGAAGTCTAGTCCTTCATATTGTACTTACCTGCGCTGTCCTCAGCATTTAGGAAAGGGTTGTTAGTAATTGTTAGGTGCTTGATTGATCACACAGACATAGGGCTGGGTATTGGGGTGGGGGGTGTCCCCGAGTCTCTGCACCCTAGGGACTGCCTGGGCTGGTGAATAAGTTCTTCCTTCATGACTGTGAAGCATTTAGAAAAAGTGAGTCATCACCATGGCCAGATGCTCTTTCCTATTAATTATCATTATGAGATAACATGACTTGTTCTATAGAAGACAAGGGCCTACAAGCGAACGTGACTTGTTCTATAGAAGACAAGGGCCTACAAGTGAACGTGGCCTATTGTGGCTGACAGTTATTCAGCTCCACTGAAACAAAGAATAATGACAAGAGGATTGGTCACATCTGACTCCATTAAAGTCAGGAACATGCAGCTCGGGAAACGATGGTCAATCTTTTTGCTTTTGGAACATGGGTTTCCTACTGTTTCTCACCAGCCCACATGGTCCCATATGTAGAAACCTACCTGTTTACAGAGGCCCAAAAGGAAAGAACAATTCTTGCTTTTCACAGCAGCTTTAATGATAGAGGGCTGTCAATCAAGCAAAACTAAAGTGACGTCCGCTTGCAGAAGCTGAAGTAACCCCAAACATCACTCATCAGAATGCGCTTACAGTTGCACACACCTGACATATATGATTTGCTCTGCTTAGCTCAGATCAGAGCAGATTAGCCTTCTAGTTTACAAAGACCCAGAAAGGTCCCTTACCATTGGCTGGAGGCCACACTGGGATTTGTGATGATTGGTTGGAGGCCACACTGGGATTTGTGATGATTGGTTGGAGGCCACACTGGGCACTGTGATGATTGGTTGGAGGCCACACTGGGCACTGTGATGATTGGTTGGAGGCCACACTGGGCACTGTGATGATTGGTTGGAGGCCACACTGGGCACTGTGATGATTGGTTGGAGTCCACACTGGGACCTGCGATGATTGGTTGAAGGCCACACTGAGAACTGATGATTGGTTGGAGGCCACACTGGGACCTGCGATGATTGTTTGGAGGCCACACTGGGCACTGTGATGATTGGTTGGAGGCCAACCGTGGATCCATCCTGCCATCCTGTGTTTAATTTTTTGAAGACTCGCCGCAGTGTTCACAGCAGCCGACCCGTTTCTCATCCCCAGCAGCAGTGCCCAGTGGTTCCAGTTTGGCGACATGCTTTGCCCATGTTTGTCTTTTCTGGTTGGTTGCTTGTAGCCGCCCCCATGCGAGTGAGGTGACATCTCGTTGTGACTTGCGTTTTCCCTCGTGATGCGGGGCATCTTAGATGCTTTGGCTCTTTGGACATTGGCGTCAGAGAATAATCCTTTGCCCATTTTCCATTGGGTTATAGGTTTTCTTGTTGTTGTGGATTCTTAAGTTTGTGCATGTGTCCAGGAAACCACAACACCTACTCTTAAGTCACTGCTGATAGAATCGTAACAACAACAACACCCCCCTCACACTGTGCTAAGTGTCCACATGGGTTTTCCCCCCTTTAATTCTCACAACTACCTTTGGAGAGAGAGATTGTGATCCCCCCATTTACTGTTGAAGAAACCCCAGCTTAGAAGCCCTGTTCCACATGTCACAGGTAGTGAGCCAACAAGGGCGTGATCCTGGTCTGACTTGGTGTCTAGGTGACAGGATAGGTCCTATAGGCCCACCCAAGCTCTTGGCCTTCAGAGGTCTTCATAAGGAAGCAGCTCATCCATACAAACGATGGAGCGAAGAAGTGATACTTTATCAGAAACCACCGAGGCCTCAGGACCTTGGTCTCTCTGGAAAAATCGTATTTCCCTCCCTATAGAGAATCACTTCCTAAAACCCCAAAGGTTTGCATCCGAAAGCAAACACAGACACGTGTGGCATTTTAAGTGCTAAGCCCATGGGTGCTCTCCACAGCTTGCGAGACGGAGTAATGTGACGTATTCACCAAGAGTCCAGGTTTCGGCCTAAATTCATTTCTTTGGTAGATGCCGTATTTTTCTTGCAGTCCAATCCTATCTTCACTTGCGAATGTAAGCTTTGTCATCCTCAAGTTCTTTTCTTCTGGGATGCCCAGCTGTGCCCCCATTGTGCCCGCTGCCTGTCCAGATTTGGAAGTGCTGAGGGCCGAGGGAAGGCAGGGGACCCCCGTTTTGCCCCTCTGGAGGGTACTTCCAGCCCTGGGAAGCTCGAACACAGCGGTTCTTTGGGGAAGTATGCTCTGTTCCTTTTATGTGGGGTTTTATCTGGCCTTGGGTCCACACAGCTGGGGCCGGGGCCGGGGCCAGAGCCCTGACTTAGGGTTGGGAAGAAGTTGGCGGAACATTCCCCAGCAGGGCTTGGGCAGGCCCAGGGAGTCCCGCCTAAAACACAGTGGACAAAGACGTTCTTGTCCCCAGGCGTGGGGGTGGGAGGCCTCTGGTCAGTGACACAGGCTTGGCCATTGTATGTCGTGACCTCGGGCCAACTTTTTTTTAGCCAACAGAGGGGAAAAAGAGAGAAAGTGTAAAAAAAAAAAAAAAAGAAGAAAGAAAGGAAGCCTCAAGAAACGTTGCAATCTGGAAAGTCCAGAATGCGCTGTTGGTTTCCCCACACTCACGGGAGCAGGTTTGGAAGGAACTGTGCAATGTAGTGGGTTCTTTGTGAAAGAAGAGCGACGAGAAAAGCCACAGGAACATCCTCCGGGGAGCTGCTGGCCTCAGCCTCCTTCCCCACAGCGGGTGCCTTGGGAAGGAAGCTGGCGCGGGCCGGGCCCTGAGTCTGGGGACCTCAGACACTCTTGGAGCGGCAACCCCAGAAAAGATCCGCTGTCTTCCGATGGTAAGAGTCGCCCCTGCTTGCTGGCCGATGCGTGTGTTCAGCTTGCTTTACTTCTGCGTGTGTCTGAGGGGACTTCGACGTCTTCAGAGACGGGTCTGAGAGCCTTCTGAGATGTGGGTGCTCGATGCTGAGTATAGATAAAGCCTGGGGACCTGAGTGCTGGCAGGAAGGGTGGCACCTGTCACAGTCCGAAGGCGGGAGCAGGGAGAAGAGGAGCTGGGCCGTTGTGTGAGCGCTCAGGAGGAGGAAGGGAGGAGGGAGACTTTAAAAGGGGTGTTTGTGGTGGGAAGGGGCGTCCTGGCTCCCCCGGTGACCCGAGGGGTAGAATGGGGACAGGGACTTCGGTGGTGGGGGCTGGTGTCCCCACGTTACCTCCCCCATTTAACTTGTCCAAATGGTGAAGCTTGGCTTCTACCCTCCTACCTTCTACAGAACCCCTGGCCTGGTTCTAGCCGAGACACGGTGGGGTGAACGCCCATTAGGAGACACAACTCCCCAGAAAGCAGCTGACTCTCTGCCCGGTAAACTCAGTATCTACACGGTGGTTCCACGCTGGGCTGGATGCTTTTGTCCTGGTTGGTGGCGGCGGCGGCAGCAGCCACCGTAAAAATAACGGATGCTCTCCTGAGACGGAGGGGTGGGACCATAGCCTTGTTTCATCCTCCTTCCTGCCTCGGGGAGGTAGACACCCTCTTTTTTGGGGAAGGGGGCCCTCTGATCAGTCTAGACTTGAGTGATTGCTGTCTTGAGGGTCTGAACAGCAGAGGGAGGTCCAGTGGCTATGGAAACGCTAGTCTGTGTGGACATGTACGTTTCTCCAGGACAGTCCCGCTGGCTGGGTCTGTCCCCATCTCTGACTTTGACCTGGCTTCCTACATTGGCCTGAACCTGTGCTTGTCGGTGCCGTTACCCAGGAGCACCTCTGACAGACCGGGTGACCTCCGAGGACAAGTCACGGGGGCTTCTGGGAAGGCGAGGGCGCCCAGGGACCTTTAGAACCTAGAGGGTAGGGCCCGGGGCTCTGCATTCCAGATCAGCTCACAGACGATGCCCATCCGGCCAGTGCAGGGACCTCCCTCGAAGACGGCTGGCTGTAAAGAACCCAGGCCGATCGGCCAGATTCCGCCGGCGCGAAGCTGCCCAGGATCTGACAGTGGATGGCCGAGGGTTCTGAGAGGTTTGTGGGAAATTAGGGATTAACCAAGGAGGTGCATACTAGGGACATTCAGGCAGCGGGGCAGGGCCCAGGCGGAGCTTTTAGCAGAGTGCGTAAGGCAGCAACTGAAGTGTGTGGGGTGCAGGGCATCCGTGGGGCGTGCCCAAGCTTACGTGGACTGTGTGTTCAGGGTGCAATGTGAGCAGCGAGCGGAAGCGCTAACCACCAGCAGGCCCAGCACCATTCCCCGCTGACTGCCTTTGGGGTGAATTCTAACTTTGGCTTCAAGGACACCCAGGATGCCAGGGGCAGGCATCAATAGTGAGGCAAATGAAGCTCCACCCAGTGTGGGAATGATGGGGGCGGGGCCGGCAGATGCAGGCCCCTGGGGACCGAAGTCACCATGGTGACAGAGGGTGAGGCGGAATTCAGGGGCTGCCCGAGGCTTCCGAATCCCGGGTCTGCGCTCAAATGTGACTTGGCCAGGAGGCCATCTGGTCCAACTTCTGCATTTTCGCGATGAGGAACTTGAGGCCACCCAGCGGAAAGGAGGCAGGCTGCCCGCAGCTGACAGCTGACACTCAGGCCTCCCATGTCCCACGCCTCCATCGCAAAGACCCCCGCTCTCCCCATGTGTCTGGGTGGTTGTGCGCCAGGCACAGAGGCTGCAGAAATGCCACCTGAACTGGGCTGGGAGGCACGGTACCCTGTACTGACTGTCCCAGCTCCTGCGAGCCTCGGTTCTCCTTCCGGTGCTCATAGTTCAGAACCCATCAGGGCTCGCTGGGAGCAGAGGCTCCAAGCCCGAAGTCTTTGGAGCCGGGTGTTAGTGCTGCAGAGGAACTGGCATGAGTGTTGGTGGTGAGACTCTTAGGATGCCCTTCATCCCGGAGCTGGCTACCCCAGAGCCGGACCAGGTGGTCGCAGCCCCCTGCAGGCCATTGGAGGCAGCCACTCTGTGCCCTAATGTGCTGCAGCCACCCATCTCCAAAGCAGCACCCCCCTACCCTCGCAGGAAGCCCGATTTTGCCGCAGGGCACCTGTGGGCAGCGGCCGGTCATTTGCCCTTGATGTTCCTGGCAGGCTGCTTAGCGTGAGGTCTGGAGCCTGCGGCAGCCTGAGCGAGCAGCCTCCAGCTCCCTCCTTCAACGAAGGAGCAGCCCCCTTTGAATGAAGCGGCACTTGGCAAATTTGGTGGCAGGGTTGTCTTCAGAGGTAAAGGGTGTCCCAAAATTCACGCAAGATTTGACTTCTGCGTCATTTGTGTGGTAAAGTGTTGCCAACGGAAAAAAAAAAAAAAAGACAGCGTGACAGCTGACAGTTGAGGGTTATTAAAAATGGAGCGCTGCATGAAAGAACAACATGTTTTCATTGTTGAGCAGTGAAAATTTACCATTTTTAATTATAAACCTGTGTCTTCTATCCAAATTACTTCTTGCGTGAATTTTGGGACACCCTTTACAACAATGTTAGAAAGTGCCAGAACCCTTGCTAGAAGGCATCTTGGGGTTGTGGACCTTTATACTAAAGGGAGGTGGGGGAGGGGGCTTTGCTAGTATTTTTCTCTTGTTTCCCCCACCCAGTATCAAAACATGGTTGTTCCTGGGCTTTTCCCTCTGCAAAGGGACTTTGCCCAGGAATCATCTAGAGCAGGGGTCCCCAACCCCCAGTTTGTGGCCTGTTAGGAACCGGGCCACACAGCAGGAGCTGAGTGGCTGGTGAGCGAAGCTTCATCTGTGTTTACAGCCGCTCCCATTGTTCCCATCACCACCTGAGCTCCGCCTCCTGTCAGATCAGCGGTGGCATTAGATTCTCAGGCGCGTGACCCCTATTGTGAACTGTGCATGGGAGGGATCTAGGTTGTGCATTACTTATGAGAATCTGATGTCTGATGATCTGAGGTGGAGCTGAGGCAATGACGTTAGTGCTGGGGAGTGGCTGCAAATACAGATTCACATGAGCAGAGAGGTTTGACTGCACAGAGACCATCACAAATCATGTCAAAACCCTGTCAGGAAGTGGCAAGTGACAATGAAGCTGCATCTGGCAGCAAGCTTCATAGTGACAAGTGAGTTGTATAATTATTTTATTATATATTGCAATGCAATAATAATAATAGAAAAACATGCACAATCAATGTAATGCACTTGAATCATCCCGAAACCATCCTTACAACCCCCACCCCCACTCCCATCTGTGTCTTTCACAAAACTGGTTCCTGGTACCAAAAAGGTTGGGGACTGTTAGATCTAGAGGGTCGTCCCTCACCTTATAGGATGTTCCCCTAGGGAGGTGACCTGTTGTTGGTGACTGACCCTCAAAATGTCCTTGCAGATCATCTTCTAGGGCAGGATAATGGATTCCTTCTGATGGAAATAAACCGGTAGGGAAAATCAAGGGTGCACTTGGAGGTCCTTCAGGACAGTGGGAATTGCTAAAATCTAGTTTAGCTCCTTCCTCTGATCCCCAGGGGACTGTCAGCCCTAAAGAGGCCGGGACAGAGGCTTCTCACGAAGAAGGGGAGAATTACGAGTTCAGCCTCTTCGTGCAGGTCTGAGGGAAAATGCCCACAATTTAGTGTCCTGGTGTGGGCCTGTATTTAATGCTCTCCAACTTTTGTTCAATCACTTGCTGGTGTCTTAGACATCATTTATTTTCCCCTCCAGTTGACTCGGATTTGGTTGAGTAATGACATCATCTCCCTAAACCAAAAAAGCTCAAAAGAGTTGGAAACACACCCCGTGCGCGTGCGCACACACACACCACGCGGTCATGTTTTACGGACATTTACGTTCCTGTGGGGCGGTCTTTGTCATCTTTCTGTTCCTGTGGCGGCCCCTTGTGTAAGCGTGTGCTGGTCGTTTAAAGGCCTTGAAATTTTCCTTGTGGTGCTTTTGGTCTCTGTTAGGAAACAGGTTCCTCAAGGGGTAGGTCGAACCCCCAGTGTTTGAGGTCTGGCAGCCCCTGTTTTTCGATTTTTGTTTTCACAGCTAAGGAACAGAGGCTCAGAGCAGCCAAGGGAGATTGTCACTGACAGCGCGTCTGGGGACGTGGTCTCTCAGGGCCTAGGCCTGCGTGCTTCCTACCGACGCTTCCCAGGTAGAGGCAGAAGGTCTGGCCCGTGGGATTTTTACCTGCAGAGGAAGGGGGAGGAAGAGGGGACTCAGCCTTCCTCAGCGGCCCTTTGGGAAGCTGTTAATGTGACTAAATGCTCATCACAAGCCGGTGAGCAGAATCCCTGGGGCTTTCTTGCTCAGGAGCCGGAAGCTGGCACAGGCCTTGCCCTTGAGAGCTGTGAAGCCCCAGGATCAGGGGCTTGCTTGGGGCTTTCCCCAATCTTCCGGGCTCCAAGCTGAGGAAGCAGCCAGAGCTTCCCATCGGACACCTGGAGCTGTTCTCCACGTTTCAGGAAGCCCCTTCCTTCCCCAAGTGGCCCCAACCATAGCTATCCGTGGGGCCTTGGGCACCTGCCCCAAACCTCTGCACGCGGCAGAGCGACTGCGATATTTGGCGGCACAGTTATGCTGCTTGGCCCATGCCAAGGTTCTCCCAAGAGATGCTGAAGAGTGGGTGCTGTGTTTTGGGGTGCTGCTGGGCACAGGCCATCGGCAAAAGCAGCGACCACCTCAGATGGGAAAAATCTGCTGACACGGTAGTTCTCGTCTCCTTTGGAACCCTGTTAATTAGCTCTCCTACCTGGTGTCTGGAGGGCAGGTGCATCCTTGCCACTCCCTGTGTCACCTGCCAGTCCTTCCATCAGCCCTTGCCCCGTGGGGGACCCCATGCTTTGCAGTGCAGCATGTTTCCCAGGGAGAGCTGACTTCCTGTGTCTCTTTGCACAGACTACGTTGTAATGGACTTCATCCAAATTCCTGGGCAGCCAGATCACTCCATTCCATTGTAGGGTCAGAAAATAGAGTTTCTTGTTCTGTGTCCTCCCCTTGCCCAGTCCTGACAAACAGGCCCAGTGGGTTGACGGCTAGAGGGATATTCAGGGTGATGGGGACCCTCGCGGACTCTTGCAGGATCTACACACAGTTCTTGAAGTGGTTCAGTCTCTAGGCCCACAGCCAGCTTTGTGGGTTCTGGGAGGGAATTTGTGTGGCCCTATGTCCACCTCTCTCTATGGGCGCCACTGACAGCCACAGTGTAAGGCTTCCCTAGCAGCTTAGTGGGCGGAGGACGGTGATGGGGGTGGGGGGAAGGCAGGGAAAAGCAAGGAAGTACATGGCAAATGCTCCCTGGGGACCTGAGCCAGGGAGCCCAAGTGTGTTACGGGAGCTTGTAGGTATCAACCAGGGAGGCTTCTCAGGGGGTGGAAGTCTGGCATGAGCAAGCAGGGGACTCAAGTCAGTGAGATTATTGCTGGGAATGTATCTCCATCCATCCACCCACTCACCCACCCTGAGCAGTGAGGCCTGAGGATGCTTGGGTTGTACCAGGTTTGGAAGAGTCCTGGGGGCTTTTGCATTTAAGTGTTTAAGACCTGGTTTAGAAAGTTTCTTTGGGGCATGCCAGGATAGCTCAGTGGTTGAGCGCTGGCCTCGCAATCATGAGGTCCAGGGTTCTATTCCTGGCCCCGGCCCATGCAACACCATAGGCTGAACGGTGGCACAACTGGCAATTGCTAGATGGTTCTTCCTCCCATGTGGAGGCCCCCAGTTCAGTTCCCACCCTGTGCGGCCCCACATCTACCTGTGTGGAATGAAACCATGTCACAACTAATGACGTGCAACTATGGAGACTGCTCTGGGCCCTCCCCCTTCTCTCTCTCTTACCTTCTAGCAAACGATAAAATAAAAGTTAAAAACATATGGGCGTATACACCTGAAATGTTCTGACAAAGACTCTGACGAGTAACTTATGCTTATGGAGAAATTCTGCACATAGAGAAATGGAAGGACTGTTGCATCTTATTAGCGAAAAGCCAGACCCCTTTTTAAGAGATGGGCCCAAGCCAAGTGGCTGGAGGGAAAGTAGAAATGCTCAGATGTAGGTTGGGAGCCAGCAGCACAGTCACCTTTGCACGCCGAGTGAGCCTTTGGTTTTCAGAATGCACGGAGGACTTCCAAAGGCAAACTGGCAGTTGGAGTGAAGTCTTCAGGCAGCGCCGGGTTCCTACTAAGTTTTCCCTCAGCGGACAGAACTTTGGTCCCACCCTCTCCACCCTAATGGATTCAGGGCTCAAGACTCCTCATGGACGCTGATTGATTGTTCATGGGTCCAGTAAAAGGTGGGTGGAGGCCAGACTGACAGCACCCGAGTCCAATCAGAAGTCTGGGGTCTCCAAGGGCCCTTCCCTTCTGTCACACTCTCTCTGTCTGGAAACCCATCTTTCTCCATGTGTGATCCAGGTTATTATTGCTTTTTACATTTTTGCTCTATATATTGAGTTTAGTGATACATACCTATATGCTATCACTAGATTTATAATACTTATTTACATGTTTTTAAAGCTGATTTCATGTTCAGCCCTGGTCCCTTTTCCCTTGACTACCTCATTCTTCACCTTTAATGGTCTTAACATTTCAGGCATTTGGAATATGCATCTTTTAAGTATTGTTATTAAGGAAGGCACGCAAGTGATATGTTTCTCAAACCTTTATCTGTAGAACGTATTTCGATCAACTTCACCCAGAAAAGACAGCTGGGCCACATAAGGAAGTCTCACACTTTCCACCTAACAATCCTGAGGCGTCTTTTGAAATGCGGTTACAGGAAATCTGACACCTGCTCTACTTAACGCTCCTCTAAGGGAGACACCCTTCTCCCAATAAACAATGACAGGACTTTATCCCTATCTTTGCTGTGTAAATATACTGTCAGGGTGTGTCAGCTTGTGGAGCTTTTAAAACCCTCTTTGCCTCAGGCAGCGTGGGACTTTGCATAGATAAGTCTTCTTTTAGCTAAGGGAAGTTTTTTCCCACCCTACCAACCTTTGGTTGTAGTTTCTTATCTGTTGTGGCTTTTGTTTTAGCCTCTTCTTCTGGAACTCCTAGCGTCTGTATCTTGGCTTCCTTTTCTATCCCTCTCTGTTCATTTTTCCCCCCATTTCCTTTGCATTCTGGGAAAATAGTCTTAAATGTACTTTGTACATAACTCATCTGTTTGCAGCACTAATTCTGTATGTTATTGTAATCGATGTAGATGTACCTTCTGTTAACTACCTTTTAAATTTCCCTTCCATTTGATCATTTCCTGTCCCTTTTTCATATTACGTTTTCTTTGTCAAAACAGCTTACTTTTTTTGAATCAGTATGTTCTCTCCTTATACTCCCCCTCCCCTCTGCTATCATAGATGCTGTATCTTTCTGCCCTCTACTGAAGTTGTCAAGTGGCTCTCTGGGATTTTGCTTCTGTATGTTATATGGGGTCATGATTAGAAGTGTGTACTTCTCCTAAGGGTCCTGGATACTGTTCCCCGATTTCTTCTTTTGTACAGTTGTAGAAACACTGTTATCTTGTCTCCCCCACCTCTTGATATTGAATGTTGGACAGTCCACTCCAGCAGATCCATGAAGAGCTGGGGTTTGTTACAAGTGGGGCACATATAACTTAGACGGCCATTCTCGTCTGCTTGTTGGGTGGAAAAAATTCCTCACATCTGTTTAAAGCCCAATTTCTACTACAATTCCTTCCTTCCATCCACCCACCCACTCATCCACTTATCCATACCCATCATCCACCCATCCATCCATCTATCCATCCATCCATCCTTCTCTCCATCCAGTGTTCCGGGTACTATGCTGAGACTAAAGCTAGGACCGAGATGGACTTGCCTTCCTGAACCTCACAGCCTGTTTCTCTCTTGTGTGGCCTCTCCTCCCTCTGGCCAGGTCTTCAAATTTCTCACCCTTAAAAGAACATGGAGATGTTCCTGGGGGGTGGGATCCATCCTCTTCTTACCAGCTCTTGAACTTCTGGTCGGGACTACACTTCCCAGAATGCACTGTGCCATCACCAAAGCCCCCTACGTCCTCCCCAGCGCTTTTCTGAGTTGCTCTCTCTGAGTGGGTAGAGAGAGGTGTCCGAGGGGAAGAGAACAGTACTTCCACCTTCCAGGCAGGAGGGAGGTGCCCAAGATGCTTGTAGACAACAGACCCTGAGGCTGATGGCCTCACTGGGGCATGTGGGGCCTAGTTTCACGCTTTGTGTCTTAAATCTGTAGCCAGAGAGCATTATCTTCCCCTGGGTAGCTGTTCGTAGCTATGTGGGAGTCTCTCCACCCTCCATGGGTGGCCAGAAGAAAGGTGTGGAGAGGACAGAACTCTCCAATCTCGGGCCCTGCTGGGTCTTCGTCTTCTGGATGGCTCTCTTGACTTGAAGCCCCTGTCACCAGTTGGTTGACTCGCTGTGAGTGACAGTGGCGGCCACGCCTGGCTGCTAAGTCTGGGACTGCTCAGGGTGTAAGGAAGTGTAAGGCCCAGGTTCACAGGGCCTGAGGCCTTCCGGGCCCACCTGGCCCTGCCCCAGCAGCTTCTGGGTGTCCAGCTGGCTCTGGGGCCGGGAAGGCAGAACTTACTGGAGACTCCTTTACGGAGGAACCTTCAGGCAGTGCCAATCACGGCACTGGGCTCATTAGCAGTCATTGCCATGGCAACGGGTCTGCCCGAAAGTGGCTGTGTTCAGCTGACAATTTCAGACTTGTTATATATATAGATCTGGGTGCGCGGGGAGTAGGGGTGTAGGACCCTGCGGATATGCCTTGCTTTAGAGCTCCTATTGCTTCTGGGTTTGGGGTGTGAGAAGACGGGGAACGGGGGACCTTAACACTGTCTGATCTGACCGCTAGACCAAGTGTCTGGCGACCACCTGTTAACACCAGCCAGTCCCATTTGCTCCCATCTGCAGAAGGTAAGAACCAGGTGCTCCCAGAAGCCCCCTGAGGGGGAAGGGGCTCTGGGTTGAACTTGCAGAGTGGCAGGGGCTGTGGGGAGCTGAACGCGGGGGGTTGGGACTGGCTGGAGGCTACAGAGACGAGACAGACTCTCTTAAAATAGTCTGTTTGAAGGGTTTGGGCTGGGGGAGAGGATCCTTTTCATTAATAAGCAGCCTTGCAGCTCCACGCTGTCTTTTTATAAATTGTGCTTATTAAAATTTTATGTTCCCCACTTCTGATTTTCAGAAGTGGTGCTTTCTCTCCGTCGCTCTTCTCCAAGGCTGCCAAGCGGGCTGTTGTAAATGCAGTGAGCATAAGGCTCACCTAGGATGCAGGGTACAAGGTAGCCCCCAGACCCTAGGGGGGTTGGCAGTTGGGTCAGGGGTCTGGAATCTGCACGCTAACCCACGTGACTTTACAGGGTGGCCCAGGGACCACACTGCTATTGGGGGACTTGGTTTTAATGTCTGGGTGACTTCCTTTAGCTTGCCTGCTTGTTTTTGGCCCCCTCGGGGGGGATTCAGTAGTCCTCATTAAGAGGACAGCTTCTTCAGTTGTGTTGTTTTCAATAAGGAGAGCAGGAGGTACAGCCAGGAACGTGACTGCTGGGATGTAGGCGGGGATATTTCTGTACGTCTCCTGGGAACGCATGTGCACAACTTGGAGACAGGCGACAGGCAGGAGAAGCTGGCCTGAGCTGTCAGCCTCGTCGCACGGGAGCCAGGATGTCAGATGAAGAAATGGAGTGTACTGGGGAGAGCTGGGGAAAGATGGATGAGGGTAGGTAGGTCGCCTGGATTTAGGTAACTGGATGGAAGCGTCTAGAACAAAGCTGGTACTTTAAAGTTTGGGGTTACCACAGAATTCGCCGCACAACGTGGGGCAAGTTCTGGAAGTCCCGGAGTCCCGGACTTGCTCGTTCTGAAATGGCTGAGAATGGCATCTATGGGGCGGCTCGCGGTAAAGAGTAGAGATGGTGTGCCCAGCGGCTGGGCCGGTCCCTGGTGTACTTAGAGACATGTAGTGAGTGGGTAAAGCCATTATCGATGGGCAGAAACGGGATGAGAGTGCACACATGTCTTGAGACCCTTCTAGACTAGCTTCCGAAGTGGAAACCTCTTGATAGCACAGGGGGAGTCTATGCACACATGCATCCAGTGGGGGGGGGGGGGGCAGAAGATCCGGTTTCGCTCAGGTTCTCAGAGGATGAGTTTCCACGTGTAGTTGAGCAGGTTGTTGACTGAACACGGGGACACAGAGGAAGGGTGCCCTGTACAGCGGAAACCCAGCCTTGCACCCTCGGGGGATGGCCCCCGCCAGGAGGAGAGGCAGGGTTTTTCTATAACTCACACGATGCCATTGTGTGGGTGAGGTTAAGAATTTCTGCGTTGAGAGGGAGGTGTGGATGGCTCAGTGGTTGAGCCCTTGCCTCTCAGTGGTGAGGTCTGGGGTTCAGTTCCCGGCCGGGCCCGTGCAACCCCATGTGCTGAACTGCTGCGCTCCTGGCAACCGCCAAGAGGGCTCAGTGGTGAAGGTGCTCGCCTCCCAGGCACGAGGCCCCCGGTTCGGTTCCCGCCCCGGGTGGCCCCACATCCACCTGTGTGGAATGAAACCATGTCACGACTAGTACAACTGTGGAGACGGCCCTGAGTCCCCCTGCCCTCCATCCTACCTTCTGTCAAACAATAAAAACAAATTAAAGCATTTCCGCGTTGAGAAAACTGTCTCATCTCTGCCCATTCCCACGCCCTCTGACCTTGTACTGTGAAGGCAGAGCTCCTGAGCCTGGTGGCCTCACTGTACAACCTCGTCCTCTAGTTCCTATTCCCATGGGAAAGAGCTGACAACATGGACATGGAGAAGCCCCAGGACTAAGGAAGGGAAGGGAAGGATTTAACTTGGAAGGAAGCTAATTAGAAGAATGCATTCGGTAGAGACCTTAATTACCAGGTAGTTGGTTACTCATGAGGACGCCTCCCCCCCCCCACACACACACACCATGAGGGGTGAGGTAATGTGTTGGGAGTTTGGACTTCTCCATTGAGAACCTGCAGGTTGGGAAGCCAGCTTCTGCCTTGTCTGTGTCTTTCTAAGAAAAGTGGTTTTATTGTGGTACAGTGCACTGACCATAAAATGTCTTTTCAGTGACTTTTACACGTTCACGCTTTTGTGTAACTGCCACCCCTGTTCGTTTCAAACCATTTTCATCACCCCCAATCCACTCATCTGTTCTCTGACTATGTGGATGTTCCTATTCTGGACATTTCACGAGTGGAATCACACGACACGTGTGGCCTTTTATGTCTCGCTGCTTTCACGTGGTATGATATCCAGAATCGCCCATGTGGTAGCGTGTATGTGTACGTCGTGCCTTGTGATGGCTGAATGTTTCTTTGTGTGGACGCACCACATTGTGTCTATCCATTCAGCAGTTTGTGGACACTGGGGTTGTTTCTACCTTTTGACTCTTGTCAGTAATGTTGGAACGGGCTGTACGTGTGCTCAAGCACCCTTTTCATTTCTCCTGGTGTGCACCCAGCAGTCTCCACATTTTTTGAAAGCTTTTTTTATTGTTTTGACACAAAGAAAGACAAAGGGAGACAGAGAGAAAGGGGAGGGCCCAGAGCAGCCTCCATAGCTGCATGTCATCAGTTTTCGATGTAGTTTCATTCCACAGGTGGGCAGGGGCCACGCAGGGCGGGAACCCAACCAGGAGCCTCCCGCGTGGGAGACATGCTGCCAAGAGCTGGGGGCCTCCCACATGGGAAGCACACCCCAGGTCAGCATATGGGTCTGCACGGGCTGGGGCCAGGATTCAATCCTCAGACCCCGGGGCTGCAAACAAGCGTTCAGCCCACTGAGCCATCCCTGCTCCCCCCACATCTTTGACTCCTGACTCAGTGTTAGTCCAGCCCACGGAAGTCACTTCTTCCTGGCAGAGGGGAAGGGCAAGGAGGCTGCCCTGGGGGTATCGGAGGCAAAGCACAGCCAGACGGCAGGCAGAGCAGGGAGCCATGGCCGGACTGGAAGGGGGTGTACAGACCACCTTTGCCATGTGGGCCAAGCGAGGACATTGCCCTGGGTGCCCCCTGCCCTCTTTCGGCGCCGCTTGGCCCTTCTTGGCTCAGTGTCAGGGGTGTCTCCCCTGAGGGCACCTTTTATAACAAGCTTGTCCATTCTGCAGCCCAGAACGGCTTTGAAGGGGGCCCAACCCAAATTCATAAACTTTCTTAAAACATGTGGAGATTTTTTTAAAGCTCATCAGGGGAAGCTGGGATGGCTCAGCGGGTAAAGCGCTCGCTTTGCAGCCCCAAAGCCCGAGGATCGAATCCTGGGCCCGGTCCATGCGGACCCACATGCTGAGCTGGGGTGTGCCCCCAGTTCAGCTCTTGCCGGGACCTATGTGGGAGGCTCCCGGCCCAGTTCCTGCCCTGCGCAGCCCCGCGCCCACCTGTGGAGTGAAACTATATGGAGAACTAATGTCAACTATGGAGACTGCTCTGGGCCCGCCCCATTCTCTTTGTCTCTCTCTGTCAAAAAAACCAATAAAAATAAATCTTTAAAAGCTCATCAGCTATGGTTAGTGTGAGTATATTTTATCTGTGGCCCAAGATGATTCTTTTTCTTCCCGTGTGGCCCAGGGAAGCCAAGAGGTGGGACACCCCTGCTTTATCGTATTCAGGAGGGCAGGCCCTGCATTTTCCAGATGGGGAGACCCCAAAGCCATCCTGGCGGCTCCGTGGCCCTCAGGGTCCTCGGGTGTAAAGCGGGGCCCTTTCTGACCACACAGGCTTCTTTCCGTAAGTTAACGAGACTTGTTGGAGAGAGAAAAGCCCCGTGCCCCGGTGGACACAGGACAGGCGTCGCTGTGGCTACTTCACAGGCGGGGACAGAGAGTCAGAGGCCAGCCGGGCTGAGGAGTGGTCTGGTCCCCACCCAGCCTTCTCCCCAAATGCAGCCGTCGGTGTCTTAGCGTGTGCATCTCCCCAGCATGCCTGTGCTTGCCTTTAAGTCAGGTCGTCTTGGAAACAGGAAACCCGGGGAGATGCGACTGCTAATGGCGACATTTCAGATGTGGCGGCGGTGAGGTTGAGGGGAGCTTCACACCACAGGAGGCTGCGTGAGGCCTGGTCTCGCTCCACATCTAGATGCCCACCACCACGCACACACTAGAGCCCCCCGTGCATTGAACCACCTTGGTGACAGGCCCTTTCCTCCGTGTGGAGTGGGTTACTGTTCATCTCCAGTGTCTTCCACAACTGGGCCGAGAGCCTCCTCCACGTTATAGACGTGGAAGCGGATGCGGCTAGTTGAGCCATCTCCCCGGGTCCAAGCCGGGTTCAAGCCAGGTTCGCACCCGAGGCTAGAGGGCTGTGTTCACCTTACATCCGGGGGCCTCTCTCCTCGGCAGCTTATTTCTGTCCGTGTCCGCTTGGGACCCTTGTGTAACACCCTTCAACCATTTCCCCAGGTTATTTAGACAAGGACCAGTCTCAGATGCTCACCGTTCCCTGCCTCAAACGGAAGCCGTCTTCCCCACTGAACCCGAGGCGCTGTCGGTTAGCAGGTGTGGGAGACAGAAGCAGGGCAGAGGCCAAGGGTTTTAATTACCTTGTGAAACTCCACAATGAAATGGGTGCTGCGGCTACACGAGGGCCACGGGAGGTCGTGTTTACTTACTTGAAGTCCCAGGAGCCGCCAGGATCGATCCGATACCCCGCTGAGGGCTTTTGGGGCGCCCTAGGAAGCAGACACTGATTGACTGCAGAAAGCGGAGAGCAGTCCTCTGCTCACTTTCAGTCTACAGTCGACTCCCAGGTAACCGGGACTCAAGCGACCGGCCCCAAATTCTTCGTCAGTGATTCTGCCCATTGCTTGAGCATTTTGCCGGTTGCTTCAGTTTGCCGGGTACATTTATGCGGCATCTACCAACCCTGTGGATGCCGGTTAACTGAGAGTGTGCTGTATGGTCTTGTTTTTCTCCGCCGTAGTCATTGGTGACCCAAAACCGCCCTGTGTGGGGGATGCCGGCATAGCTTAGCAGTTCAGCGCACGAGGTTTGGGGTTCGATTCCTGGCCCCTGGTCCATACACACTCCCTATGCTGAACTGCAGTGCAACTGGTAACCACCCGGATGACGGCTCCACGGCAAAGGTTCATGCCTGCCATGCAGGAGGCCCCCGATTGGGTTCCTGCCCAGTGCAGCCCCACGTCCACCTGTGTGACGTGAAACCATGTCACTGCTAATGACGTACAACAATGGAGACTTGCTCTGCGCCCTCCCCCCTTCTCTCTTTCTCTCTCGTCTTCTCTCAAAACAAACAAACAAACAAAGAAATAAATAAACTGCCCTGTAGGTATGGCTGGCAGATCTGAGGATATTTGGGAGCTGATTCGTTTTCATACCTTTGAGCAGGGCCCATCTGTGCTGAGAAATTCATGGCTTCTGTCCTCCTGTGGCCAGAATCCTGTTTTGAGTCACTTTCCATCCTTCACAAGGCACAGAAATTATGTGAGCTAACCTTGGACCTTCTTTCCTTATATTTAAATGCCCCTTAGCTAACAACTATTCTTTTCATGTTTACTGAAGACAATTCAGATGGAAGGGAGAAGTCACAAGAAGGGAAAGAAAACTTCCCATAATTCCAGCATCGGAAATCTCCCGTGATTGCATCTGTATCTACCTCCGGCTTCTCTGTGTTCCATATATTTTTTGTTTCTTTTTTTTTTTTTTTAAGATTTTTATTTTATTGTTTTGAGAGAAGATGAGAGACAAAGAGAGAGAAAGAAGGGGGAGGGCTCAGAGCAGTCTTCATAGTTGTGCATCATCAGTTGTGACATGGTTTTATTCCACATGGATGAGGGGCCACGCTGGGTGGGAACTGAACTGGGGGCCTCCCACATGGGAGGCGAGAACCTTCCTGCTGAGCCATCCCAGCGGTTACCAGTTGCCCCACAGTTCAGCACATGGGTTTGCATGGGCCGGGGCTGGAACTCGATCCCCGGACCTCACGGTTGCAAGTGCTCAACCTGTTTAGCTATCCCGGCTTCCCCACTTTTTTTTTTTTTTTTTAAGAACTACTGTACATGGTAAAAAGAAGTAAACTGCCTGTAAGTGCCTACGATGAATTGACAGCCTCTGTTTAGTGTCAGATTCCCAGTTCTCCTTCCCCGAGGGATCTGGGGACTTGAGGAAGCTTCACCTGGCTCTTTACTGGTTCTGGGCATTGTTACTGGAGAAGGTGTTTGCATCTCGCTCTGCTGAGACTTGCGTTAGTTAGTTCTGGCTGGGCCCCCATAGCAGGCCCACTCTACTCGGTGGTCCCAGGATTTCAGGCTTCAGAATCCACGACGGGAGTCCCCGGGAAGCGGAGCACCCCTGTGAGCAGTTTCCTGGGGGCTCCCGGGAGAAAGTCCAGCTCTGTTAACTGACCGGCATGCCCGTCTGTCCTCTGTCCCTTCTACGGTAGCTCTGAACAGACAAGCGCTCTTCACACCTGGCACTTCGACAACCGCCAAAATCACACAAGCGCAGCCTGTTACCTCCCTTAGGGAGGCCTGTGGGTGACCCCATCCCCCCACCCCATTCCCCTGAGCAGGGAGCTCTTCCCGTGTGACTTCATCCACCTCTGCCTTCCCAGTTGACAAACAGTTGCAAACATGCCAAATGCATGTGACCTTTTCTTTTCTCCTCAACAGAAGCCTGGAATGGTCCTCCCTCCGCCCGGAGAGGAAAGCCACACAGTCGTTCTCCCACCTGGCTGGCAAAGCTACCTATCCCCTCAGGGCCGGCGTTACTATGTCAACACGGCCACCAATGGTGAGTCCCACTCGCTCTGGGGGCCCCCTGCGCAGCCCCCAGCTTTCTGTGTCTCTGGAGGGGCGGGCTCTGTCTTCCCTCCTCCACCTCCTGGTTTTTAGACTTGGTCTTCAGAAATCTGCCCCCGAGCCTGCTTGCCCCACAGTGCTGGGTGCGTGGTAGGAGTCGGAGCCTGGGTATTGGGAAGGCCCTTCAAGGCCATGGTCACCTTCGGACCCTCTCAAGCGGGGCATGTTCGTGACACCCAGCCTCATGGTGTGGAGCTGTGTTTCCCAACCCGGGCTCTCGAAAGGTTCCGTGGTCAATGGCTGGTTCGATTCACGCGGAACAGGCTTAGCTGTCGCGTGATATATCTGGAAATTCGGAATGTACCCAATGATGCAGAAGGTCCCCAACAGGCATTGCGAGTGTGGGTTCCGCCATGTCGTCACCACGTTCTTTTCTCTTCCCTGGATTCTCTCACTGGCTGGTGCTTCTTGGGATGTTCTTTGGGGGATGCTGGGACTACTTGTGGGTTATTTATGTTAACAAAGAACACCGGTTGCATGTGCCTTTGCGAGTTGTGTTAGGACTGAATCTCTAGGCCCCCCGCTGGTCGTGGATTCCTGAGTCTTCACTCCAGGATCCCAGGATGTAGACTAGGAGTGGCGGGGGGCGGGGGCGGAACCTGCAAGAAGGCGGGAGATGGTTAATAAAGAACCTGTGCGGGGCTCCTATCATGAGGTGAGCTGAGCAGCGTTGCAGGCCGTGGTGTTGGGAACGCAGAGAAAAACCAGCTAACAGCTCTGACTTGTGACCCCCATGACTCGCCAAGGAATTGCGAGGAGAGAACAAAGGATAGAAATAAAGAATGTTAGACTTGTTAGAAATCATGGATATAGGGAAAGCCGGGATGGCTCAGCAGGTTAAGCGCTTGCTTTGCAGCCCTGGCGTCCAAGGATCGAGTCCTGCACCCAGCCCATGCGGACCCACATGCTGAGCTGGGGTGAGCTTCCCATGCGGGAGGCCCCGGCCCAGTTCCTGTCCTACAGGGCCCGTTGTCCACCTGTGTGGAATGAAACTGTGTCACCACTAATGACATACAACTATGGAGACGGCTCTGGGCCCTCCCCCTTCTCTCTCTCGCTGTCAAAACAACAAAATAAATGTTTAAAAAAGAAATCATGGATATGAGTGCCAAGGCGCAAGCTGAACTCCCCACCAAAATCCACCTGTTCGCTCAGTCTTGGCTTCTCACTCCCCTCGTCTCTACCCACCTGACGTAGGGCCACTTTGTCCCACCGATGGGCCGTTGCTATGGCTGGTGATCCTGAACCTGCATTTGGAGAGGTCCTGGTGACCGGAAAGCCGGCTGCTCTTCAGAGGAAGCCACAGAGAGAGCAGCTGCAAGTCGGCGGTTAGTTTGCTCATATCCCTGGTAACCTGGCCTCCCTCGGGCGAGGCGGGGATTCCAGTGGGTAACCAGGGTTTCGAGGAAAAGGGAAGTGGGACTATTTCTGCCCGTTCTAATCTTAAGCTTCCTCAAAACAAACACATGAGCAGCTTTGCCCTGGTCTCTGACTTTGAAGTTTCGGAGGGAAGTGTTGGCATGCGCTCTGCATCTGCAAAATGCAGAAATTGGACCCTAAGATCCTGAGCTCATCACGCATTGGGATCCGTGCAGGGGGTGGGCAGGTAAAAGCGCCTTCCTAAACTCAGCCGTGTGCACGCACGCGCGTGTGTGTGTTTTTAATTGGAGAATAGTGTATTCTCGGTAAAAAGCATTCAGTGAGTTGCAGAAGTGTTTATTTTTTCTTATAAAATTTATTTTATTGTTTTGACAGAGAGAGAGAGAGAGAGAGAGAGAGAGAGAGAGAGAGAGAGAAGGGGGAGGGCCCAGAGCCGTCTCCATAGTTGTACTATGTCGTCAGTTTTCAATGTAGTTTCATTCCACACAGGTGGGTGGGGGCTGCATAGGGTAGGAACCGGGCTGGGGGCCTCCCGCATGGGAAGCACACCCCAGTTCAGCATATGGACCCACGTAGGTTGGGGCCGGGACCTGATCCTCAGACCCCAGGGCTGCAAAGTGAGCACTTAACCCACTGAGCCACCCCAGCTTCCCCTAAAAGTGTTTAAAATAAAGGGTAAACATCCCTGGTTCCATTCCCTAGAGCTATTTGTCACCCATATATATTCTCCCAGATATTCTCACCTTCTACACACGTGTATGTTTATTCTTTCTAATCACTTGGGAAATACTGTTCGTGTTGTACCATGAATTGCTCTTACAGTGTCGTATGGGCCTCTGTCTCTACTTGTGCACTTCAACCCAACTCGTTATTTTTTTTTAATAGCTGTGTCCTAGCCCATTGCTGGTGTGTGCAGTCATTAACTAGCCCCTCTTTATGAAAGGAACATTTAAGTTTCATTTTAACCAACACTGCCTGACGGATTGTTCTTTTTTGAGACCTAGACTTTAGCATATGCTACTCGGGTCAGGGCTTTTTGTAGGTCCTGGGGTATAGCGATCCCAAGAAAGTCTAGGCCAGGGGTCAGCAAACTTTTTTTTTTGTGAAGGGCCAGGTAGCAAATTTTTTAGTCTTTGAAGTACATATGGTCGGTGTCACAGCTACTCCACTCTACCACTGTCATGCGAAAGCAGCCACAGACAATACATAAACCAGTGCATGTAGTTGTGTTCCCATTAAACTTTATCTGTGGGCACTGAAATGGGAATTTCAAAAAAACTTCCACCTGTCCTGAAACAGTCCTCATTTCCAACCATGGAAAAACGTAAGTGGTGATCTTAGTTCAAGGAATTCACAGGCCGTGGGACCACAGGCAGGACTTGATTGTTCATAGGGTTCCAGTGGCCAGTGACTTTACTGCACGCTTGTCCAACCCACAGCCCACGTCCCCATGCGACCCAGGGCGGCTTTGAATGTGGCCCAACACAAATTCATAAACTTTCTTAAAACATTATGAGATTCTTGATTTATTTTTAGCTCATCAGCTGTCGTTAGTGTGAGTATATATTATGTGTGGCCCAAGAAAATTCTTCTTCCAGTGTGGCCCAGGGAAGCCACAAGGTTGGACATCCCCAGTAAGGGGAACCTTCCAAATCATCTAACACAGGAGTTGGCAGAGTATAACCTACGGGTCAAGTTCAACATATAGCCTATATTTTAAAATAAAGTTATTTGGGGCCACACTGTGTCCTTTTTTTTTTTTAAACATATAGTCTAAGGTTGCTTATGCATGACAATGGCAGAGTTCCGTAGAGACTGTGTGGCTCACAAAGCCAAAAATATTGACTCTCTGGCACTTAAGGAAAAAGTCTGATGTTTGCTAGTCTAACAAACAGAAACACTCACTTTATGCAGAAGGAAACCGTGTCCCCCACGTGGTAAAGAGACTTCACTGAAAGTCACCTGACCATTTGTATACCAGGATATGCATGGATTCCCCAGTCTTATGGTATTTTATTGTTTGAGATTCTGCACAGGTGGATGTGCGGCTGTGTGAGGCAGGAACCAAACTGGGGGCCTCCCACATGGGAGGTGGTGAGAACCTTTGCCACTGAGCCATCCCAGCACATGGGTTTGCATGGACCAGGGCTGGGAACTGAACCCCGGGCCTCGAGATTAGGAGGCAAGCACTCAACCTGCTGAGCTAGCCCAGCACTCCTTCCACAGTCTTTTAATCTCTAATTTTTTGCCTTAGTATTCATAAGGATGGGCACTGAAGATGGAGGGGTGATAACTTAATTTGCAGTAAGGATAGCTGAGTTCCTGGGTTAGTAGAAAAAATCCGCAATAGCATTTATTTTTAAGGGAAACAACTATTTTGTTAGAGCATCAAATCTGCTGAAACTCAGGAAAGCTGAGAATTGTTTTTCCAGTTCTTTTGCAAAGAATCCATATGTGTAAATGTTTTTATTATGTTTGCAAGGGAAACTTGGAGGGTGCAACCAGGATTCCAGCTTTTGGATTTGTTTGCCAAATAGTTGGTTGTTTTCTTGATTTCTCGTTTTAATTTTTTTCTTGAAATAAGTAGATTGCCATTTAACTTTATGGCATCAGGAGCTAATGTGAGTTCTGGGTAAGTTTTCCAGTCGCACACTTTTAAAAGCATTCTTTGAGCTTTTTTTTTTTTTTTTGGTTACAGATAATTGGACACTTTTCTAACTCCCAAGATAGAACAGCCTGATAATTCCTTGTTAATAAAACCTGCCCTGAGAAACTTCAACACCCCAACACATAGATTCATTTTCTTCTCTCCATCTGTGTTGAACTAAAAAAGATGCTTTCATTTGGCACATATGGTTGAGTGAGTGTGTGTTTGTTCATGCACTTTTCTTATTTTGGCTTTATTTATTTCTTTTCACGGATTCTTAATGGAAGGCCATGAGGCCTTAAAGATTACTATTCATCTGCTTCTGTGTGGGTTTTATTTATTTCTCCTCGAGAATCCACTTTAATTTGTAGCGTTCAGTTAATACTTAAGTGCACAACACCTCCCCCCATTTCTCACCAGCTTCTAAAACCAGTAATCTCTTGGAATTTTCGCAGATGCCAAGTGGGTTAGAGAGTCATTCTCACTGCCAGTAAGTTGAAGACTCATAAAAGTCAAAAGACAAAGGAGACAAAAAGGATTTTGTTTCCTATTTTCTAGGAAGTTGAGTTACTTAAAAAAAAAAAAAAAAAAAAGACTGCCTTTGGTAAACAATGTGTTGGTTCTTGGGTAGTCACTGATTAGCAGCAAATGGTTCAGCTAGGGAAGTGAAGCAAAAAGAATAAGGAACATGACCCAGCAGTTCCACTCCTCCATACATATCCAAGAGAACTGAGAACATGCCCACCCAAAGCTGATACACAAATATTTATCGCAGCATTATTCACAATGGCCCAAAACCACCTAAATGTCTAGCAGCTGATGAATGGACAAACATGTGGTGTATTCCTACCAGGGGTTATCATTCGGTCATGAGAAGGAATGAAGTACTAATGGACACATGTTACAACACAGATGAGCCTTAAAAACATCAGACTGAGTGAAAGAAGCCAGACAAAAAGCCACACATTGTTATGATCCCATTCATGGGAGATGCCGACAACAGGCAAATCTATAGACACAGAAAGCAGATAAGTGGTTTTCAGGGACTGGGGAAGGGCTTTTTTTTGAGGGAATGAAACTCTCTAGGGGATGCCAGGATAGCTCAATAGGTTGAGCACTCGTCTTGCAACTGAGAGGTCCGGGGATCAATTCCCGGCCCTGGCCTGTGCCAACGCATGTGCTGAACTGCGGTGTAGCTGGTAACCACCAGATGGTGGCGAAGGTTCTCACCTCCCATGCAGGAGGCCCCAGTTTGGTTCCCGCCCCACATGGCCTCACATATTACGTGTCAACAACAATGTAACTTTAAAAAAATATATTTTCAACCAGGGGCTAGGACCTACTGTAGTTTCTAGTCTTTAGTCTTGTTTGTATCAAAGGATCTAGTGGCAGGTCTTATGATTTCAAAGCTTTTGAGTCAATAACTCAATATTTTATTTTATTTTTTTGATCTGGGCTTTTTCTTTTAAGATTTTTTTTATTGTTTTTGACAGAGAGAGAGAGATACAGAGACAGAGAGAAGGGGGAGGGCCCGGAACAGTCTCCATAGTTTCACATCATTGGTTTTTCCACATAGTTTCATTCCACAGGTGGGCGGGGCTGCACAGGGCAGGAACTGGGCCGGGGTCTCACCCCGGTGAGAACTGAACTGGGGGCACTTCCCAGTTCAGCATATGGGTCCACACGGGCCAGGGCTGGGATTTGATCCTCAGTCCCCAGGGCTGCAAAGTGAGTGCTCAACCCACTGAGCCATCCCGGCTTCCCTTTTCTGCTACTGTAAAAAAAAAACCTTGTGGACTCTGCTCTCAGCGTGTTTCTACCTAACATTAAGCCGGACAACTTGGGGCTTTTTTACACTGTTTTCATTTTCCTCCTCTGCGCAGCACTTCGACATCTGGGCAAAATGAACATCGCCCTTGACTTCAGGCAACTTGGGGGTCTAGTGAAACAGTTCAGGCCTTGGAGATGGAGAGTTCTCGAGTTTCTTCTTTCATGTTTCGCTTCCCCACAGATTTTTTTTTTTACTTTTGTCTTGGCTTGGAAGCATGCACCAGCATACTGTCCTCCCACGGTACCTTACCCCGCAGTGGTCCACGGGATTCCAGTGGGATCTGATCGTGCTGAATAGCTAATTCTATCACGTGATCGTCATGAGATCAGCCGATTTTCGTTAATTAAAAGCCAAAAAACAAGTCTAAGCTGACTATGAGTTGTGTACCCATGAGGAATGACTCTTGCTTGGTTTGAACACTTAAAAAAGGGCTGGTCTGTGATGACCTAATTTCTAGGGAAGTGGCGTGAAGTGTGATGATGGCAGTTGGTCTGATGGTCAAGGCAAGGTCAGGAGCTCCAGATCCTGGTGAACTCACCTGCAAAGATGCAGATGTAGTATTTGGCATATTCTAGACAGAGGCGGTCCACAGGTGCTTTTTATTCCCTGTACACAGTGCTTGAAAATGTTCAAGTAAACACTGAAAAAAAAAAAAAATGGGGAGGTTTTTTCCTGAACACCCGAGCACTTGTCTTCCCTTGAAAAGTCCCCAAGTGTGGTCATACCAGACTCACCTTCCTGCCTGAACAGACCTGGGTGGAATGAAGAGGGTGGTCACCATCCCCGTGTGTCCTTGAACTTGGTCAGCTTCGTGCATGCATTTTCCACGTCCGGTTCTTGTGGGGATTGGGTGTGAGTTGGGTTCAAACAGAGCCTCACAGATTTGTGCTAAGTATTGCTGGGCAGCACTGGTGTTAAACACAAAGTCAGGAAGATGTTTTATAAATGCACTCGGGAGAGGATAATGGGATAGCTCCGCGGTTGAGTGCTTGCCTTGAAAGCGCGAGGTCTGGGGATCGAATCCGAGCCCTGGCCCTTGTCTAAACCCATATGCTGAATTGCCGGTGGCTTTGCAGCAAAATTTCTGGCCTCCCATGCGGGAGGCCCCCGGTTCGGTCCCCACCCCACATGGCCCTGCATCCACCTGTGTGGAATGAAACCATGTCACAACGAGTGATGTACAACTGTGGAGACTGCTCTGGGCCCTCCCCTCCACACTTCACCTTCTCTCAAATAATAATAATAGTAATAATAATGTTTAAAAAAATAAATAAGTACACTTGGAAAGAGGAAATTACGTAGGGTTCCAGGCACAAGAATGCAGGGTCTAGGGAGAAATGGCTGACTGGTCAACAGTTAGGAAGCATCAACTTCAAGAAAAGGACCTTCAGATTTATGCCACATGCTGCCTTGTTCACGGAGCTTTGATGTGCAGGAAGCATTACCTCTCTGGGCCCACGTGCGTGTTGATGGGAGCCAACAGGAGCATGAAGCCACTGCAGGGAGTTGGGGTCCACAGGGATCTGCACGGATATACCCAATATGTCTGTTTAAAGGGTTAGGAGTCAGTACAGACACAGCCACGCAACAGGGAAATTATCTGTGGGTTATATTCTGGCAAGTGAGTGGGCAAGGATCCCATGAGCTGATGATCATCAAGCCACAAGTGTTTGCTAACGACCTTCCCTGTGCCCAGTTCTAATTACCCACTTGGATGGCTTCTTGCTGGCGTGGTGTGGGTGAACACAATGCGAACGGCGGCTTGTCTGCAAAGACTGAATGCTTCCTGATGTGGAAAGATTGTTCCACGGGCCTTTCCTGGGGGTTGGAGTCAGTTTGCTTTCCTGCCTGAAGAGACCTCTGAAGGTCCCTCCTCCGGGCCTGTGAAACCAGGAGTCACCCCAACAGCTTGTTCCTAGCCCGCTGCTCCCCAGCCCCTGCTTGGGAAGGCGCCTCTCTAGGTAATGCGGGCCCGGTCTCCGGATGAGCAGATCTTTATCACTGGAAGGAGGTCTTGCAATAGGGTAACAGCTTTCTCGTTACTTCCGTCCAAATTGGATTCCAGGGTAGGCGGTGCCAAGAAGCGTGGGAGGAGGAGCTGTGAGTCATGCAGGAGGCCCCAGTTTACCGCGTGCCCCGCCCTGCGTGCCAGGGGCACGGAGACCTGATTCGCAAGGATCTTGTTGTCCTTGGACAGATGACAAGCTGGACCTTGCACGCGGCAGGCCCCCCGGACAGTCCAGTTGAACGAAGCTCCTGCCCTCTCGCCGGCGGTGGGAACGGCCTAAGTGGGTCCCCACAAATCCTCGTAGGGGTTCCTGGTGACTGGAGGGAACTTGGGGAAGGAGGTCGAAGCAAAGCAGTCTTCCAAGTGGTACCGAAACGTTTCATTATTGTCACAGGCAGCCTGACTGTACTCGTGGAGCCATCTTGGACCTGTTCTGGGGTAGGGTGTAGCGGTCCTCTGCTCCTTGATGGTCAGTCTCCTCGATGCCCCTCAGCATGTGGGTTTGCACGGGCCGGGGCCAGGACTAGAACCCAGGACCACGCGTGCGAGGCAAGCGCTCAACCGCTGAGCTCTCCCGGCATGGCCCCCCAAGTGCATTCTCATGACCAGGCGTGCACATGCAAAAGTCTTAGCTGTTGAGAGATCGAGCTGGAGATGGGACCGGCCCTCCAGAGGATTCTACAACAACCTGAATAGTATGTGTGGCCCCGGTCAGATCTCTTCTTGGCTCTCAGACCATCTGCCCTGTTGGCTTCGGCTTTCTTTTTCTGGGTCTCTCTGGCCAGCTTTGAAAATATTCGCTGCAGTTTTCCGGAGCGCCCCCTGTTTGGAGAAAACAGCATAAGCCATGGGTGCTTTGGAGTCAGGAGGAGTTTGTGGGTTGTTTTAATTGTGGTTCCTTAAAAAAAAAAAGTTGTTTGTTTTAATGGTCCTACCTACCTTGGAGGCAAGGTGACCTGTTGCACAGAAAACTCAGCCCTTCCTGATCTTTCTCTAGGCCTGTGGTTCTCACAGTGGGGTTCTCAGACACCAGAATCAGCATCACCTGGAAACGTATTAAGATGCATGGGAAACTCTGGCCCCAGGGCCCTGCGATCTGTTTTTGCCAGCCCTCCGGGTGATGCTTAGGTGCGCTCATGTTAGGGAAGCACACGGTACGCCCACCTGCAGGGCCGGCCTGCTTGTAGCATTCTCGCATTTCACTAAGTGGATGAGACTGAATGTCGGGCTTCTTCAGAGCCAGGTGGTTGTAACCTGCTCCTGCAGTTTCCCAGGGAGTCTCATTCCATTCAACTCTGAGGGAAGCCAGGATGGCTCAGCGGGCTAAGGGCTCGCTTTGCAGCCCCGGGGACTGAGGATCGAATCCCGGCCCCAGCCCGTGCGGACCCATAGGCTGAACTGGGGTGTGCTTCCCATGCAGGAGGTGCCAGTTCGGTTCTCATGTCCCCCCACCCCCAGTTTAGCCCCTGGCTCAAGGGGGTGAGCCTCCCATGCAGGAGGTCCCCAGCCCAGTTCCCGCCCTGTGCGGCCCCCACCCACCTGTGTGGAATGAAACCATGTCAAAGACTGAGTACATACAGCTGTGGAGACTGCTCTGGGCCCTCCCCCTTCTCTCTGTCAAAAACAATAAATCTTAAAAAAAAACAAAAACAAATGCTGAAATGGCTCGTTTTTCCCCCCATTTTGTGTGTCTCCTCTATCCTGAATGCCCTTTCTCAGTATTTGAGAATAAGCTTATTTCGCCCAGAATTTCTACCCATATTTGTCAGGGTTGGTTCCTGATGCGGGCTTCTCCTCTACGTCCGGAGGAGCCGCTGGGGCCCCCTGGTGATTTTGGGGGCTGGGTGGCCTTGCTCGGGAACCCAGCAGCCGAAAGTGGCCACACCTCGGAGATGGTTGCCTATTTCTATTTCCCAAAATAGCCGCTGCAGCTCTGCCTGACGGTTTCGGCCGCCTTGTGAAAAGCAACACTCTTCGCGATGTCGAGCATTCATTCTAAATGTAAAATCGCACCTTTTACTGGAAAACCTTCTAAATACGGATCCGCAGCGCTGAGCGGCTGGAGTTCATAAATGCCGAGCGTCTCGGGAGACACATCAGAAAGGTGACGCGGGAGTGGAAAATACCACTTCCCGGGAGGGACAGCTTCTGAACGGCTGAGCGGCGCACTTTTTCACGTGGAGAAACCACCGTTCAGGGAGGCTGGGATGGCTCAGCAGGTGGAGCGCTTGCCTTAACCTCGAGATCGGGGGTTTGATTCCCAGTCCCGGCTCTCAAACAATAAAATAAATTTAAAAAAAAAATAAAGAAAAGAAAAATGAAGCCATAACTCAGCCTGTTCACAGAAGAATATTCCATATGCAGGGCTAATGGCCTTGAGGCTGGCATTGGCCATCATAGGGTCATTCTATGGGGCGATGTCTGTGGGCAGGGGCTGTCTTGTTACAGGACTCGAAGCCCACTCACACTAGCTTATGAGAAAGGATATTTTAGGGGGATACGAGGCATCTCTTAGCATCCCTGGCTTCAGGACTAGAAAAACCATGTCTGAGTGGATCGTCCTGTCTCTGGGACCTTGGGATGTCTTATGCTCACTTCTTTCTCTGGGTTGGCTTCATGCATTTTTTTTTTTTTCTCTGAAGATTTGCCTTTTTACTTTAGCAGCTGTTGAGCAGAAAATGGCCGCTCCCAGTGGGCGTATCCACCCCCAAAATTCTTCTGTACAAAACTCGATGGTTCACTGAGCTGTGTCCAGGTAGCCGCCCCCTCCCCCACCACAGGGGTCAGCAGGGGAAGGGCCCTGGGGTTTGGAGAGTTCTCAGAGAAGAGTCTTGATCGCCTGTAGCAAGTAGTCGTAATTTTTAAGGATGGTTTATAATTCTGACTGTGATTTTTCTAAACTCTTTTTTTAAAGAGTTTGGCCCATCTGTCCCTTTTACAATTTCTGTCTTTTGAGGTCACACTTCAGCAAGGCCTTTGCTAACAATACAAGGGGCTGTTTTCTTCTAGCCCGCTCAAGGAATGGCTTTCCCCCCCCCACACCTTCCCATTTTAAATAATTTTTATTTATTTATTTTTATTTTTGACAGAGAGAGAGAGATACAGAGACAGAGAGAGAACTGAACTGGGGGAGCTCCCAGTTCAGCATATGGGTCCGCACGGGCCGGGGCCGGGATTCGATCCCTGGTCCCTGGCGCTGCAAAGTGAGCGCTCAACCCACTGAGCCATCCCGGCTTCCCCACCTTCCCATTTTAATCCCAATCAAATTGAACTTGAGAAACTATGTGAGGAAATGGATCTGCCTGCGTCATAGCACAGGCCGACTGCTTCAGCCTTCCGCCCTCACCCTGACAAACCTCTCTTTGCCTCACACTAGGCCGGTCTGCTGGGGTCTCTTTCTGGTTTTTCTCTTTTGCTCTCAATTTTTCTCCTTATTCCTGCACTCACGCTTCTACTTCTGCAGTTTTGTCTCTCATTCACGGGCAGTTCTCAGGGACTGGGTAGAACATGGAAATGATGCGCAGCATAGAGAGTCCTCCACGGTTTCAGCGCTGAGAACTAAGCAGTGCTGAATGCCGGTGTAGCCTTCGGGGCATTTTCTGTGTGTGTGCATATGGCGGAGACCCTTTCGTAAGTGCCGCTGAGGACCTTTGCTCCCTGGTGATGTAGCAATGTTTTGGGGACGCTGGGCTCATCAGCACTCCCAGACGTACCCCATTCACGGAGCAGCTGCCCAAAATGCCATCCTCTCAGCTCCGCAGAATCAGCCCGCATGGGTGGGCGTTCATGGCGTTTCTCCCAAGTTTTTTTTTTTCTTCTTCTTTTTTTCCACTAACAAAAAAATTGCTCCAAAACATGTCTTTATACTTACGTCATTATAGACCCAGAAGTGTTGTCAGGTCCCTTGGCTTGTGCATTTGGGATTTTTTATTTCTAATTTATTATACTGTTCTGAGAGAGAAAGAGAAGGGGGAGGGCCAAGAGCACTCTCCATTGTTGTACATCATTAGCGGTGACACGGTTTCATTCCACACAGGTGGATGTGGGGCTGCGTGGGGTGGGATTCTGAATCGGGGGCCTCCCACTTGGGAGGCGCGAACCTTTGCCACCGAGCCATCCTGACGGTTACCAGTTGTGCCCCAGCTCAGCATACGGGTTTGCACGGGCCAGGACTGGAATCAAACCCCTGACCTTGCAATTGCGAGGCAAGCGCTCAGCCTGCTGAGTCCTCCCAGCCTCCTCTGTTCTTTGTCTTTTGAGATGGCTCTGGTGGCTTGACTGGGAGTTCGTGCTGTGTGAAGGGACTTGGCACTCTGTCTGCTCTCCCTAGCCCTTTTTCATCTATTTGTTTCCATCTTTTTACTTACACTCACTCACTCGCTCGCTCATACACGCAGTGGTTAGATCAGCCATCAGCCACGTAACCCAGCTTAGTCCTAACAGTTGCCTTGAGCTGAGCCCTCGTTCATCCATGGACACGTACCGAGTGCCTGCGCTCATCTGACAGGGTCCCGGCCATCAGGGTGCATCGGGTAGGAGGGATGGATTTGGAAGCAGGTGTTGGAGCAGAGGTGGGAGGAGAGCACTCACACTTTCCCAGTCCCGGTCCATGACCTGAGGGCAGGGTTGATGTTGGGAGCCTCCACGGCCCCTCCCCAGGCTGGGTGCCAGTTCCTAGTTAGCACTGAGAAGTCTGGGTGATGTCGCCAGGGAGCAGGCAGGCTGGGAGTCCACCTGCGCTCCCCCCACGTCCCAGCCGCCGTGAGAATGTCCCGTTGTCCCGACCTGGGAGCTCTGCACCAAAGCACCTGGAACAGGATTGCATAAAACTCACCTTTCTTGTCCTAACTCAGGACCTTGCCCTGGGGGGCTAAGATAAGGCGTTGTGAAGGAGGCAGGGCCTGCTGGAGCCCCTCCCCTTCCCCATCAGCCTGCCTGCCGGCTCTCTAGAACCTTCTCCTGGTACCTTTCCCCTCAGCTTCTTCCTTCAGCGCAGTGCTTTCTCGTTTCTTCATCCTCCCCTATTCTAGGAGAGACAGGAGGGCTCAGTCATGCTAAGTGTGTGTGACTATCTGTAATCCTTGAATTCGCAAATGTCCTCCCCGGGACTAAAACAGACACCAAGCTTCATGTCACAGCTGGGGCTCTCTGGGGGTAGATGCTGTGACCTGATATTTATAGAAGGTCAGGATGGAATGATGGGTGCTGGGGGGGAGGGGCTTGCCCAACATGGCTACTGCACATAGTCCTTCTCCCCTTGCCCTACCTGTCCTGGGGTTTGGTCTCTTCTCAGTCCTTCCCAGTCTGTGGTTGGTTCCCATCGTCATGTTACCGTGGACGCTGCTGGTTCGACACTGAAATTGCTTGTTAGCAAGCTTGCTTCTGGGTTCCACCCAAGACCCACTGAACCAGAACCTTCTTCAGGTGTGCGGTCCGGGCATGTGTAGTTTTAATCGCTGGCCCCTGTAATCTGATGAATGACAGCCTTTGGGAAATGAGGCTGGAGTTTTGCCAGGTACCCGGGCTTCGGGTTCTGGACCCAAACACCCGGGCTTTGGTGTTGATGGGATTTCCTTCTCGGCAGCCTCCTACCATTTTCCTCACCCCAACACGGGGGTCATAGTATCTGGGAGCTGGTCGTTGGCTGCCAACATCGCTCTGCTGTCTCCATGATGAGATGCCCTCAGCCCAAGTTCAGGGACCCCCCGCCCCCAGTGCATTTGCTCAGATCTGTACATCTCAGATCCTGACGGCGAGAACAGCAACCTCCCTCAGCATGATCAGTTCATTTGTGTACGTGGTCGGCTTCCCTGGTTTCAGGAAGAAGTCGGAATGCAGTTGGAAGGGCCTTTAGGAAGAATTGTGTCTTGTGAATTGGGCTGAATGGGTTGAGGTCCTTGAAGCATAAGTCTCACTTCTTCCCCTCTGACCTCACTGTGCCCCCAGAGACCTCGGATCCTGCGTGGCAGCAACTCTGTTAAGACTCTGGATGGTCCCCTGGAATGACCTAAAAGGCCAGAGATGGGATCCCAGGAAACGCAAAAGGACCTCAGTCCCCCCGTCTGCCGCTTCAGCTTTGCTTTGGCTTGGTTGCCCCTGACCTGGTGTGCGGTGTATAGATGAGCCAGTCTTCTATTGGAAAAGACCCGGAAGGTTGTAGAGGGACAGGCAGCACTTATGGGGAGGAGGGACCTCGGCTACTGGGAGGCCTCTCCGTGACCCAGGCCACGAGTGTAGCGCAGCTCTAGAAGTACAGCTCCCAGCAGGCGACTTCAGTTCGAGGATGGCGGAAGGCACTGCTGGGTCTTATTTCTTATTGTTTTTTGAGAGAAGGTGGGAGGCCTGGGGCAGGGAGAAGACCCAGAGCAGCCTCCATGGTTGTACATCATTAGTTGTGACGTAGTTTCATCCCACACAGGTGGATGTGGGGTCACGCAGGACAGGAACTGAACTCAGGGCCTCCCACATGGGAGGCAAGAACCTTTGCCTCTGAGCCATCCCGATGGTTACTAGTTGCCCCGCAGTTCAGCCTGTGAGGTTTGCCTGGGCCCGGCTGGGAACTGAACCCTGGACCTTGTGATTGCAAGGCAAGCGCTCAACTGCTGAGCTATCCCAGCCTCCCCAGTAATAGAATTTTTGATGAACTTTATAGTCCTACATTGGACTAGTTTTAGAACAACTTTATGCTAAGAGCTTGTGGGGGCATTTGGCTTGACTAGGATGGCTGCCTTGGGTGGACACCATTACTGACCTCATTTATAGAGGGGAAAACTGAGGCACCGGGAGGACAGTTAGCTTGGCCAAGGTTACGCTGTTGGGGTGAGGCATAGTGGAGATTCAGACCCGGGTAGCTCAGCTCTAGACTCGCCGCTGTGAACGGGTTCTAACCTCTGTGCTGTCGGGTCCCTTTAATGATGTTGGAAAGCTACTCACAAAAGTCGATGTGCGAAAATAACGCACAGTGTGATTTTCTCCTATTTTAAAGATGTGTGTGTGTGAGACTAGAAAACAAATCGACATAGAAATACCCGAGTGTTGGTAATGAGGACCTCCCGAGTGGTGGGATGATGGGAGATACCTTTTCTCTTCCTTGGGCTGCCTTCTGCACATCGTCCAGTTGCGTCTAGTGAGAAAGTAGTGGTATTCTCACGACCAGACAATTCTACAAGAAGGCCCTGCTCACAGCCATGAAATGGGTCGAGTAGTGTCTGGGGGATGATCATAAAGCTGAGGTAGCAGCTCGATTTCTGGCCGGCCCGTGGAGCTGGGCTTTGGAAGACACAGCAGTTTTCATTCAAGCGAGACAGAACTGTGGAGCGGGAAAGGACTTGGGAAGTGATAGCATCTATACGACCCCTGGGCCAGGATTCTGTGCTTTGGGGCTTCAGGGGACAGTGGTGTTTGTGGGGAAATGTCCGGTTGGCAGACAGAGATGGAAGGGTCCCAGGAGGTACCTGAGTTGGCAGCCTCCGAGGGCCAAGAGAGGGTGGAATGCCCAAAAGCCATCTCCTTGTGATGCCAGCCGTGTGGAGAAGGGTCCCTATCAGAGAGATCTGTCCCATCGTGGGAACCGAGCACAGGCCCGCTTCCTGCACTTGGGGAGAAGGTGCCGGCCAACACTATTTTTTTTTCAGCTCTGACCCTCTTGCACTGCGCTGTGACCTCCTGAGGTTCTACCCAATGCAATTCTGAAAGCGATTTTGTTTCTTTCTTTGACCAGAGACCACCTGGGAGCGTCCCAGCAGCTCTCCTGGGATTCCAGCCAGTCCGGGCCTTCACAGGAGCCCTGTGCCACCCACAGGTACTGTCCACGCATGACCCGGGGGCACCCAGGATGGGGTACGCACCATATTCAAGACGCTGGGTCCTGGGGTCTGAAGCCTGGTTGGTGATCTTATGGACGAAACCCAGGCAGGAGTCGGGGGGCGGGGGGAGGCTCCATAAGCCTGTTGCCTGCAGATGGTAACCCCCACCCACACCCCCTGGCAGTGCCTGCAACAACAGGGTGACTGCCCCTCCCTCCCACTCAGGTGCTGAGAGAGAGGAGGCGGCTGGGGGAGTTGAGTCATCAGAGTTCTGTGCTCCACACAGTCCCCCAAAGCATCAAGGTGTGGAAGGTAAAAGGGAGGCAGATTTTTCTTGGGCAACTACTTTCCAAACAGAACATTCGGGAAAGAAAAATGGGATTCCTTGTGAGGCTATGCGCTCTCCATGTGCAAAGGTGATCCAGGGGAGGTGGTCAAGGCTGATCTTCCTGGACTAATTGGGAGGTTTGTGACTCGCTGGAGACATGGAGTCCTGAGATCCTGGGACGGTGAGTTGTGAGTTGCGCTGGCGGAAAGAAGAGCATTTGACTTCCTGTGGTTTAGGCCTTGTTTTCAATGTCCCCTCCCACGAATCTGCATTGTTGTGGAGGAGTTGGACAAACAGACACACAGGAAAGATGTCAGATTCACGCCAGGAATTAAAACAGGGCAGGGTGAGTGGGGAGTCATGGAAGAGTTCCGTGAGAAAGTGACAGTTGAGGTGAATCTTTAAAGGCAATGAGAAGAGGGGTATGCGTGTAGGGTGGTGGTAAAATGTCCTAGGCCAGGGAACAGCTGGTGCAAAGGCCCTGGGGCAGGAGCATCCTTGGCATGTTTGAGAACAGAAAGCAGGTCTATGGGGCTGGGGGTTGGGGGACGAGAGGGAGAGGGGAAGGTGATCAGGGGGGAGGGGGGTTGGTCAGCACAGCCCACCAGGCTTCCCAAGACACAGGATGGTGCATGGATTTCATTCCGAGCATGATGATTAGTGTGAGGGTAACAGTGACATTCAGCAGAGCTGTCTCATCCCCATGAGGAGCTGCCTCCCTGAAGCAGCCAGGCGGCTGCTGGCTCTGTCCAGGCTGTTCTGGGTCAGTCGTGATGTGTGTGTGTGTGTGTGTGTTGGGGGGGGAGGGGGGTGTTTCCTGCAAAGCACGTGGGGGTTAAGGGCAATAGGGAAACGTCAGCCACATGGACTGACCACAGACATCCCAATGTGGCGGCTCCTCAAGAGGGAACATGGAGAATCAGGTCAGGAAGAATCAGCGGGGTCAGCCGAGCCACGCTGAGGCTGCCTCCCCTTCTTAGTCTTATTTCTGAGCTGTAACTTCGTGAGCTTTGGGGAGAGGGTTTGAAGGGCCACCGATGGACAGGGCTGGTGTTTGCTCTTCTTGGTGCAAGTTTGTGGGGTGTGGGAAGCATAACCCACCAGGTGGCCCGCTGGGTGGAGATCGGGGGACTCACCCCATGCCCCCGCCCACTGGGTTCCACTTTTTACACGCCGGGTGCTCGTAGAGTCTGTGCTGGGCTGGGGTCTCCCCTTCTGGGGCTTCCTTTATCACCAGAGCTGTGGGAGCTGTTTATTCGGTAGCTTTGCTAAAGACAGTTCATGCCAGGCCTGGGTGAGGGCTGTGGAAGTCAAGTTTAAACCCTGAGGCACCGTTCGGTAACTGCCGCTAACTATTAAAAGGCATCTTTGAGCTGGTTTAGCATGCGGTGAGGAAGTAACGATCTGTGGAGAGAAGAATAGTAACAGGCAGAGGGAGAGAAAGGGGGCGTGAAAATGAAGTCCTGGGAGTTGCACGTGTGAGCCGCTGGGTTAAATGAGTGACGGAACAGAGCGATGGTGCCGTCGGACTTTCTGAGATAATGGGCGTGTTGCGCATCTACACTGTCCAATACGGTAGCTGGTAGCCTTGTGTGGTAAATGGCTGCTGGAGATGTGAGGAGCAAGGAACTGAGTGTAATTTGACTCAGTAAAGTTTGGGAGGAGTACTTTCAGCTTCACAGAAGCATTGTAAGGGGACCGACCGCCAGAAAGTTCTTGTAGCCCCTTTACTCAGTTTACCCCAATGTTAACATCCCACATAACCTTTAGTACACTTGTCAAAACTTAAGAAGTGAACATCGGACAGTAACTATGAGTGAAGCCAAATTGTATGTGCTGTCACGGATGTTTCCAGTATTTTTATTTTGTTCCCTTTCTAGCGTGCAATCCTGGAGACCGCATTGCATTTAGGTTTTATTTAATGTAATTTTTTTTAGAATTGAAATAGCCCGCTGTGAGGAGGGGCTTGTTGGGAAACCTGGGTCTGGGGTCTGGCTTTGCACAGTCTTGGAGCCGAATGAAGCTCACTGAGGGGTGGTCCTCAGGTGAGCAACCCCTCCCTCCCACAGCCGCAGGGAAGCAGGTCAAAGGGAAGTGGGGGAGTTCCATTGCCCAGCACGGGCCCCTGCCTTCTGCACGTGCCACCAGCCAGGAGCATGCAAAGGGACAGTGGGCCTCTCTTCTGAGCAGAGGCCCCTGAGGAAAGGGGCTCCAGACTAGAGAGCCCCGGACAGCGCCCCGTTCCTGCCCCAGGAGCAAGGCCGGGACCTCTGCTCATTGCAGAATCAGCAAGTTGCCAGGCCCAGAGCGCCTTCCAGACCTCACCCCTGATGTCAGGGAAGGCCAGGGAGCCCCCTGCTGGACGGGGCGTGCGTGTTCCTTGGATGGCCTGGAGAAAAGCCACGGGTTCTCAGCCACTCACTCCCCCAGGCACAGATGTACTGTGAGTTCTACTGGGGGCAATAGAGTTTACACCGTAGACCACCAGGGGAGACCGGGAGGACCAGGTGGCCAGACAGACATTTCCAGATCTGAAGGATGTGAACGTGAAACAGCCCCTCTAAACAGACCAGGGTATTGGACACTGCGCCCTCCCAAGAAGGTGAGGGATGCTGGAAGAGGGACGTTCAGGGTCTTGGGGATGGAGGGGTGTCGCCAGGCAGGGACTGTGCCCTCAGAGAGGCTGAGCACAAAACCGTGTTGGCCTTGCCTTGCCTGACTCCTGCAACCACAGTTGTGACCCCCACAGTGGGGCCCATGGTATAAGTCGGCTGTCCCTCTAAGCAGGGGTCCCCAACCCCTGGGCCGTGGACCCAGTCTGGTCGGTGGCCTGTTAGGAACCGGGCCTCACGGCAGGAGGTGAATGGTGGGCAAGGGAGTGAAGCTTCATCTGTATTTACAGCTGCTCCCAGGGCTCACGTGACCGCCTGAGCTCCGCCTCCTGTCAATCAGCAGCTGCATTAGATTCTCATAGGAGCGCGGACCCTACTGTGAACCGCGCATGCGAGGGATGTAGGTTGCGCGCTCCTCATGGGGATCAAATGTCCTGTGATGTGAGGTGGTGATGCTCGTGCTGGGGAGCGGCTGCCAATACAGATGAACATCAGGCTTGACAGCACAGAGACCATCATAAGTCACTTGCTTGCAGGCTCCTATCAAAACCCAAGCTCAGGAATCACAGATTCTGCGTGACGCTGAGTTGTACAATCATTGGATTACATATTACAATGTAAAATAATAGAAATAAAGTGCATAGTAAATGGAATGCACTTGAATCGTCCCCAAACCATCCCCCCCTTCCTGCCCCCAACCCCTGTACAAATTATCTTCCATGTAACCAGTCCCTAATTGGTGCTGAATAGGTTGGGAACGCTGCCTACAAGTGCAGCAATACTGCAAGCTGTTGCCTTGTTTGAGACTTACAGTGTATTTTAGAAGGCCTACTGTGAACAACCCTATTGAAATCCGAATAATGGGGACGTGTGTCCCAAACTCTCCAGACCCTGGACCCTTTCTTGTCACTGCTGATCAGTAGAATAAACATCCTGCAGAACTGGTGTTGTGTGTCACCCACGGTGGGGGAAACATTCCATTCCACCATGTTGAATATGTGATGGGAGGGAGGGGCGGGTGGGTTTTCTAGACACGAGGCCCCTGGGGGCCCAGGAAAGAAGTTACCTGTGTTTTTTCCAACGCAAAGGGGGTTTGGGTCGGATCTAAAGAAGGCAGGAGGGGTGTGTCCACGGCTGATTGCTGTTTAGCGGAGCATGCCTACTCTTTGGGGTTCTTTAGGGAGCAGGAACCTGGACCGTGGGGCTGGGGTGGGGGTGGAACTCTCTATGGAGGAATTGGGGCTGAGAAGTCGGAGCAGACCTACTGGGAGGGGACATTCGGGGCAGCAGAGTTCCTGGCTCTTTGTTGGTTCATCTCTCTCGACGGCTCTTCCTACGTCTTCCTGTTTTTATCTGCGTCCCTCTCCCCCAACCTCCTAAGACTTTCTTCTCCACGTTTCTACCCAAATGTCTGTCCCCTCTGCTCATAGCCGTCTCTCAGGCCTCCTCCCATCTACCTGTGCAACTTCCCACGCACAGCAATGACCCGGGGGCCTGTGTGTGTTTGTATTGGTATCTGAAGTGGCTCAAGTTACTAGACGGAACTTTTTGTTTCCCTTTTTGGTCTTAAAACAGATGAACTCAGTGTTTTCGTTTCGTTCTTCTAGCCTCAAACTGAGTTATGTTCCTTATAGTTATGAGTAGTCCTTGATCAGTTCTGTTCCCTTGTTCCCCCTCCACCGCAGAAGCCGGAGGTCTCAAGAGCACCCACTTCTGTTTTTTCTGTTTCAGATAATTTTTATTTATGAAGTGTTTGTGGGTCTTATTTTCACATTTTTGTTTTTGTTTTTTATGATCAACTTTTTTTTTTAACTGTTAAGTTTATTGGGATGACATTGATTGATATCAATTACATTGTTTCCAGGTGTACATTCTACATGACATGGTCTCTGCGTCACATTATGTGCTCACTACCCAGAGTCAGTTCACTTTCCATCACCATATATATGATTCCCCCTCCCTACCCCTCCCCCACCAGCTCCCCAACCAGCAACCCCTCTCCTGGGTATCTACCCAAAAAAACCTGCATCCGCAAAGATACATGTACCCCAATGTTTATCGCAGCACTGTTCACGGTGGCCAAGTCGTGGAATCAACCGAAGTGTCCTCTGATAGATGACTGGATGAAGATGTGGCGGTGCATGTACACAAGGGAACACCACTGCTGGTTTTGTATCTCACCCTTGGTGAGCTGGGCGCCCAAAGGTCGGGGAATGCCAATTAGGAATGCGCATGGGTGAGCGGTAGCTGTTCTGGTCTCCGCTGACCTCCGTTCTGAGCGTGTCTGGGACTGTGACCGTGAATTGCAGGAAGACAGGGTGTCAGCTGAGTGTGGGGAGGAATTGGTTGACTGGAAAATTATTTTTTCTCCCCCAGTAAATGTGTTGACGTGAGCAGTCATTAGCCAACAGCTGACAGACCAGAACTGAAGTGAAAACAAGAGACTGGATTAGGGGCAAACTGCCCAGCCTCAGGCAGTTCCTGGCTGCTGTTAGCATAGCGGGCTGTGAGCTGGGGGGAAGCGGGGGATGGGGAGGGGGTGCCCCTTTGGGGTGCTGTGAAAGGAGCAAGGAGGGGGTCAGAAAGGTGGCCTTTGCCTTCAAGGAGTTGGAGGCACCCTTGGTTTAGAGGGGACCCAACACCTCCAAAGGTAGCGACTGATTCCAAGCCACGGCCTGCTCAGTTGAGAACTTACGTAGCTTGTTTTCATCCTCAGATGGAACTGTGGTTCTGTGTTCTGTTGTTGGCAGATTCTTAGCGGGGTGTTGGCTTTGTTACACTGAGAGACTAACCACATGTTTCTATGTTATGGTGCAGTGTATGCCTGGGTGTTTCTGAATTCGCCCATACAGCCGTCTGGGCCCGGTGCCTTTTGGAGGGAGGTCATTTTTCAAAGGTTTTACTCATTTTGGTGTTTCTAGTGTCCTTTGAAACTGTTTTGATAATTTGAACCTCATGGAAGGTTCTGTAGTGATTAGCAGAGCATTATAAACCATACGTTATTGCATTAAAAAAAAAATCTCTACTATGTTGGTTGTGCTTATGTTTTCTTTCTAATTCCCAATGCTGAGCATTTGTGTTGTCTTTCACTCTCAAATTGTACTGACTGGGGGAAGCCAGGATGGCTCAGCGGGTTGAGCGTTTGCTTTGCCGCCCTGGGGTCTGAGGATTGAGTCCTGGTCCTGGTCCATGTGGACCCACATGCTGAACTACGGTGTGCTTCCCATGCGGGAGGCCCCCAGTTTGGTTCTTGCCCCCCAGTTGAGCCCCTGGCTTGACGAGGCATGCTTTCCATGCGGGAGACCCCCAGCCCAGTTCCTGCCCTGCACGGCCCCCGCCCACCTGTGTGGAATGAAACCATGTCAAAAACTGATGATGTCCAACTATGGAGACTGCTCTGGGCCCTCCCTCTTCTCTCTGTCTCTGTCTTTCTTTCTATCAAAAACAATACCATAAATCTTACAAAAATAATTGTACTGATTGACCCGCCTTTTTTATTGCTGTGATTCCCACCCCTGCCCCCGAACCAGGAGCAGCCAGGGTTGCTAACATGATCCTGTCTCCCAACTCATTAATTGCTTCTGCCATATTTGTATGTCTTTCTCGTGTTTTCCTTTGGTTTATGTTATTGGCTTCTGAAATATTTTTCTAAATTATCAAATCGAGCACTTAGATCATTTATTTTTACTTCCCCTGGGCTTTGGTAATGAAGTCATCTAGGCTATAGATGTTACTCCAAATATAATTCAGGCCTTGTCCCATTTGTTTTGATATGTTCTTGCTCGTTATCTTCTAAATATTGTATAGTTATTGTTTTAGATTCCTCTTTGACCCGAGATTAGTTAAGAGGGCATTTTCTTAAATTTCCAAGCATCGGAAGTTGGGAGGATGGGGACCTTGTATACGTGTTCTTTTATTAATATCTGCTGTTACTGCTTTCTGATCAAAGAATGTGGCTTATGTTATTTATTGGTACTTTATTTGTGGCTTCAATTTGCCCAACTTTTTTTTTTTTTCCCCCCCAATGTTCCATGACTTCTTGGCCAAAGAGATTATCTTTGTTTGTTGGGATATCATGTTTCATACATCTGGTTCAATCAGCCTTTTAAATTAAATCACCGAGAATTTTCCACATGCCCACTTGGGTCCACTAACCCGTCGTAGACGGAAAGCAGCCTATTAAGGTTTCTCACTTTTCTCTTCTTTAGCTTCGCCAGCATCTGTGGTTTTTCTTTCTCTCCCTCAGTGCCATGCTGCTTGATAAAATAAAACTGCTTGAATGTGATGCCTTCCTTGTGGGTGGTATTTAACATCAGCCTCATGCTCTTGCTGGCATGGCTTCTGCCACTAGGAGTACCCCCAGCCCCCCGCATGGCCTTCTCTGCAGCTCTTAGAATCCTGGCCCCCTCTCTTGACCTGGGGGGGGGGTGGCTCATGGGTAATATTAGCAGTTGACCAGCTGCCTGAGGGGTATGAGTGTAGACCCAGATGGGGTTAATTCGTTACTTCTGGTTGCTTCCCAAGACACCGCACCGGGGGCCAGCTTTCTGTCACCCTGTGTGTCTGTGCCCACCCTTCTTCCGGGGCTTCGGGCCCACCGGGCAGGTCAGGGGGTAGCCCGGCTGCCTGTCGGGGTCTGCTGAGCCCGCCTGCTTGCAGGTGGCCCTTGGTGGTTCACAGTGGAGGATGGGGGTTCTCTCCGTGGGTGGCCTTTGTCACCATGGCTTCCCAGCAGCCCTTGCCACTCCCAGCCAGTAGGTGTAACTGACTTCTAGCCATTCCCCCCTTTGCTTCCTGCTGCACCTCAGAGCTCCCGCGACAGGAACCGCGAGTTGGATGTCGGTGTGTGCATCTCGTTGGACCCGCACAGTGTATATGTTGTGGCCATTGCTCGGCGCCTGGGCATGAGGCAGGCATGCTGCCCTGGTCTGCGGGCATCACGCAGGCGTGGGGTTCGAGGCGACTAGATCGAAGGGACAAAGGCAGTGTGGCTCCCTCTCTCCACCACTCCTCTCTGTTTCCAAGAAGTCCTCTTATCACTCACGGATCCCCTTTCCCAGTCTCGCCTCAGTTGACTGTCATGCTCCCAAAGCGGGTGTGGACGCTGGGGTAGAATTAGCTTCATTTTACAGACACAGAAGCTGAGGCTCACGGAGGTCGCAGCGCTCCTTAGGCTCACGTTACTGTGCCCATGAGAGCGACTGTCTTACGAGGAGTTGCATGGGCTGCAGTGTGCACTTGTGGGTGTCAGGAGCATACAGGGGTGTCAGGGGCATCCGATCATCTGTGATGGGCAAGTATTTATACCCCAGAAATAGGCACATGCTACTAACCAGGGCTCCCCAATCCCCCATCCTCCTCTTGCGGGACAAGTGTGTCCGCTCATCTGGGGAGCATGAGTGGATGTCATTGGGGTAAAATTTTAGAGAGCTTTGAACTTCTTTTCTGGTGAATGTTGGGGACAGCCCGCTCAAGAAGGATGTCACAGGATCGCCTGGCTGCTTATTAATTGGCAAAGCCAAAGGTCTCAGAAAGCAGTGAACGCAGTCCTCCTGCCACTCGACCCACATCGCCCTGCTGTGAGGCCGGAGGCAGAAAGGTCCCCGGAGAGAAGTTTGTCAGCGGGGAAGCGCAGGAAGGTGCTGGAGCGATCAGTGACGTGACTGATGGGACGTTCTCCGTGCTGGCCCTTGGAGTTTCCTGACCCGACCTCCTCTGGTTCAAAAAGAAGCTTGTTCCCTCGTCAGTTCAGTCAGCGGTTGCTGGGGATGAGACAGATTCCCGCAACCCTGAGATATGCTCCCGGCTGCCTGGGGTGTCCCAGAGCCGGGCAGTGACGGGGACAAGGAGGAGCAATTACCGAAGCCAGAGGCGCCAGTCTGGGGCTAGTCCGGCGTCTGAGCGATGTTTCTGTCCCCGCAGTGAATGGATACCACGCCTCAGGGACCCCAGCGCACCCTCCGGAGACTGCCCACATGAGTGTCCGAAAACCCACCGGGGACCCCCAGGTAACGGAAGGGTCCTGTTGCGGAGGTGGGGGGTGGCCTGCACGCAGGCCCAGGGAGGTGTCGTGGAATTGGGCACGTCTTGGGGGTTCTGATGGCCACAGGCCACTTCTGCCCCGCATAGAAGGTAGGTGGTCCATCTGGGTCATTCCAGTGTGCCTGGATTGGAGGACAGTGGGTGATCATAGTTTGTGGGGTTTCTCTGGCAGTTGAGAGGGGTTGGAGTGGGGAGACGGTGACTGCATTTACCTGTGATTGGGATGGAGGGTTCCATCCTCCTGGCTGGATTCCTGACACGTAGAGTCTAGGTGGCCCAGGACTTTAAGAATGCGGAGGGTGGGCAGGCTGGGAGAGCTCATAGGGTGAGTGCTGGCCTTGTCATCGCGAGGTCTGGGTTTCGATTCCCGGGCCCGGCCCATGCAAACCCACATGCTAAACTGCAGTGCAACTGGTAACCGCCAGGATGGCTCAGTGACAAAGGTTCTCACCTCCCATGCGGGAGGCCGCAGTTTGGTCCCAGCCCCGCAGTTTGGTCCCAGCCCCACAGGGTCCCACATCCACCTGTGTGGAATGAAACCGTGTCACAACTAATGTACAGCTATGGAGACTGCTCTGGGCCCTCCCCCTTCTCTCTGTCTCTCTGTCTCTGTCTCTCTCTCTCTCTCTCTCTCTCTCTCCTCTCAAACAATAAAATAATCTTTAAAAAAAACCTTCACAAACAAACCAACAAAGACTACGGAGGGGGCCAAGCCATCTCCCTTTTCTACACACCCCCAGCCTCCACCCAGCATGACCCAGGCCACAAAGAGATTGTGCTGAGCTTGGTTTAAGGTCATTCTTATATCCTTTAGACTTTGCCGTATTTTTCGAATTTCTTAACATAAACACATTTTATTTTTAAGGAAAGCTGATACCATGAGCATTATTAAAAGTAAAGAAAGAAAAGGGGAAGTTAGAAGCGAGGTACTGATACTGGGGATTCGGGGAGATCAGCTCTCGCGACCCAGGCCCGGGCAAGGAGCGACAGGGGGAGTTGAGCATCTTCTTTTTGGATGATGGCATTGACAGGGGAGATGTCCAGCAAAGTCACACAACTAAATAATGCAGCGCACGGAGAGAGCCCACAGGCATGCGTCCACGGGTTTCCAGAACTGGACGGTAGAGTGTTACCCTCTTCGGCCGGGAAAGGGTTTGCGAGCCTACGGATCTGGCTCGAGGCCGATCGTGGGAGCAGGAGGAGAAGGTTTGGTATTTACAGAGACTGCTCCCCGCAGACGAGCCGCAAGGAAGAGACAGCTCTGTCCCGCCGGTGCGGTGTTTACTCACACTAGCTGGGCTGTTGGTTGTAATTAATAACAGTTACGACTTAATAGTGGAAGAGACAGTGAATGCGCCAATGAACACTGGTCGCCAGGTGAGATTGCAGGGTCCGGGACTAGCAGTAGCTCGTTCAAACGGCTGCTTGTGCCCTTTTCCTGCGACTTGAACACGTCACTGCCCCTCCTCAAACAAGCGAATCAGAAACATTAGAATGGCGGAGGTGGTGGAGGTGGGAGCATACCTTCTCTTCATGGACACCGGGGACGTGTCCCTACCATTGCCTGGTCCTGGCTGCCCCTGCCTCTCCTCCCAGCCCTGGGAGACCCTCCCGGCTGGACACAGGCTGTCATGATCTGGTGTCACCTCATGGACATTTTCAGGTCTGCAGCTCTGTTTGGGCAGCTTGGGTACTAGGTACATGGGACCCACCTGATTGGAGGGACAAGGGGCGCAAAGGCTGATGGTCTTACTGGCATCTGTAGAAGCATGTCCTAGCACGCATCAACCCTTCATTCTTATTTTTATAGCCAAATAATATTCCGTTGCATGGATTTACCGCCTCATCTACATGACCACTTGGGTCTCCTTTAATCTAGGCAATCTTTCCTGCACATTTGTTCTTTTGTCTTTCCTTACCCTGACCTTTTTGTGGGGAAGAGTCCAGGTCAGTTGTCTTATGGAAGGACCTACATTCTTGGTCTAATTGTTGTCTTATGCTTAGACTCGGGGTTGACAGTTTTGCCCAGAATAGCCCCCTGGGGCCTGTTGAGTATGTTGCATACGTTGTAGACGTGTATATTATATACGTCTGGAGCTTCACACGCCCAGGGTGATGCTGATCTGAGCACTCTGTTAATGTGGTGACCCGAGTTCTCCTTGACCGGGGGTACCTTTTCCCTCTTAATTTTTCAGTAACCTATAGAGTGAGGGGCTAAGACCACCCACATACCTTGTTCCCTAACCATCTTCTCGCTCAGCACCGGAGTGTCCTTGATGATCGCGGCCTGAATCCTTGTGACGTTGGGGTTTGCCAAAGTGATCTAATTCCTCATACAGGTCTCCTTGCCATTTTCCTATAGAGATGCTGCCCTCCTCTTTGCACAGCCAGTCTGGGAGTTAATCATTTGCACTCATTTTTCCTATTCATGCTCGCATTGTCCCAAACTTGACTTCTGAGGCCCCTTGAAGCTGGCTTCTGTGTCCTTATATCACATCATTGTTTGAACATTTTCTTGCCCTTCAGCCCAATAATGTTCCGGGTTCACCAGACATTTGGAATTAGCCATTTCCCCAAGGAGCCTGAGTTCCTTTATATAGGAAATAGTATTCAAATACTGACTTGTAGCTAACAGCTGTTCTTACGGTGACTGAGGTATCATTCCATCCGGGCCCTTTCAGTGGAGTGCTACAGGAGTGTGTGTGTGTGTGTGTGTGTGTGTGTGTGTGTGTGTGTGTACAGAGGGTGTCAAAAAATGTACACACACTTTAAGAAAGGAAAACACTGTATTAAAATTGTAATACTCAATCTATCCTGATAACAAAAGATGAACACAAGTCACGTTTGACTTCTGCAATTACAAGAGGTGCTCAAAGTGGTGACCATCAGCGTCCAGAGACTTCTGATGATGGGGAACTACTGCTTGAGCCACGTTGACCCAAGTGTCCACTTGCATCACTGCACATGCTGTTTTCATTGACCCTGCGTCTCACACTTATCATGAACGTGTGCAGTTGTTAGGAGTGTTGGAGGTTCTGTTGCACACTCACGCCTCCATTGTTGTACTTCCACAACATTCTTGAATTCCAAATACCACTTCAAATTGGTCTTGTGCTTCTCAGACAACAACCGTGCTTCCGCCATTTCCTTTAACTGTCCTGCCTGTCGCACGGTGATGCCAGCATTCGTTTGATGAACTCCATCTTTTGAGCAAACGTTCTACTACACATTGCTACTTTCAATTCAACTTTGAAGAGCAATACATAGATAACATCTCTTAACATGTGTATACATGTTTTGGCACCCCCAGTATGTATGTGATGCGTGTACATGACATGTGTTTATGTCTATGACTTTGGAACAAGAGGCACAGGTCAGCAGCAGCAAACACAGAGCCCGAAGTTACCTCAAAAGGCCTGCGGTCCCCCTGCTCAGCATTGGCTGTTACTGCACAGCCAATGGGGCAGAGATAGGAGGTACTGACACCCTAAGTCATCAGGAGGCAGGTGACCCCTGTGTCCAGACTCATTCCCCAGAGTCTTGGACACAGGGATCCCCAAATCAGTGTCTGTGGAGGCTGGAGATCTTTTCTGACCCCTGGCAAACCAGAGAGTGTCCCAGGCCCCAAAGAGGAGGGAGGTAGGGAGACAGAGAACAGTGATTCAGGCTCGGCTCCAGTGCCCTCTCGTCAGTTGCCTTGTGACCCTGGACAAATGAGGTTTGCGTCAGCAAGCTTCGGTTTCATGGTCTGTAACGTGGAGAGGATGCCCCTGGACTTGCTGGGGTTGTGAGGGTCGAATGAGAGTGTGTCCCCACGGCGAGCACTCCAGAGCTCTGTCCCAGGGCTTCGCCCCGCTGGTAGCTACCCTCCTCGTCCTTCTCCTTGCCGTCATCGTCAGCATCGACACACAGATTTCAAAGGCTGTCACATGGGGGGCTGTAGCAGTGGTGGGGGTGACAAATTGTAGCACCCACCCTAGAGTCTCCCCCTCCTTCCTCCCCGCTGCTGGGCTTGTACAGTGGACCCATAAACAGTACAGGGATTAGGGGTGTCGAACCTCTGTGCAGTCAAGAACCCCTGTATAACTTTTGACTCCCCCAAAACTTCAGGGTCCCTTGGTATGCGTGGGGGATTGGTTCCTGAACACCCTATGGGTACCAGAATTTGCAGATGGGCAGGTCCCTTATATCCAATGGCGCGGATCAATACCTGCAGCCCGCTCTCCACACCCATGGATTCCCAGCCACGGATCAAAAATACTGTGATTGATCCGCCATTGGTTGAATCCTAGGATGTGACACCCAGGCTGCGGAGGGCTGACTGTATCTATTGGAAAACAAATCCATACACAAGTGGACCCGTGTAGGTCAAGTTCGTGTTGTTCAAGGGTCAGCTATATTTGCCTGGCGGTGACTGAGCCTTCAAGAAGGCTATGCACCTGTCTCTTCCCCTTGGAGGGTGGCACCTGGCAGGGGTCATGCCATGCAGCCTCCGTCTGCCTTCCTCCAGGGCAGCCCAGTTTTGGCAGGTGCCCTGGGGCTGGACGGACAACTTGGGAAGGTCCAGTGTAGGTGAACTGGATGAGTCGATGTAGTAGAAACATCTATGGAAACTGTCGTTGGTCATAAACATGACGTTGTCCCAGGGCTACGAGAGGGCACTCTCACTGAAATGACATAGATCCAAGTGCCTTCAAGGGAGGTCCCAGACTCTTTCTCAAGGACACTAGCCCCCTGCCCCTCAAGTCCAGCTGGGTGAGAAGCTCTGGGAGGTACCACTGAGACTCCTATTTGGGGCCAATTTCTCAGTTAATTGTGATGCACTCCACAAAACTTGAGGCCCGTTGCTCACAGATCCACGAAGTCACATTACTTGGCAGGTGAGTTCATGTTCTGGTGGGTGACATGGATGAATGATGAAGTCCTTTCTACCTAGACCCTCTTCAGGGAACTGGGTTTCCTTAGCTGATGTGACTTACCAGCCAGCGTGGGCCCAGATGGGAATAAGAGAAGAGGGGACCTCAGTAGGGATGCAGTCACGTCCCTTGTGTTGCCTGGTGAGCGTGGCCCCCTCAGATATTCTTTTTCTTTTTTTTTTTCTTTTTTTCTTTTTTATTTATTTATTTATTTTTTTAAAGATTTATTTATTGTTTTTGACAGAGAGAGATACAGAGTCAGAGACAGAGAGAAGGGGGAGGGCCCAGAACAGTCTCCATAGCTGCACATCATTGTTTTCTCCACATAGTTTTCATTCCACAGGGGGGAGTGGGGCTGCACAGGGCAGGAACTGGGCCGGGGTCTCACCCCGGTGAGAACTGAACTGGTGGCACTCTCCAGTTCAGCATATGGTTCCGCACGGGCCAGGGCCGGGATTCGATCCTCAGTCCCTGGGGCTGCAAAGTGAGCGCCCAACCCACTGAGCCATTTCGGCTTCCCCATCAGATATTCTTTCTGCCCCCGGGCGAGCAGGGCCATGCTGGCCCAGGGGGATGGGGGTAGGGGCCTGCTGAATCCCTAAAGTCCCCGCATGCTGTACCCGGGCATTCAGCTGGGACGTCCCGACAGCCACTTCCGTCCATCCCATTAGAGAAGGAATGAGGACTTCCACCAGCCACTCACAGGGTGGCCATTACCTGCCCTGCCTGGAGAACCTAGTGAATCCCTCATGCAGCTGCTCATAGCGGACGACACAGACCCAGAACTGGCCCCCGCTTTAGGTTCACAGGCTCTTCTGACCCGGGTGCCCGTACTTTTGTGTGCCAAGGCTGCCCTCGGGGCTGGGACAGGCCTCTGAGGCCCCGGGGGCTCATGGGTACTTGGGACAGCGGTTTTCTTGCCGGCCACGGGAAGACACATATGAAGGCAACGCGAAGTCTGAATGACGGCTGGTAGCCTTGGCTCTCGGGGCCAGGGGACAGCAGGACACGAGGCATGGAGGTGGCTGAGCGCAGCAGGACACATGGCATGCAGTGAGGGTTCCATGTGTCAGGCCCCGAGAGGGGGCTTGGATGAAGGTGACATGTTCCCAGTCCTCGGTGCCAGGAGGTAGGGGGTGGCTGTGCTCTGCGCCTTCACTCTCCGCTCCCCCGTGGATGCTTGTGCTGCCGGTTAAGGCAGCATCTCTGGGAACCACGGAGCAGCCGAGGGCAGCGAAGGGGTTAACTGCCAAATTGCCTGCGGGGAGAAGAGGTTGGCCTGAATCCGAGGGGTTCCCTCAGAGCCTGTGCTGGACAGAGGTCAAGCCCAGCGCAGGGGGCAGTGCCAGGGAGACCCCTGCCTGCCCTCCCCCCAGAATGCGGTGACTTAGGAGTTAACGGCAGGCTGAGCCGCCCCGAACTTGCTCTGTGGCTTTGAACCAATCCCACCTCCTCCAGGGGAACCCGCCCGGAAAACGGGGGGGTCCAATATGGACCCCAGCGTTGATGATGCATCTCGTCTCTCTCCCCAGAACCTGGGCTCCTCGTCACCGGGCAAAAAGCACAGCAAGGAAAATACCATCACGGTAAGTGGCGCCCAGCTTGGGCGGGGGGCTGGGGCTCTGGGTGGGGGGGGGGGCGGCTGGGCTTGTTGCCATGACAACGAGGCCGGGAAGCGCTGCCCAGCCGGGATGTGGCTGAAGGGACAGCCCCCGCCCCTGCTTTCCAGCCCCCGGGGCCCCGTCTTCTGCTGCTCTCACATCTCGCTTTTCTCTCCGGAGGAACCCATGGGAGGAGGGAGGTTGGAAGGATGCAGGAGCCATTTTTGCGGGGAGGGCAGGAGTGGGTTGGAGGGGGTGGGCAGAGGGCTCCATGCAAGGGACGTGGCAGGTGGATTACAGCCACGAGCCGGGTTGCTTTTGCACAAGGTACCTTCTGGAAGGTGTCAAAGTTAAAGGCACGAGCAAGCACCCTGAGACTATAGAGTTCTGGGAGGTACTCGCAGGAAGCAGCCAGGTTCTGCCCGGAGTAGCCACACCGCCTCCCCGCCGGGTCTCTTCCCAAAGCCCGCCAAGCCCCCACGTGCAGACTGAGACACCCCCCAGCCCCACCCCTCCGCTCTGGGCCTGAGACAAGTGGGCCCTGGACACCGTGTCCTCTCCACGGGGGCGGATGTGAGATGTGAGACATGGTTTGACACCAGCACAGCAGAGCCGGGAGCAGGGGTGGCTCGTGCAGCCGCTGGGACTGACGTCGTATGGCGACGGTCCACCTGAGCCCTGAGCCCGGCGTGTCCATTACAGTACCTGTCAGCCGTTCACCGGGCGATGCCGAGGTAGCTCGGCAGGTTGGGCGCTTGTCTTGCAGCCTGGAGGTCTGGGGATCGAATCCTGGTCCTGGCCCATGAAACCCATAGGCTGACCTGCAGCGCAACTGGTAACAGCTGGGATGGCGGTGAAGGTTCTCGCCTCCCATGCGCGAGGCCCCGCTTTGCTTCTCACCCTGTACGGCCCCACGTCCCTGGGGCCCGAGTTATTCACTGTGCCTTGTCTTTGAGCCAAAGCTTCTGGCTCTGTTATTGTGGACCTTCCTGATCCATTCGTAAGAACTTTCTCACTGTGTCCGTGTCATTCTGTAGGTGCCTGTCTCGTAATTTATTTTGTTAAATGTTCACCTGAGGATGGGGAAGGGAGTTGGGTCCAGCCTTTTGCTACTACAAACAGAGCTGTGGTGGCAAACCGTGTCCATACGTCATGCACACGTGTGCAGGAATAGCTGTAGGATGTGCAGGTGCTGGGTCAGAGGTTCTGGATTTTGCAATTCTTTTTTAAAATTTTATTGTTTGAGAGAAGGTGAGAGAGAGAGAGAGAGAGAAGTGGGGAGGGCCCAGAGCAGTCTCCACAGTTGTACATCCTTAGCTGTGACATGGTTTCATTCCACACAGGTGGATGTGGGGCTGGGTGGGGCAGGAACCAAACCAAGGGCCTCCCGCATGGGAAGTGAGAACTTTCACTGCTGACCCATCACGGTGGTTACTAGTTGGGACATGGTTCAGCTTATGGCCCTGCACGGGCCGGGGCCAGGATTCAAACCCAGGACATCGTGATTGGAAGGCGAGCGCTCTATCCCTGAGCTGTCCTGGCATCCCTTGGATTTTGCAATTTTGACAGGTCCTTTTACTCCACCCTCCTGCGCGTTTGTCCCGAAGCCAGTCCCTCCGGGGTGTGCGTGCCGGCTGCCACCATTTGAAATGTTGGCCGTTGGAGCATCTCAGGATCCCAGCGCGAGTTCTGTCACGGTGATCCTCAAGGGAGATGTCTGGAGCGTGTACCCAGTGAGCAAAGCCTCCCCGGGGCCTCCCTGCAATCTAGTCATTGTCCTTCCTGTTCTATGCCCTGCAGATAAACTGTGTGACATTCCCTCATCCAGACACAATGCCAGAGCAGCAGCTGCTGAAGCCAACCGAGTGGAGCTATTGCGACTATTTCTGGGTGAGTAGTGCCTCAGTTTCCCCCACATTCCAGAGGGGCACGAAGGGCCTCCAAGGGCTGGCGGTCAAGTTAGCATCTGAGGCAGGAACAGAAGACCCTCTTAGAGTCCGGATCATCCCATCCGTCTAAGAGAACGTCTAGGGTTTTCCTGCACAGCGATCCAGAAACCTCGGCCAGAAAGCCCCTGAGCTGAGGGTCACTCTCTTCGCTGCTCAGTGAAGACAGGAGGCCAGAATCACCTTCAGTCCAGGAATCTGGGCTGTCTCTCTTGTAGGTGACCTTGGACAGGGCACTGGGCCTCCCTGTTTCCATCGAAATCACCAGGAGTTTGGGCGCCAGGATCCGTAGGGAGTACCTGCCTGTCTAACCAATTCTGTGGGCCCAGAACTTGGCCTATTGCTTACTGAGTACAGGGCTTCAGTTTTGTGAGATAAAAAATAAAGTTCTGCAGATGGGTGGCGTTGACGGTTGTGCACCAATGGGAACGTCTTAACGCCACTGAAGTGCACACTTAAAAAAAAACAGTGGAAGAGGGTACATTTTATGATGTGTCTTTTTCCACAAGGCAATAAATATCTTTGGACAAAAACACATCCTTCAGCTCCCTCCTCAGAAGCTCTGGGAACAGTCCCGGCCATTTGCATTTCAAAGTCAGCCATGATTTTCAGAGTGAGATGGCACCTTCCTGGAACACGGCCTTGTCAGTATATGAAAAACCACGGAGTTCCACGCTTCAAAAAGAAAACGTCGACAAAGATCCTGAAGAACAATAAATAGATAAAAGACAAACATTTTTGTCACCAGTGTGCAGCGTGGATGGTCTGCCCTTTCTAAGATGTGCTAACCAGGTGCACGGTAGACTGTCCGTTCACCGGCACACAAGCAATGGGGCTCGAGTCGTTGCTGGGTTGACAAGAGCTGACTTTATCAGCCAGGGGCTGAGCTGACTGTGGGCCAGAGTTCTCCCCGATGCAACTGCACCCCTCTGGGATGTCAGAAGACGTGTTTCTCACTCCTTCCATGAAGTAGCCGAGCACTGGGCCCTGGATTCCCGATGGGGCAAGGCTGTGAGGGACAGGTAGCAGCCAGGGCCTGGGAGAGGCGACGAGAGTTCATTCTCCAGCGACCAGGGCTATGAGGGCAGGTGGCAGGTCATTGTCCTTCCAGAGGTGCCAGGCATCCCCAAGGAAGTACAGGCCACACGGAACCGGAGCACCTCCTTCCGAAATATTCAGTTATTTGCTCGCAGAACGAATCGGACACTCCGTTTCCATTCTATTGACTTGCTCATCTTCTCTGAGTCCTGATGCATGTTTGGAAATCACGGAGAGTGGATCCTGCTGGGTCTCGAGTCCTTGGTGCGTGCTGAGCACTGTGCTAAGCCATTTTCACGTGTCATTTATCCCGAAGTGACCGCGCGCCGTAGGTGCCGTTCTTTCTTGGAACTCAGTCTCGGAGAGCGTGAGGAACTTGCCTGAGGCCTCCCACAGGGATTTCAGCCCTGACGGCCCCCCTTCTTTCACTCTGCTTTCCCTTCAATCCCCTCTCTCCCTGGAGGCCACTGTGACCGTTTGTGAATGTGCACTCGGGGATGTCCCGGCCTGGCCCGGGCAAGAAGTCGACAGGACACGGGATGGCTCAGCGTGAGGGTCACACTCATGCCCAAGGTCACAGACTGCCCCAGCTTGTAGCCAGGACACCGTGACTCCCCAGCGGGGCCAGCCTGCCTCCGCGGCCACCTGGTCAAACGTAGTAGGACATTGGGATCAGAACCCGAGCTCCGGGCCACGAGCCCTTCCTTCTATTCTTCCCCAGGTTGGCCGGGGCATGATTGTGGGTTGACAGCAGCCAGAAGGGCTTCAAGCCTCAGCGAGCCCGTGGGAGCGGGGCCACCAGGAGAGACACGAGCCGGGGGTCCCTGAGACGGCAGTCCCTTCTGGGGTGTCTTCCCTCTACTCCATTCCCTGCGGCTCCAGCCATGAGCTAAACTTTCATGGGTCTGTGGCTTTTCTAGGCTGATAAGAAGGACTCCCAAGGCAACGGGACAGTGGCTGGGTTTGAACTGCTGCTCCAGAAACAGCTGAAGGGCAAACAGATGCAGAAGGAGATGTCAGAGTTCATCCGCGAAAGGTGAGGCGTGGGCTCCCAGCGCTGGGCGCAGACAGCGGCAGCCACCTGGGCCCCTTAGCCCGAGGGGGTGAGCACTGGGCACGGGCACTGCGCACCCATCCTGGGCTTGAGAAGGCGGGGTGGGGGTCACGAACTCATGGCCCTCAGGACAGATCTGGCCAGCACATGTGCTACTTTGGCCAGTGTCATGCTCTTAGAGATTTGACCTGACATTTTGTTTTATTTCATGTTTTTTGTTTTGATTTTTACATTAAAATATCGGGAGAAGGCAGTCATTCTGGGAACAGTGGCCCTGCATCCCTCACGCATTCATTGGCTGGAGCTGAGGAGCAGGTGTCCCCATAGAGGGAGCAGGTTGCCGCAGTCTCCACCACGCCCTACTGTCTCCCCACACAGGTGGCTTGATTCACGTACTCACCTCCGTGGCCTGCATTTGAAGCACTGACCTTTATCATAGCGAAAAAGGAAAATGTTACCTTTCAACTCATCTTTTTTTTTTTTATTATTATTTGTTGTTTTTGAGAGAAGATGAGAGAAAGAGAGAGAGAAGGGGGAGGGCCCAGAGCAGTCCCCATAGTTGTATGTCATTAGTGGTGACATGGTTTCATTCCACACAGGTGGATGTGGAGCCACACAGGTGGGAACTGAACTGGGGACTCCCGTATGGGAGGCATGAACCTTCACTGCCCAGCCATCCCAGTGGTTACCAGTTGCACTGCAGTTCAGCATATGGGTTTGCACAGGCTGGGGCCAGGAATCGAACCCCGGACCTCATGGTTGTGAGGCAAGCGCTCAACCACTGAGCTTTCCCGGCCTCCCTCAATTCATCTTTGAACCAAAGCTGTGTCCCGGGCCTGGGCATACAGAAGTCCCACCCCCACCCCCACCCAACCCCATCCCTGCCTCAGTCCAATGGGAGAGTTAGGTGAGGTGACTATGGTAAGTGCAGGGATTGTAATAGGGGTTTATCTGAACATAGATGAGGAGACAGTAAGTTCAGACTGTGAGAAGTGGGAAGAGGTACAAAGAGAAGTTCCTTCTCTACCTTTCTCGCTCCACATGCTGAGAACCCCATTAAGCACACACTGACACCCACAAACCTGCATCTCTACCACCCCACTCTCACATACCCCCCACACACACACACGTGTGTTCTCACACATATACACCACTTCCCCTCTGGTTCCCGGGCACGCTGAAAATATTTATAGTAAGTCGCAATATATTTATAAATATTTCTCTTCTAGTCATAACAGCAATCATCAAGTAATAATTCTTTGGCATCTTAAAGCACCTCTCTCGCTTAGGAGGTCCATTTTCAATTTGCATAATGCAATCTTTATTTTAATGACCCGTTTAAGTCAGGAGGGATTTGAGAGATTGCACAGCTGAGGTGCAAACACAGCGAGGTATACAGCAGGTGGAGGGCAAAATGGCTGTGAGCGCCGAAGTTGGAATGCACAGACAGTTTATACCTTCATAAAAATGTCAGGTTTGCAAAGAAATGGCATCTCCCATGGGAGAGCGCTGGTCTTCCCTGAGAAATGCAGACTCCTGCAATTTTTCTTTGTCCACTTGGGATCTCGGCGGGGGGATCCTTTCAGAACCAGGAGAGGTGAGAGCAGAGGCTCAGCGTGGGGAGCATGCCGGCCTGGTGGGTATGGCTAGCTGAGGGTTTCTGTGGCCTCAGGACAAGGAGGCCTAGCAGGGGCGGAGGTGACACAGGCCGGTCCTGGCATTGAGGGGCCCTGGCAGGTTTGATGTTCAGTGTGTGATGTGGTCAGATCCGCTTCCTAGAGAGATCTCTGGGCCACAGGCTGGAGGCTTCGAGCTGGCCACCCCGTCATTCCGGGGAGGTTGGGGGCCCCAGGCAGCGTGAACAACGGGAAGAAGCGATGGAAGCACCACGCGGGTCTCATGTGTGATCTAGAGACAGGAAGTAGCCTCTGAGCAGCCGGGAAGCACATGCAGCCACCCCGGGGAGAGGCTCTGAGGGACCAGGGGCTCTCTGAGGCCGGCTCTGGTTGTCACAGGGACAGCTCCTCTGTCCGTCTCCCGCGTGGCCCCTGAGGACTGCTTACGCAGCGCACAGGACCCCGGAACACAGACGCTACAGAACATTCCCCGAGAGTTACTTTGAAAGTATCCAGGGCCTGCCTGCTGGAAGCAAAACCCAAGCCCACTTCCCTCTCTGGGGAAATGGAATCAGCCAGCTCTGGGCACTGCCTGGTTGCCGTGGAAATATGTGTGTCCCACAGGCTTGACATTTGGAGGCCTTGAGGGCTGGCAGACTATAGGGAGAAGTTCTATTCCTGCTCTGAGGGGCCAACACCACCCTGGAGGGTCTATAGCCAGAGCTCTGGGGCTGGAAGGAAGAGGAAGAAAACACTAGATGTCCTGGGGGTTCATGTGAGGTCTCCGAGGTGTCCAGCTCTGTGTTAAGAGGCTGGGCAAATGGCAGCTCTTCGTCATCACGGCCTAGGGAGATGGGGGACTGTCCCGTTTTGCAGATGAGGAGACAGAGGTGCAGATGATTTTGTTCATTCATTCATTCAATGCTTATGAAGCGCCCACTGTATGCCAGACAGACAAGAGGCACATACGGTCAGAGCGCATGGTCTAGCGCGCCCCTTCACACGGTGAATCAGCGGCAGGGCTGTGGGTGGAACCCGCAGTCCAGCCCCGGAGAGCTGACTCGTTGGGTTTTCTCTCTCCCTCGGCAGGATCAAGATTGAAGAAGAATACGCGAAGAACTTAGCTAAGCTGTCTCAGAACTCCTTGGCCGCGCAGGAAGAAGGGTGAGTGGGGAGGACCGTGATGGGACTGGGGAGGAATGGGGGGGCACACAGAACCGGGGAGACCCTTGTTACCAATCACTGATGATCACCATGGTCCCACTGGGTGGGGCTGTCCCCATGGACCTGGCTTTAGGTGTGGACATGTACGTTCAAGGACTAGCTTGTCTCTCATTGCTAAGGGCGTCCTGCCATGGGCTGGAGTAGGGCAGGACCCCTCCTGCCCTGTCCCCTGGTAGCTGGGCTTCAGCCCCCAGACGGCCACCCGGATCCCCTTTCCCTGAGAGCCGGCTGGTAGGAAACGGTGTGAGAGGATTGTGCACCTGGCCCCGCGTCTAGAATCTTCCCCTCTGTTCCTGAGGCCCAGGCTCAGCCCCACCCTCCCGGCCACAGGCAGTCCCTGGTGGAAGGCATACCGAGCTTTCTCCATCCCATCTTGTGAACAAAGAGTTTCAGCCTGTTGGTGTGAATGTAGAATGGTGCAACCACTGTAGAAAATGGTGCCTCAAGAAACTAAACCTAGAATGACTACTGTACAGCCCAGCAGTTCCGCTCAAAGGTGGATGCCCAAAAGAACCAAAACCCAATCCTCAAATGCATGGACACGTGTTCCTAGCAGCCCCAATTCACAACGGCCCAAAGGCAGAAACGCCCCAAACATCCATCAATGGGTGGATGGATGTACAACTTGTGGTCTAGCCACACTGGGTCTACAGATGTACAGTGGAATATTATTCTGCCATAAACAGGAACAAAGCACCAATCCATGCTTTAGGGTGGATCAGGTGAAAGAAATGAGACTCAGAGCGTCACGTACGCTCCCATTGATGTGAAGCCCAGTAGACATCAGCTGTAGAGAGAGAATGAAGATTGGTAGTAGCCTGGGGTTGAAGAAAAAGAAGGATCAGGGGCCGGGGTGGGGGTAACTGCTTAATGGGTATGGGGTTTCTTTCGGGGGGCGGTGGGGCTCATCTACTTGGGCTGCTGTAACGATACTATAGACGGGGTGGCTTCAACAACAGAAATTTAGTTTATCACAGTTCCGGAGCTTGGGAGTCCAAGGTCAAGGTGCCAGCGTGACTGGTGTCATTAGGGGGCTAGGGCTTCAACACAGGGATGTCGGCAGGACACAGACACTCAGTTCTTAACTGAGAAAAGTGGTATGGAACTGGAGAGCCTACAAGGCGTGGTTGCACAGCAGGCTGCATGTGCCAGATGCCACCGGATGGCTCCCGTGGAGACGGTTTTATGTGATGTAAATTGCACTTCCACGTGAAGCACAAAGGCTCTGGAGGTTAGTGCTGCAAGCTCCCCCAGGTCCTCTCTCTAGTCCGACCACCCACCCCACCCCCACCCTCCCCGCGGGGAGCAGTGAGCTCCAATGGAAGCAGCCGTTCTACCACGGGCTGTCAAGAGGGCTGGGATGTTAAAGCCCACCTCTGCCTGCCTGTCTTGAAATGTCTCAGGGGACTGGGGCTGTGCCAACCAAATGTGGCTTTAAGTCCTCCGCATGGCCTTGCTGTGTGGCCAGAAGGCCACCTCCGAATGGTTTTCACCAGCCTGCTGGCCACAGGCCACAGGCCACAGGGCATCCCCTCCATGCCAGTGTCTTTTGCACGGTCGTACAGGTCACCTGCAGCTGCCTTCTTCTCCCTGCACTGGGCCTGCGCGAGTGCAGGAAGGGGGCTCCTGAAGGAGACGCCCTTCTAGCCTGGGCAGGGGGCTTTTCTAGGCCTCACCCCACCTTGCGCCTGCAGCGCCACCTGGAGGTTGTCCAGCTCCCAGCTCCTTGGCCCGAGGCTGTTGCCAAGGACACCTTGTCCTGCCAACACTGGGAGCATATGCTCCTGGCCAACCGAGCCAGACCGGCCCTGCCGTGCTGTGCGCACATGCACCTGCCAGCACGGGCCAGCCCAGCACATACTCCCACGTGCACGCATGTGCCTGCCAGCGCGGGCCAGCCCAGCACGCTCTCCCCTGTGCACATGTGCTCCTGCCAGCGCGGGCCAGCCCAGCACGCTCTCCCCTGTGCACATGTGCTCCTGCCAGCGCGGGCCAGCCCAGCACGCTCTCCCCTGTGCACATGTGCTCCTGCCAGCGCAGGCCAGCCCAGCACCCTCTCCCATGTGCGCACATGCGCCCGCCAGCGCGGGCCAGCCCAGCACGCCTCTCCCATGTGCACTCATGCGCCCGCCAGTGCGGGCCCGCCCAAGATACTTTCCCCTGTGCACGCATGCGCCCACCAGCGCTGGCCAGCCCAGCACGCTCTCCCCTGTGCATGCATGCACCTGTCAGCGCGGGCCAGCCCAAGATACTCTCCCCTGTGCACGCATGCGCCCGCCAGCTCGGGCCAGCCCAGCACACACTCCCCTGTGCACGCATGCGTCTGCCAGCAAGCGCCAACGCAACAAGCCCTCCCAGAAGAGTGGGATCCGAATAACCCGGAACTCGTTGATAAGACAAGGTGTGTGTATTCTCACGTTTAAACGTCAGTCCCCTTCAAAGCACTCTCCGTTGGATGCCATACACCTATGGGGATGCTTCTCCCACATCTCAGAATGGTTTTTGCTGGTTGATTTGGAGGCCTTTTAGTGCTTCTGCTGTTTTTTGTTTCACCTCTTCCACATCAGCAAAATGTTTCCCTTTGAGGCCTTTTTTCATCCAGGGAAACAAACAAACAAAAAAGTTGCTTGGGGCGAGAGCCAGTGAATAGGGAGGGTGGGGCACGGGGGGGTCAGGCTGTTGTTTTGGGTCAAAAACTGCTGATCACTCAGTACGGTGTATGCAGGTGCGTTGTCACGCAACACATTGTGTCAATCACCCGTCATGAAATGATGGGCAAAAACCATTGAAAGAGTCCAAAACTGATTCGCTGAAGCTGAACGCAGCCTCTCACGGATGCAGATGGGCTCCTAGAACACACACCTAGCCGGGGAGAGCCGGTACTACAGGGGGCCCGCCCTGCAGAAGATGATTCCGAGTTTTTGGGTCCCCCCCTTGTATGTTCATTGACACTCCTCACCTCCAACATGGGCTCAAACACGTGGCCCATTGCACACACACACTCCCTCTAGCAGGTATTGTTGGAATACGGGGGCACTGAGGGTGCGCTGCAATGCCGTTTTGCATTTACACACGGCTTTGGACAGCAGCCCTGTCGACCTTGAATCTTGCTGAGCCCAATGCTGGAGCCAGGAAATGCGGGGCAGCCTGAGAAGGTGCCGATGGGGAGAGACGTGTGCTGCTTTCTCAGCTCCCGTGCTGGGTCTGCGTGACATGCCCCAGGCTATGTGCGCATGGGTCAGTAAGCAGAGTCAGGCTGTGTATCTGGCCTTCAGGTTTTCTCCTGTGTGGATGGGTCTTTTCTGGTTGGTAAATGTGTCAGCAACAGGCATTTGGATTCGGCGTGCCCCCGACTGTAGATTTGAACAGAAATCTAGCTCAGCTTTTGTGTATTTCATTAACGTCTTATCAGATGGAAAAAAAAAAACACCTCTTTTCAAATGAGAGAATTTCTAAATTGCTTTTTTTTTTTTTAATCTAAATTGCCAAGTGGCTCCGAGGGGGTGGAATATCAAGGGGGGCATGGAGGATGGATTAGCTCAGACAGGCCAACGAGCGACATACTCTGCCCACCCCACCCCCTGCCCTCTGTGAATGCCCAGCCTGGACATGGGGGGGGGGGGGGCGGGGCAAGGACATTGTCCTGAGTGTGAAACTGCTTCCTTCTGTCCTCCCACTAGCCCTCAGATGACATTCTGAGGCCAGTACTGCTGGTCCAGCCCAGGTGCCTGTTGGCTTGTGGCCTTTTATGCTACATGGAGCTTGGCTACAAAGTTAAACCTTCTCCATCACCCTTTAGTCTAGTTCCCACTCCTCCAGAGACTGTTTCTATTTTTTTTTTTTAATTGTTTTTGACAGAGAGAGAGAGAGAGAGAAGGGGGAGGGCCCAGAGCCGTCTGCATAGTTGTACAGCATTAGTTTTCCATATAGTTTCATTCCACAGGTGGATGCGGGGCTGCACAGGGCAGGAACTGGGCCGGGAGCCTCCCCCATAGGTCCCGGCAAGAACTGAACTGGGGGCCCTCCCTAGCTCAGCATATGGGTCCACATGGGCTGGGATTTGATCCTAGGACCCTGGGGGCTGTAAGACGAGCACTCAACCCACTGAGCCATCCAGCTTCCCCAGAGACCGTCTCTGAAAGCCGTGTATAGTGTTGAACTTTCACGTTGGGTCGATGCACCTTCAGATAATCTGTGTATGGCACGAGGTCAAGGTCGAGTCCTGTTGTTTCCTCTGTGGAGAGACCCGTCTCTGCATCATTTGTGAAAAGCCTGTCCTCCACTGAGGTAATTTGACATCCGTGTTGCACATCCATCGCCCACGCCTGTGAGCCTGTTTCTGGACCTGAGATTCTGTTCCCATATCTCTATGACAACCATGTCTGCCTCCCCCTTCCCCACTCTGCCATCCTTTGCCCTGGAACGCCTTCCTACCCACCTGCTGAATCAGGTCAGGAGCTAGGCGCCCCAGACCTGCCACAGCACAGAGTCCCGGATCTCAGACCTTTGAGGTCAAGATCAATGTCAGCAGCTTGGGTTGCCCCATTTATCTCACCATCTCTTCTCTGGTGGGCTCCCCAGCCGGGAAAAGCCGGGATCACCCAAGGGGACCGTTCTTGGCTTCCAGACTCCTAGATAAAAATCAGTCAGTCGTTTCCCATAAACACCCAACTCAGCCCGAGCCAGCCCCACAGCCAGACAGGCCTGGCCCAGGATCAAAGCTCCTCTCGGTTCTGTCGGATAATTCGCAGCCGCTGGGCTTCTCCGCTGGAAACTCAGAAGCTCACAGCACGTTATCTTTTAATCAGCTTTTGCCGCTCGGGTTTAATGAATTCTCTGGAGGAAGTGGCTTTTTGATGAAATGAAGTCCACTGAACCTTCCGTCTGGGTGTGCTGGCGGAGTGGAGGTCTCCGAGGGCTTGGGAGGGTTGGGTGAGGGAGTCACTGGAAGGTTGGCGAGGTTAAAGAGCTGTAAATTGCAAGAGTGTAGCCCATGGGCCTACATTCCAGCGTCTTAGGAGATAGTGTCACTTGAAGCATGTTGGAGAGGAAGGCGTTCTCTAGTAAGCCCCATGCAATACCGGGGCTCACGTTTCAGAATCAGGACCTGCCCCGCGGAGGGCTGTGCTCCTGCAGATGACATTGGAGAGTGGCAGTGTTGTGTGGGCGTCCCTAGGAGGTCCCTAGACCCAGCCGGCCCTCCTGTGCCCCTCCTGGAAGGCAAGCTGTTGGAGGTTTGCCTGCAAGCCGGGCTGTGTGCTACCTGCCATGGAAGACAGGCTAGACAGCATTTGACCTCCCTCAGCGATATACCAGCGGGTGTTTGTGCCCCTGGTCACTAAACCTGGTGGGAGAGGCCTCGGCCAGGTATCGAGGCCCTCGCTGCAGCTGCCCCCACCTTCCTCGCATCTCCCCCAGTTCTCTGGGTTTTATCCCCTAGCCTTTCCTGTCCACTGCAGTCTGTTCTGTCAGCTCGGTTTGGGATGACTCATCTGGCCCCGGGGGTCGAAACGCAGTGCCCACGTGTGTTTTTGCGTCGGGCCTCATCCACGCTCACGGTCTCAGGTATGACCGTATCTTCCCATGTCTCAGACGCCTGCCGTGTATGACCCGACTTTTCTAACCCAACATCTAACGAGTCAATACATGGGTTACTCCCGTGAAGAAGACGACCCCCAACGTTTGGACCTACCCGTTTTTGACCAAAGTATCTCCTTACGCGTAGCCACAAAAAAATACGGTGTGTGCTTCCCCTGAGACTTGGGGTCGAGACCCCCCTGCTGTCCGGGCCAGGAAAGGCTGCGGTCTCACGGGAGTCTGACCGTCTCCTTTCGTGTTGCAGCTCCCTGGGAGAAGCGTGGGCACAGGTGAAGAAGAGTCTTGCAGACGAGGCCGAAGTTCACCTCAAGTTCTCTGCCAAGGTAACGGCTCCACACGGCCGCTTAGGGTTGCTGCTGACGCAGGGTGTGCGGTGGCGTGTTTAGCAGCTGTCTCTTCAGCGTATAGCGTTGGCCAGTGTCTGTGATGCCAAGTTCAAGAGTCCAGAATCTGTGCGCAGTCGCGCACTATTGGACAGCGTCTCCGCTATGCTGATAGGGTAGTAGCACCAGTGGCCAGAAGTATCAGCAACAACAGGGAGGAGAGTGCAAATGTAGCTAGCCAGGGACACAAACCACGCTGGCTTTTAACGTCCTGTGTTCATTTTAAATTCAGATCGGTGCAGCTTGAATGTTGGCTGTGTCGAGCAATCAGCTCACGCCATTCCCACAAGTGTCACACCTCGCTCGGGTGAGCCAATCCAAGCTGCCCCCACACACCTCTGAGAAGGGAGGATTGCGTCCCCCTTAGCTGCTCCGGCGGGTGTTTGCGTGGTGCAACCCTGTTCTCATGTGGCTGGGCTTCCAGAAGAATGTGCTAGCATTTTCAAACTGCTGCTGCTGGCTGTTAGGAGACGCTAGACTATGCCAGAGAGATGTGTCTTGTTTTGTTTGTTTTGGTTATAAAACTTCAGACTAGGGAACTGACCCTTCTTTCATTGGGCTCCAAAGACTTTAGCACCATGACCTTGGGGGCCAGGGGTGTTTCTGGCCTGTTCATCTGCCCTTCATGCTTGAGGTTGTGCCTGGTATGTGGTAGATGCTCAGTCAATATGTTCTGAAGTAATGACTGCACGGGACCCTCTGACCGTCTCCACTTGGCGTTCCACACACTGACCGGTTCTCTGACACTGGCGTGGTGTCCTACAATGTAATTTAATTCTGGCACTACCTGCAATTAGTGTAGAGCCTACCTGGGAAGGGCGAAGCTGCAGAGGCCAGCCCGTATTTCACACACCACTTGCCAGTAGTGGACCCCCCGGGCGGCTCTCTACACCTCTGTTGACTTGGCTACAGATTGGGGGTTCTCACACCCCCTTCTCAGGTTTGATAACTTGCAGGAACGGCTCACAGAACTCAGGGAAACACTTAGGTTGACTGGTTTATTCTATGTGAAAGGATATGATCCATGATACAGGTGAGCAAGCAGATGAAGAGGTACCTAGGGCCAGGCCTGGGAGGGTCCCAAGCGTAAGAGCTTCTGCCCCCGTGGAGATGGGTGTGTCACCCCGTCCTGGCACATGGATGCATTCACCAGCCTGGCAGCTCTCTGGACGCTGCAGTTTACAGATTTTAATGGCAGCTTCATTCTGTAAGCATGATGAGTTATTAACTCAATCTCCGGGCACCCTGTCCCTCCCCTGGGGGTAGGGCTGGAAGTTCCAAGCTTCTAACCATGACATGGTCTTTCTGGTGACCAACCCCCATCCAGGAGCTCACCCAGTCACCCCATTAGAACAAAAGACACTCCTGTCACCCAGGAAATTCCCAGGGATTTCGGAGCTCTGTGATGGGAACTGGGGTCAGTGACCAGATCGTAAAACCAAAAGATGCATCTGGAATCTTGATCGCTTAGGAAATGACAGAGATCTCAGGAGCTCTGGCCAGGAGCCAAGGACAGAGACCAAAACATGTATTTGTCATTATATCACAGCAGCACATGGTCCGGGCCACACAGCAGGAGGTGAGTGGCGGGTGAGCGAAGCTTCATCTGTGTTTACAGCCGCTCCCAGTGCTCACATGACCCCCTGAGCTCCACCTCCTGTCAGATCAGCAGCATTAGATTAGTTGTCTAATTATTTTGTTATTTATTACAGTGTAATAATAATAGAAACAAAGAGCACACAGTACATGTAATGCACTTGAATCATCCCCAAACCATCCCCCTCTCTGTCTGTAGAAAACTTGTCTTCCACGAAGCCTGTCCCTGGTGCCCAAAAAGGTTGGGGACCACTGGCTTCGGGTTCAGCTACTGAGGAAGCAGCGGAAGGGACCGAGTGAAGTGGGCACGTGACCCCCAGAGCTTTTCTCCAGGGGGACTAGTGGCATTTAAAGCAGAAAGCCCCATTTCGAGGGTCACCCTCCCACCTCTAAGGTGCTGTCCGGGGTGGAGCAGCCAGCCCTCCAAACACACAGGACATTTCAGGTCAGGGCTGGTGTCACTGTCCAGCTGGTGAAGAACGTTCACATCACACAGGTTTGTCCTTTTCGTTCAAGCCTCTGCTGCTTCCGGCCCGTTGTCGGTACCGGTGGTGGCCTCGGGCGATCCCAGCAGCGGCCCAGTGGTTGTATGGCTGTTCTCTGCAGAGAGCAGGGCTCCAACGACGCTGTGTGTCCGCCCTGGAGAAGACGGCTCTGTCTGCAGAAACCCCGTTTTATTTAACCTCCAAGGGCTCGTGGGAACCCCGCTGTTCGGCATCAAGGGTGCGCGCTAAGAAACACAGTGTCATGTGACAGTGACCTCGCAGCCTTCTCTGGGCTGCTAACCTAAGCCATTGCGAAGAGCCACAGGCTGCGAAAAAGACGTGGGAGGGCTGCACGCAGGATCGTCTAGCTGAAAGAGGGAGAAAAATGCCCCAATGGGAGGAAAATCTCAGCGTGCGATTCAAGGCTGAGCGTCCATGCCGTCAGGTTTTGCGGGACAGTGGGAAAAACCTCGAGATGGATGGCAGAGCTCGTACTAACCGGCTTTCCAACCCTTGGGCAAGTCACGAGCCCCGCCGAGCTCCCATTTGAAATGTACTGGCCTGTGACCCACAGGAGCACGTTTTGCGTGGCCACCCAGGGATGGGCACCTGATACGCACGTGGGGGTACCCACGCACAGGCACAGCCAGGCACATTCCCTGAAACACGACTCAACTCCCGCCCCTGGTGCACCCATGTTTCCCTCAGGGCCCGTCTGCTCCCGAGGTAACACTGGTTCCTCCTGACCCAGCTCTTGGGTCCTAACCCCCTTTCACAACTCTTGGCCACGCACCCGCTGGAAAAACCAGCCAGGTGGTCTCGGAAATCCCTCCTGCCTTGAGGTGGCGCTCCTACGAGCCCGGCCCACGCGAGACAGGCTCGCCCACTCACCGGTTCAGGGCGCCGAGTTTCCAGAAGGACTGCGGACTTCCCCTTTAAACTAGGGTGACCAGATGTCCCGCTTTTGGCGGGACAGTCCTGATTTTTAACAATTTGTCCCGTGTCCCGTGGTGTTTTAAAAAAGTCCCGATTTTTGGAAAGAATGCGCGACAAGCTAGGGAACGGCGGGAGATAGACCCAATTTTTAATCAAGAACCCCCCCCACCCCGGGTCAATGCTGTCCCGCTTTACCAACGTTAAACTCTGGTCACCTTACCTTAAACAAAACGTGCTTACAAGTTAAACATGAGGCCTAACAAGATAGCCCGTCAACTCTTTTTTTAAAGGAAAACACAAAACACCGGTATACGTTGTTCTAAAAGTACTGAAAGTGTGGAGGGACAATGCATGGGGTTGACTCACCCCCCGCTGGGGAAGGGGAAGTGTTAGACTTCCAGGTTGCCATCTGGACTTTGAATTAGGGGACAGCATTTTGGTGGGCATGTGGGCGGGTTCACAGGGCCTGGGGCTGGGGTCCCCGCCGTCCTGAGTGGCGGACAAGCCCTCGGCATCACTCCTGGGTGGGCACATGGAAGTCTCGATGGCTTCCTGGGCCCTCAGGGAGCCCCCGGCGTTCTGAGCACGTTCCCCCTCCTGGGTGCCCACGCCCCTGGGTTGCGAGTTCTCTGGGCCCCGGCAAGAGCCTCTTCCGTGGGGGGGAGGGGGACAGGGGCCTGCCCTCCACAGCTCTCAAGTTTGTAGCATCTTACAAAACCGCCACCAGATGGGGGTGTTTGCCTTAGCAAGGGTTCAAAAAACAGACATTTCTATTTGTAAGTCACGTGGGCGGGAGAGGGGCATTTGGGTGGCTGGCTCCCTGTTAAGCCTTGAGGGTCATCCAGCAACAGGACTGTTGTTGTAGCACCCAAGGGCATTATTGGGCCCTGAAGACATTGTCACTGTCCCACGGAATGAGAGGGTACTCGCTCTCCTGCTCTCGTGGGGCTCGGTCACAGGTCACTGATTGTGTAGAAGTAGGGACACCCGAGTCCTGGGGGGTTTCCAGAGACACAGCTATGTCATGGGAACCCGGTGAGAAGGAAGAGGAAGGAACCCCAAGTGGGCTGGTAAGTGGGTCAGCTGTCTGGGGGGCATTCAGCCATGCTTCCCAGAGGCACTTCGGGGACAGGTCAAGGCCAAAGGACCCTGGAAGGCCGAGTGAGGAAGGCACTGGAGGCTGAGTCGCAGAGGTTCTGGAAGCTGGGCAGGGGGTGCGTAGGGCTCCCAGAGACCGTGGCTTTGACCTCAGCGGGTCCACATCTATGTTTTCTTTTCTTTTTAAGATTTATTTATTGTTTGACAGAGAAAGAGACAGAGGGAGAGACAGAGAGAAGGGGGAGGGCCCAGAGCCGTCTCCACAGCTGCGCATCATCCGTTTTCCACATGGTTTCCTTCCACACAGGCGGACGCTGGGCCGCACAGGGCGGGATCTGGGCCAGGGGCCTCCCACATGGAGAGCACCCCCCAGCAGGAACCAAACTGGGGGCCTCTCGCCCGGGAAGCTTGCTCCAGTTCAGCGCATGGGTCCACCTGCACAGGCTGGGACCGGGACTTGATCCCCGGAACCTGAGGCGGCAAGGCAATCGCTCAACCCGCTGAGCCATCCCGGCTTCTGTCTGTTTCCTTATCAAATATGTTTCATATTCACACACACACACGCACACATACACAAATGTTTTAAGTAAAAGTTCTTCAAAAGGGAGTGGAATGGGAAAGAGAGAAATAAAAAAAAGAAAAGGGGAAAAACTTGGAAACAGGAGGTCACCCAGCTCCTCTCAGGGCAAAAATCTCTTTGTCTGGCTCGGGTGTGAGGGGCCGGTTCCCAGCGGGGGGGTGGAAAGGTCAGCGTCTATGCGGCCCATGACGTGAGACCCCTCCCCCGCCGAAGAGGGGCTCTGGTAGTGTCCAGCGAGCCCAGGCTGTTCCCACCGTGGGCGCCCCGAGCTCTGGACTGGGCCCAGATCCCCTTGGTCATCTCCGCACCCGGCACTTAGCAGATGTTCAATAAATAGGACCGACCCGGGATCCCCTAATTCAGCGGGAGCTTAGAGACAGAGATGCTGGCTTGGTTCTGCCCCCGGAAGCCTCCCCATTTGGAAAATAAGGGAGGTGGGCCCCAAGCCGAGCCCCACAAGATGCTGTGGGGACTTAGAGGAGGAAGGAGGTGGCTAACGAAGGACTTGGAAAGTTCCAGACTGGAACCCATCCAGCCATCGGCGGGAGTTGGGGGCCTGGCTGGGATTTGCTAAGTCCCACGCTGGCCAGCAGCCTCCCTGGTGGGGCGGGAGCACACCCCCTCCTTCCTCCGCTTGCTTGTAGCCAATGCTCTGAGGTCCTCAGTGTGCGCCCCCCAACTCTCCCTGACAGCTTCACAGCGAGGTTGAGAAGCCCCTAATGAACTTCCGTGAGAACTTCAAGAAAGACATGAAGAAGTGTGACCACCACATCGCCGACCTCCGCAAGCAACTGGCCAGCCGCTACGCCGCGGTGGAGAAGGTGAGGGGCCCCGGGGTACAGGGACCCCAGCCACATCTGGGGACCTCCCCCTCCCCCTCAGCCAAAGGGCCGATGGGAGCTGCTTCCCTGTGGCGCTTGGGTCACCGCTAGGGTCACAGGAGGTGTCATGAGGTCCGTCCAGCACAGGACACGAGGTCCACCCATAGGGCCATAGGGCCCACGTGGCTCTGAGCCCTGTGAACGGCTTCTGTGTCCTCGGCTCCCAGGCCCGGAAGTCCCTCACGGAGCGGCAGAGGGACCTAGAGATGAAGACCCAGCAGCTGGAGATCAAACTGAGCAATAAGACGGAGGAGGACATCAAGAAGGCGAGGAGGAAGTCCACGCAGGCTGGTGAGCGCGGGGCCACAGCCCACCCGTCCTCACCTGGGGAAGGAGACAGACACCCAGGGACAGGGTTGAGGGATGGGGCAGGCTGATGGGTGGACGGGGAGCAGGCTAGGCTGTCTCCAGGCAACGCCACTGTCCCCAGCAGGACTCCTCCCTGCCCAGGCCCTGGCTCTCCCCCACCCACCTGTAATTCAGGGGTCCCATCCCTGTGTGGAGCCCCAAGGGGAAGTGCAAAGCCCACCCATCCAGAGAGTGATGCTCCAGAGGTTCCCTGTGGCGCTGGGTTCCTGCCCCCAGCAGGGGCTGACATTTTGTCCTAAACTAAGTAACCACATTTCAGCTTCTCGCTACAAGATGCCTCCCATGAGCTGGTTCCTGCTGCCACCTAGTGGGAAAAATCAGTTCATGCCCAAGCGAGGGCGAAGAAACGCCAATTACAGACCCCGTGAAAAAGTATCAAATATTTCTTTAAAAAAAGTTTCACAAGGACATGCATGTAGCTTTCTGGGACTGAAGTGTGTGCTGTAGGATTAGGATTCGGGTCAGAGGGTCTGTAGGTCCCGTTTACTTCAACTTCGGGTGAACCTGGTACAATCAGTTCATAACAGAACCAAGCAGCCGCCGTATGGACATTTTCAACCACGATGGTATAAAAATAAGTCAGGAACACAATGACAGAATATAACCATAACAGTTGGTATAAAGATTTTATAACGCACGGCGATAAATTACTGGACCCAGAAACAGGGCGTAGTACCCTTACTGGGAGTGGTAAGAGATGAGGAGAGGCATATTTAAATTCATTTCCTTTATTAGATTATTACATAAAATTCTATTGCAAAATCAGTAGCTTCCCTTGGGAAAAAAACTTTAATCAGCATATATGAATATAAAATGTTGCCAGATGTAATCACTGTCAACGCTTCCTAGTGCTTTAATTTTTTTTAAGTTTTAATATTTAAATGTATATACATGAGAGCACGTTATATGCTATGCTCTTATGTTATGAACTTGCATTTTAACAGATACACCTTAGAGATAGCTCTATACATTTCATTCCTATACATTTAATTATCTATCCATTTAGGTATACCCAGACTTTTTTAATGGCTGAATGGTGTCCAAATGTATGATTGTATCCAAATTTATTTCGTTGATCCCCTAGTTGGCTTTTGTAGGGCTTTTAGATGGTTTTGGAGGGTTCAACAATGCTGTTCTCTTAAAAATGTGTCTGTGTGAGACTAAATCAGGCCCAGAATTCTGTCTTCTCTTATTCCAAAGATTTGGCATGTCATCATTTTGCTAGACAGCCTGCCACCCAGAAAATGCCACCTTTTCTTTGTTCCTACTCCCTCTCTTTCCCCTCCCTTATCTTTTCTAAGACTGGTGGGGGAGGGCAGCTGAGTCCTCAGGGGGCTTGTGGTCATTTTATATCATCATCATTATCATCATCATTGTCATTATCATCACCATCGTCATCGTCATCATCATCACCATTGTCACTGTTACTTACATTATGGTTTGCTGACTGTCAATGTCCGTTCCAAGCACTTTATTTTAAAAAATTATTTGTTTGTTTGTTTGTTTTTGAGAGAAAGTGAGAGAGAGAGAGAAGGGGGGAGGGTCCAGAGCAGTCTCCATAGTTGTACAACATTAGTTGTGACATGGTTTCATTCCACACAGGTGGATGTGGGGCCCACGTGGGGTGGGAACTGAACTGGGGGCCTCCTGCATGGGAGGTGAGAACCCTTGCCACCGTCCCAGAGGTAACCAGTTGCATCGTGGTTCAGTATATGGGTTTGCACTGGCCAGGGCCGGGAACCGAACCCTGGACCTCATAGTTGCAAGGCAAGTGCTCAACCGCTGAGCCTTCCCGGCATCCCCAGCACTTTACATATCTTGATGTATTTGATCTTCACTGAGACTCTGGAGGCATCATTACTATCCCCATTTTGCAGACGAGGAAGCTGAAGTGCAGGCAGGCGAAGTGACTTGCTCCAGATGGTGTGGCTAGGAAACAGTGGAGCTGCTAGGACAGCCCAGATATTGGCGATCCAGAGTTCACGTCCTTAACTCGTGCTGCTCAGTAGGGTGTGATTTTCAAACCCTTGGCCTGCGTAGAGAGGACACACCCTCCTTTCCCTACCTTATTTCCTGATGTTGCAGAAGTTACCAAAGCATGTTCCCAAAATCAGGATGGACAGACAGGGCTTTGGGAATGTCAGGCTGTGCCTTTGTAGGGTGATGTGTTGGGTTAGGCACAGGGTCTTGGTGGGCATGTGTTTGCAGCGACAAATCAGCTTTCTTCCCTCCAGTTCCTGTTCTTCCTGGGATCGGGGACCCAGTCCTTGTCCTTGGACAAGGAACAACATGAACAAAGCCTTTGATTTGGGTTCTGTTACTCCGGGGTCACTCAGAATATGCGTGAGCACGGTGCTGGTATAGCAATGACTTTGAATCCACTCCAGAAGAGTGAATCTGTTCGCTTGGGTCGGCTCATGAGCTTTTCCCATCTTGAGCAAAGACCACGCTGCCTTCCTCCCTGGAACCGTGGGACGCTCTCCGCTAGACTTGGTTTAGACCACACTGTGTACTCCGGGGGAGCTTCTCCGGGATGTGCCCGTGGACCACCTGAAGATCTTGTGAAAAATGCCACTTCTGAGGCACCAGGTCCCAGGCTGCGATGACTTTATAGTTTGTTTCCTTTCTAATGACAAAATGTTTCCAGTGTTCATGCGATCACAGAAAACAATATGCTCGCCATCAAAACTGAAGACTTACGTTTGTTGCAGCTCTCTGTCCCTCTCTCTCATGAAGTCAAATGCTAGAGAAAGCGCTCGTCTCCTCCCGCCCATTCTTTCTCGGTTTCCCCCGTGTAAGCGCCATCCTAAAATGGGCGTGTAACACTTCGTGCGTGTGTTCATGCCATTGCTGCACATGGATGAGCCACAAGCCGTCAGACACATTATTTTGTATTTCGTAATGACATCCTGCCACATGTATACACACGCACACAGGCATCACTTGCAAATCTTCTTTAACGCTACTAGTGCTAAGTGGCTTGTGACATATTTTAAGCAAGAAGGACTCTCCAGTGGAACGTGAAACTGCCATCTTTAGAGACAAAGCATTTCTTGGGCTTGTGATAAGGTTGTGTGTGTGTGGGGGGGGGTCCTATGGGGGTCCCATGCCCCGCACACACTGAGAAACCCCCATCCTGAATTCTTGCTGTCTGGGGTCAAGTTCAGATGGACTCTCTGAAGGTGGTAGGCGGCCCCCTCTCTTTGTAGTGCTTTTTCTTCCCCCTCCCCACTTTCCAGTGGTCCCTGTGACCCCAAGTTGAGGAACGGGCATGGCTGTGGGCACGGGTGGGAGAGGGCACCTCTGGCAGTGACAGCATAGAGTGTGATGTTGACCTTGGCCTTTCCCAGGAGATGACCTCATGCGCTGTGTGGACCTCTACAACCAGGCCCAGTGCAAATGGTTCGAAGAGATGGTGACCACTACACTGGTGAGTGCCCCGAGATGCGTCAGCCCGTGGACACAGGGACTGGCGCGCGGGACGCCCTGGGACGATGCTGGCGGGCACAGAGGTGATAGTGGCGGTGACCACAGAGGTGGCCGTTAGGCCTGCTGTGGTGGTGCAGCCAAGACCTTGACTCTGGGCTCGTCTGTGTTGATCCAGGTCCTTGTGCTAGCACTTCTATCTATGTGGGTACAGGCGAGGGTAGGGTCTAGGGTTTCCTCCATAGCAGTCCCCTCAGACCCAAGACCAAGTAGACTGTAGTCCCTATAGGACAAATCGCCAAGTTGGAAGAAGTGTCCCAGCCCCAGAGAATCGCAGGTCCTAAAGGGGAGATCCTTGCAAGGGGCATAAATGGTGAGTTCGGGGAGCTGTGTAGGAGGAATTGGGGGGAGGGTCCTATGAACCAATGGGTATGAGGAACAGGCATTGGCATCTGTGCAGTGAAGTGTGGTTGTGTTGGGGCCGTAGAGTCAGATGAGAAAGGAAGCATCATGCCTGGTGCTTATGTCATTGTCCCCCTGCCCAGAGCCACCCCCACCCAGTGGCACAGGACGCTGACCTGGATTTGCTCCCGGCTAATCTCCCCATTAAACCCCTACTTTGCCCCCGCTCCCCAGTTAATCACCTGAGCCATGACCTAGTTCTAGTTCACAGAATAACAGCCTGATCCCCTAAATTCCACAGACGCAGAACCGCCTAGAAACCAAAGGACGAAGCCTCTCCATTCTTCCCTTTGGTGGGGGACACCCCTGCCCGCCCTGGCCGGGTGTCGGGTGTGTCCTCCAGGATGAGGGGCAGACAGAGGAGGGTGCTGGGTCTGGGCTCTGCTGGTGCAGAATCTGGATTATGACCACAGCTAACCCCTGTTCAAATCCCGCTCCTCCCATAATTCCGTGTCGCTTTGGGCAAAGGACATTGCCTCTCCGGGGGTCTATTCCCTTGGTTAGAAAGCGGACAAGAACAGAACCTCTCTCTTAGAATGATGATCAGGGGACATTAAGTCACGCACGTGATACCCTGAGCACCCACCACGCCAGGCTGGGCAGAATGCAGGGAATCGTAGCTGCTGTGTTGTCATCATTGTCACCGTCACCCCTAGAGGCGGAGCCAGTTCTCTGTCATGCCCCAGAGGATCGGGGGGGCTAGGGTCTCAGCAGGTGGTTGCTTGGGTTGTGCGGATGGGGGGGTCTGGTGAGAAGGTCCCCACGTGGAGAGTGCTGGGGACATACTCAGGGGTCGTGGTCGCCTCTCCCGGGCAGGAGCTAGAGCGGCTGGAGGTGGAGCGTGTGGAGGTGATCCGGCAGCACCTGAGTCAGTACACGCAGCTGAGGCATGAGACGGACATGTTCAACCAAAGCGTGAGTCCCCCCCACCCCCACCCCCAGGCCAGCAGGACCCCGGGGGAGCCACCGGCCGCGGTGCAGGTGACAGGTCCCGCAGATGGGCAGTGGGAATGTTCCCCGGGCCTGCGGGCGACCTCTCGGGATGGCCTTGTAGTGACCTGAGTGCCCACGTGACCCCCTGAGCGGCATGAAATAGATCCACACACAGGAGCTGTCCGGGACAATGCCTGAAAACTATATTGTCTCCCCTGTGCCCCGTGAAGGTCTTAGCCCCGCACCCCCCACCCCCATAGTGGTGGAAATACGCAGAATGCCTCCAGCTATTAAGTTCTGTCTGTCCTGTTCCGCGCTGGCACGTGTGGGAACACATGGAGGGACTGGCCAAAGACCTGGGACCCCCAGGCCACCCTGCCCTTATGTCCAGCCCTCGGGTCTGCAGGGGAAAGGGCAGAGAGTTTGAGAAGCAGGCTGGGAGTGAGGGGTCCGGGCTCTGTGCCGCCACAGTCCTCTGCACACCTGTCCCCTGAGGCCCCGCTGCCCTCAGTGGAGGCTGCTTGGACAGCTACGAAGACGCAGGGCCGCGTCCCTGACTGCGGCCCCTCCTGTCCGTCCCTTGCAGACAGTCGAGCCCGTGGACCAACTGCTTCGAAAAGTGGACCCAGCCAAAGACAGGGAGCTGTGGGTCCGAGAGCACAAGACGGGCAACATCCGGCCCGTGGACATGGAGATCTAGAAGACGGGGCATGCGCGGCCCCGGGGGTCCTGCCCAGGGCTGGGGGATTCCCGCAGAAAGGACGAGGTGCCTGGGCCTGTTGCTGCGTGGAGCGTCCCCCGCCCTCACTCCTGGTCCGCCGAGGAGGGAGAGGGGTGCTGATTCCACAAGAAGCTGGTTTTTCCATGACCACAGCCCAGGTGGCCCTGCTAGGCCCCCCCCCCCCACTGTGTCTGCAGGCCGAGGGGAGGGGCACGGATCCACAGCCCCGCCCTGGTCTCTGGGGCCGAAGCCCCCACACACTTGTGCTGTGCTTGCTCCTCCAAGAACAAACTGAGGCTGGAATGTTGCGGTCCCTGCTGAGTACCCTTGGGGTCACCTCCCCACCCAGAACCAGCTGTGCCCCACATTTGTGCCCCTGGAAGCCCCAAGGCCCTTCCCCCAGCTGCCCCCCTTGTCTCCAGGGCTTTGGGGAGAGGGGGGCATCAGGAGACGGAAGGCCGTGTCCCCAAGCCCAGTGCTGTCAGGATTGGCACCGTGCAGAGAAGGCACCGTTCAGCTGAGCAGCCCACAGCCCTCCGCTCTGTATTTTGTTTCCCCGTTGCATTGTGGGAGCCCACATCTGGCTCTTCTCTGTCACGTTTCATCATCGGGGGTCTTGGGAAGAGGGCTTTGGCTCCCGTCTTCCCAGACTGGCCCTGCCTGGAGAGGTCAGGATGGAACTACCTCATTCAGCAAAGCAGCCCCGAGTCCCGAGCGTTGCATCGAGTTGCCCGGAATCCCATCAAGCACCCTCCCCTGTAAAGCGTCTCTGCAAGTCCCAGTGTGCCCAGCCTTCCAGATGCCCCTCTCCCCATTCTCCACCCGGGCTCTTAGCCCTGTGGGTCCCTTTGTCACCCGCCGCCGGGTGGCTCTCTCTGCTTGTGTGCTGCTGGGTTGGAACTGCTGTCACTTGTAAGGCTGTCTCTCACTAGTGGTCACTGTTCAGGCATTGCAGAGTCTCGTGGCCGCAGTAAGTTGTCACCAGCAAGCAGTGTCCCCAGACCTTGGCCTCTTAGCTCCTTCAGCACCCTCTGGAGCCTGGCTCCGAGCCCCCGCTGGGCGCTGGTACCATCTCCCCAATTCTCCCATCTCCCGAGTCCCCGAAGAGCCAGGTCTGAGCAGGACTTGGGACGTGTTCGGGGCTGTGTCAGCCACCTGCCCCCTTTTCCTACCACGTTCTCCATGGGGAGCCTTGAGACTCAGTTCGAAGGGGCCAGGAGAAGAAAAGGGACCTTGAAGGAGGTCACCCAGCTCACATGGGGCTGAACCTAGCCTGGCACCCACACCCTGAGAACCCCTGTCTCAGTTCATCTTTGCCCTGGATCACTTGGGACTTACAGGACCCTTAGGTTTTCCCTCGAGGACAGAATCCTAAGGGCACGACTCACTGGTCTTTCTCTCAGTCCTACGCGCTAACTAGTCACCTTGAATCTTCGGGCACCTCGTTCATGGTCAGAATTGCGCTCTCCGTTTATGGTAGAAAGATGCTGAATATATTAAAGCAAACCAAACGTTGTCACTTTTCGTTTCTTATTGAAGCCTCCCCACCAAAAAGGTCCATGGGAAGAAAGCCTTTAACCAACGTGAAGGTTATCCCGATGGACACGTCCGTGGGATGCCACTCCTTCCAGACCTGGGCTTGGGCCGTAATACCGGCTACCAATTTTAGGATATGATCTTGGTTTCTTTCTTAAAAATGGGTACTTGGAGGAATTGCTCTGTGACTTAGTAAACTCATTTGAGGACGGTTTTGAAATGCTCAGAGCCACCAGCCTTGTTAGTAACACAGATATTTCGAGTGGATGTGGCTCGTGGATTTTTATGTCTTCTCATTGCTGTTCAGGGACTCCAGGGTTTTCTCTTCCTCCCTGGGCCAGGGGGCGCTGTCTTACCTCTTCCGAGCTTGACCCCCATGTGGGTGTCTGGTTTCTGAGGCGGCTCTTTCCCTCTGGACCCCTCACCTCAGTCCTGTTTGCTTCCGCACCTCCTGGCTTCTGGTGGTCTTCCCACCTGTGTTCAGTCATCAAGCTGAGCAGTGTTCTCAGATCTGCGGACAAGCTACAGCCCGCACAGCGGTCTCTTATTTTGTATAGACTTGTCTTTTCTCCAGAGGCCTTGTAGGTCAGTAACCTTGGCCTTCACATACAGGCAATCCCTGCAGAATGTACTGTCTGTTGTGCTCATAGATCTGCATTTATTCATTCATTCATTCATTCATTCATTCAGCAGATACTTGAGACAAGCCAGACATTGTGCAAGGTACTAGAAATGGAGATGCTTACAAGCAAGACAGTCACTCTCCCCGGTCCACTCTGTTCTCCATGTAGACGGGACTATTTAGAACATTCTGGAGAATGAGAACATGACACTTCACATTTCGCCCTATAAGTTGAAGGTAGATAGCATCAAGAGTCCAGCCAGCTGGTCACGAGACTCACAGCCTGGGTCCAACTGGAATTTCCGAGATGTCCTTTGTTGTAAAAAACTCTTCTCTCTCTATGAAGATGAATGAACCCACCCATGGCCACCGAGCACCACGAGACGAACACAGTGAACTGAGGAGCAGGGCTGGAGTCGAGAGGTCCCTGTCCCTGTCACCCAGGACCCCCTCTGGGTCTCGTCTAGAGTATTACCTAGAAGTGCGCTTCGGGGTAGCGAACACCCTACCTGGGGTGTTGTGGTGTTCTGTGTTTTGTTTTTAATTTTCATTGTTTGAGAGAAGATGAGAGAGAAGGGTGGAGGACCCAGAGCAGTCTCCATCGTTGTGCATCATTAGTTGTGACATGGTTTCATTCCACGCAGGTGGATGTGGGGCCGCATAGCACAGGAACCAAACCAGAGGCCTCCCTCATGGGAGGCGAGAATCTTTGCTGCTGAGCCATCCTGGCGGTTACCAGTTGCCCCACAGTTCAGCACGTGGGGTTTGCATGGGCCGGGGCCCAGAATCGAACCCTGGACCTCACAATTGCAAGGCGAGCGCTCAACCACTGAGCTGTCCCGGTGTCCCCACGCTCTGTTTTTGTTTATGTGTCAGCATCGAGGTTCGGAGAGGATTTGGCTGAGTGTATTCGGGGTGGGAGAGTCTGGGTCGGTCTTGAGCACATCCGCTTGTGTCAGGTTGGAGGACAGGGGAGCCCTTCCCACCTGCCTCCACCTGGGAGATGCAGAGGGACTCCTCTCGTCTGTGAGAAGCTGATTCTTAAACAAATACGGCCAAGAGGGATGGAGTTCAAAGCGAGCCGGTTGCCGACGGCGCCTCCAGGAAGAGCCATTTGTTCCTCTCGGTGTTTTCTCGTGCTTTCGATCAGACTTGCAAAGCACAGGCCAACGGAACCACAGGGACATCTGTCTTGCAGTTGTGCCAACAGGGCCCCATGGGGCCTCTTTCCTGCCATAGGAGACCCTTCTCTGCTCCCCGGGGCTGGTTCATGGCTGAAGCAAAGGGGAACCGTGTGCACGTTCATGAGCCCGGGATTTGTTTCTCTTCTCTTTGTGCAAAACCAGTCAATGAGCAGACGCGTGGACGGGCGCGCACACATCTCGCCTGAGCCCAAGTCTCTTGGAAATACGAGCCATAACATTCAAAGGACGGCAGAGAGCTCGCTTGTTTCCGAAGGGATTTTTTTTTTATTCTCCCAGCTGGGAGCGGCTTTGCCAAGGAGAATGTGCTCAGGATCCCGCACTCCCGCTGGTGGCCGCGCAGGTAGGGAGGGCACTTCACAGCTGGCTGAGCCAGCAGGTCCTCGTATCCCATCGTCCTTCCTGCCCCAGTGAGCGGGACGGCCTTGCCTTTGGCTTTTCCAGGCTTGTGGAAGGGTTTGACATGGAGTATTAGGGCGTATTGACAGATAGTAACATCCACCTTTTGGAAGGATTCGGTCCTGTGAACTTTGACAGATGTTTTCAGCCTTGGAACCACCACCAAAAGCAATGTGGCAGTGTTTCCATCACCCCCAAAATTCCACCAGGCCCCTCTGTAGGCGATCCGCTCCTCCCACCCCCAGCTCCTGCCAACCCTGACTGATGTTCTGACGCTCTAGTTCCGCCTTTTCTAGAACGTCCTAGGAATGGAGTCCCACTGTGTAGTCTTTGAGTCTGGCTGCTTCCACGCAGCTGAGTGTGGGTGAGGCGCCCGGGTTGTGTGTCTTCCTTGGCATCACGCGTCCATGGCATGGGTGTGCCACCCTGCGTTCTTGCTTTGCTTTGAAAGTGAGTCGTTAGCGTCAGGAGTTCCTGTTCTGGGCTCTTTGGCTCGTTTGCATGGCTACTTCCAGCCAGCTTGCTTCCTCCGGCTCCCGCGGCACCGTCTCCAAATGCCCTGCGTACCCACAGGTCATTCTTGGGGCTCACGCTTGCCTTTGTGGTTCATGTTTGGGTTGGGCCATGTAGAGCACAGCCAGGGATTGGGGGGAAGGGGACCTCAGTCGCCTTCCACCGCCTCTGTGCCCTGAAGTTGACGTCTCCGCGGCATCTCCACTGCGTCCTGGAGACCCTCAGTGCAGCTCACCCGTCCCTGGCATGTCTCGAGCCTGGCAGACGTGGACGGTGAACAGCATGGTTGCCAAGGCAGGAGGCCGCCTTGGGCTCATCCACTTTCCCCGGGTCGCTTGCTTCATTTGCAAACAGAGCATTTGTTCTAGAAGGTCACTCAGGCCTCCTCCGGTCACTGCACTATCTCCCCACTCCCCTCTTATTCCCAATTCGGTACCCTGTGCACCCTCATCTGGGTCCTGACAGCGGGGCGTTGCCTAACATCCTCAGGAAAGGGAGACCCTGGTGTTCCTCCGTGTAGACACCACTGAGGCTCAAATGAGGAGCGGTCGAGAATGAGGCAGTTCCTCCTAAGACCCCCAAGGTGACGGCTTCTCCAAGCCACATCTTAACCGCGCCCCGCTTAGTGGCAGGTGAACCCTGGAAGGCAAGGTGGCACCTCTGAAGACATAGCCAAGCCCAGGCCCACAGGGTGCCAAGGTGGTCAGCCAAGGTGGGCAGCCAAGGGTCTACGGTGCCAGGATGTTTCCCGGCTGGGTGTTGCCAGGAAGGAATCTCATCATCCGCCCACCCTCCACCCCCGGGGAGTGTTCTTTCTGCCAGGCCTTTCCCGAAGGTGAGGGGCCCGATTGCGGCTGCAGCAGCTTCCGGTGAACCTAAGGCACGTGGCAAAAGTAAAAAGCAACGTTCCATGTTTCCTAGTCCTCGAGGTGCGAGGGGGAGGCTCTTCCAGGAGACTTTGTTGGGAGGTGGCTCAGGTTGTGGCCTCTCTGTGCGCTGCCCAGGGGACCCTGACCCTTCGTGTTTCAGGGAGATTGCTTCATGGGGTTGCAGTGGTGGGAGGCGGAGGGTCTGGCCCCTGGGGCGTGACGCAGCGGCCCCGGGGCAAAAACGCTGGACTGTCCCCACTCTGCCGTGTACTTTGTTCCATAACCTGGAGCAGTCACGTCCCCTCTGCGGACTCATCGGTCAAGTGGAGACGCTTGTCTTTCAGCATCACGTGCAGCCGACCAGCTCCCGGGACACATTCAAAGGGACACCAGCCACTCTGGGGGACCGGCCCCAAATTGGCATCTGTGCCCTCCTCTTAGGAAGGGGACCATGGGCTGAAGCCGAAGCTGGGGGGCCACAGCCAGCCCTTCACAGGCTCAAACACATCAGCAAACGCTGTGAACGTGGCGCTGTTTCCTCACTGAACACACTTCCTCGTCGGGTCTGTTTCCTGTAACTTTTGCTGAATACTTTATACATTTTTAATGTTAAAAAAAAAAGCCATGTCTCCTGCCAGCATTCCTCACACCCGTACAAATGTTGTTTACTCCACATTGTCTATCCTTCCACCCCTCCGTCTGCCCAGATCAGCAACTAAAATCCATGTCACATAATTTATAAGTAACACTGTTGAAACTCTGGTCCCTATGGATGGAGGCTCCGATCCACCCTTCCCAGCCCCTCCCACCCCTGCCCAGCCCACCCGGTAATAGCACTCGTGTGTATTAATGCTGAAGAATTAAATGTTTAAAGAGTTTAAGTTTTGAAGGTGTCTGCTATATATAAAGAATTGCTCTGCATTATCATAAAGCGTTTTCAGGAAGTGGCGTGCGCTCCGGTTTTTTTTTGTTCCTTCGTTGCTGTGTGTCCACTGCAGATACTCAGGTTCGTCCCATGTGAAATAAACTCTCCAGAGACACTGGGTCCCTCAGGGCGACCCTCCTTCTTGGAGGGTGGCCACCCTGTCCTTTGTGCAGCTGGTCTCAGTGTTCCTCCCAGGCCTCCGGGATTGGTGACCATTTGACTCCCGGGGACTTCGCAGAGGGTCACAGGGCCTGTAGGCAGCAGTCCCAGGTGGCAGCCAGGAGGCCACACACACCTGGCCCAGACCCCTCCCCCAGGGCTCCTGGCCAGTATTTCTTTCCTCATCTTGCCTGCCTCCTGCCTGTAGTAAATACTGAGCCCCTGGGGAAGCCAGGATGGCTCAGAGGGTTAAGCGCTCATCTCGCAACGCCGGGGTCCCAGGATCAAATCCCCGCCCTGGCCCATGCGGACCCATGTGCTGAACTGGGCTGTGCCCCCAGTTCGGTTCTCACCGGGGGTGAGCTTCCCATGCGGGAGGCCCCTGGCTCAAGGTGCAGGCCTCCCATGCAGGCGGCCCGGCCGGTTCCTGCCCTGCACAGCCCCACACCCACCTGTGGAGTGAAACTATAGAGAAAACTAATGACATGCAACTATGCAGACTGCTCTGGGCCCTCCTTCTTTCTGTCTCTCTGTCAAAAACAATCAAAATCAATCTTAGAAGAAGTACTGAGCACCGACTGGATGTCAGACACCCCTGCAGGTACGGGGACCACGGGGAACGAAACAGGCCCCTGCCCCCGTGAGCTCACAGTCTAGCAGATGGACAAAAGGCAGTAGACGTCATAGCCAAACTACTCATCGCGGGTGTGGAAGGCGTTTAGGGAGAGACCAAGCAAGGAGCTTAGCATTTCCTGGCTGAGGGTGAGCGAGTTGCTGTAGGAAGGAGGGGAGTTGGAGGCGGCTTCACTGAGAAGGTGGCATGTGATCCAAGACAAAGAAACAGGAGACAATCCGGGCAGGTAGCTGGGGGGAGAACGTTCCAGGTGGGGGATGCGCCCTGGCTAAAGGCCAGTGGGGGGAGGGGCGGCTCCGGTGGGCCTTTGCCAGGGGGCGGAACGCCTTTGACTTTCACTCCGGGGTCCGAGGCTCGGTGCCCGCTTCCTGGCTTCGTCACTTCGGGGCTCACTGCAGGACTGGGAGGAACCAGGAACCGGGCCGAGGCTGGGGGCCAGAGGAGCTGGAATGCAGGGCGAGGCCACCGGAAGAATGTGGGCAGGAGCAGGCTGCCAGGGACCTTGGCCTTGGAAAAGGCAGAGCAGGTTGAGTGGACGGAGCCTGGGAGAATGGCCGGGTTTGGGATGTCCTGGGAAGGCAGAGAGAGTCACCAGGATTTCTGCCTTCTTGGCGTGGGGGTGTGACAGAAACACCCAGGGTTCCCATCCAAGCACCCAAAAGGACCGGTTGCCGTTCGCATGGGGCGGCTGGGGGAGGAGCCTTCTTCCCCAGTCTCTGCCTGCCCCCCTCTCAGTGTACAGGGAGGGAGGGCATCATCCCCCTCATTGCAGGGGGAGGGAGGGGATTGGGGTGAGGGCGCTGGGGCGCCAGGCCAGCCTCTGGGAAGAGCCTGCTTCTCCTGTCAGTCAAGGCAGGACAGGGAGGGGAGACACCTACGGAGACCGACCGGAGACAAGGCCCTCTCCCCAGTGGACTTCGGGGTACGGGAAGAGTTTACAGCCCCGGCTCAGACTCAACAAGCCCATTCCCCATCGATCATCCGTAACGACTTGTTTGGCTGAGGAGCGTAAACGCTTCCCTCTGGCAGAAGATGTTTATGCAGGTTTTCAAACAAACCTCCAGGTCACGACCCCTCTCTCGGAGACACGGCCACAGCTGCGGTGGTCCCCTCCCGCGGGTGCCCCCCACCCACCTCCTGCCCCACCCCCCAGCGACCTGAAGCCTGTGGACAGCCTTCCAGATCTTGAAAAAGGAAGAACGGGCCTGGGGGTTCTGGCGCTTTCTGGGTTAACCAGGGGTCCGGTTTCCTTGCCCTACAGACACGGGGCTCCCTGGCCCCTGACCTCCTTGAGGAAGGGGACCGTCGTAGTGTAGCGAGAAGAGCCCGGCACCTGGGCACTTCCAACCGCTTCCCACACCCGGTTTGGAGGCAGCCAGGGACACCACAGCCTCATTTTCATGGCCCAGGTTTTGTTTTTTAAATATTTATTTTATTGTTTGAGAGAACGAGAGAGAGAAAGGGGGAGGGCCCAGAGACGTCTCCACAGTTGTGTGTCCTTCGTTGTGACATGGTTTCATTCCACACAGGTGGGTGTGGGGCCACACACCGTGGGAACCAAACGGGGGGCCTCCCACATGGGAGGCGAGAACCTTCACTGCTGAGCCCTCCCAGCGACTACCGGTTGTGCTGCCGTTCAGCACATGGGTTTGCACGAGCCGGGGCCAGGAATCGAACCCTAAACCTTGTGGTGGTGAGGCTAGCGCTCAGCCACTGAGCTCTCATGGCCTGGGTTTCGTTGGTTTGCTTGCCTGTTTTTGAGGTTGGTGGTGGTCTTACTGCGAACTGCTCACATGCCTTGCTACAGGATCGGGAACGCCCAGAAAAAGAGAAAGTGTTCCTGTTAAAGAAGTTGCTCTCACACACCTGCTATCTAACATTAAGGCCTCCTGAGAAATACTCCGGGACCCCAGGGGTTGGGTCAGTGCCTGAACTCCTCCGTCCTTCCTAAGCAACGTCACGGAGGCCCAGGGACACCTCTCCCACCCAGTCTGGTCATTTTGGGGGTTCCAGGCACGTTCCCCTCTAGCACTATGCTCAGCCACACCAGCGTCGCACCAACCTGTCCTTTGGGTGATGAGAATTGGGGTTCACGACATACCCACCAGGGTTCTTCCTGGTGTCCCGTGCTTGTCCTGAGCTGATGGTGGGGATGCAAAGGCTCCCCTTCTGGAGCCCCCTGCCCCCCACTTTCCATCCACTCACTCAGCAAGCACAGGCTGTTGTGTGCTGGCCCCGGGCACAGGCTGGGCAGCAGACCCACAACCTGCGGGCTGAAACAGGGCCACTGATACAAGGGGGACCCCGAAACCCTGGAGTTTATTTATGAAAAAGTGCGTATTGATTCTTACATGGTTAACCGTCAGTCACCTTCCAAGTCCTCTCCGCTGGATGCAAGACACCTGCCGAGACGCCTTTTCCTCGGCTCAGAACAGTTTTGGAACTTGTCGATTCGGAGGCCGTTTAGCGCTTCTGCTGTGACTTGTTTCACCTCTTCCACATCGGCCAAACATGTCCCTTGGAGGACTTTCTTCATCCAAGGAAACAAATACAAGTCACTTAGGGCAAGGTCAGGTAAACAGGGAGGGTGTCATGCCATTTTTGGTCCAAAACGGAGGAACACTCCGCGTGGTGTGGGCAGGGGCGTGGTCACGCTGCATTGGTTCGTGTCCCTCACCCGTCGTGACGTGAACAAATGTTTTGAAAGAGTCTCCAGAATAAATTCACCAGAGCCGCACGCAGCCTCTCACAAAGCCAGCTGGTGCCCGGATGCAGCTGGGCTCCCAGAACCCTCCCCTAGCGGGGAAGCCGGTGCTACCAGGGGCCCGCCCTGCAGATCATCCCGTTTTTTTTTTCTTTTTGTTTTTGTTCTTGGCGCCCCCTCATAGTGCACATATAATCCCCCGCGTCACCATCACAATGCAGTAGAGACCTTTATCATGCCCGTTCACTCGAGGAGTCGCTAAGGGCCCAGACCTGCCGGCACCAACCATTCAGGCCATGAAGATGCAGCTTGGGAACAAAGTAGACAGAGCTTCTTCTCCACAGAGCGAGCTCTCATCCTGGTCAGGGTACAGACAGCGAGTGGAATAAACGAACAGGAAGTCAGAAGGTGTGGGGGGAGGGAGGACACAGCAGGCTGGAGAGCTGGGCTGTGCTGCCCACCAGGGGGGTGGGAGGTGCTATTGTAGACAGAATGGACAGCAATGCCTGACCAGGTCACATTGAGGGAAAACCCTGAAGAAGGTGAAGAATTGGGAGAAGGACTTCTAGGCACAGAGAGGTCAAAAAACGCGCCTGGGGTTACACAGCTAGTACCTGGCAAAGCTGGGATTTGAACCCTGGCTGGCTCCAGGGCCTGGCTCCTAACCCCTGCCATCCCTGCTCCCTGAGACGTCAGAGTTAGGGCCCCTGAGGCCCTAGGTGCTCTTAGCGAGCTAGAGTTGGGGGTGGGGAACGCACAAGGGGCAGTGAAGAAGGTTTTAGCCCAAGGATTTGGCTCTTTAAGTTTCTGACCTCCTGTCCTGTCGTCCCAGAAGGCCAAGGTGGATCCTTCACTTGCTGTCAGCGCTTTACCGTATTTTAATCCTAGGGGGGTTCTGGGAACGCCTCCCCTCACCCCGAGCTCCCAGCCCCTCCTCCCTCCAAGTACTGGGGTGAACCTGCGGCCAATCCCTCTAATCAGCTGGCATCTCCACGGGCATCCGTCTGCCACAGCCCCACACCCAGCCACCCGCCGGCCCCATGGGGAACAGCCGAAGCGGGTCCCTGTCCAAGGACATCCTGGAGGAGCTGCAGCTGAACACCAGGTTCACAGAGCAGGAGCTGTGCGCCTGGTACCAGTCGTTCCTGAAGGAGTGCCCGGGCGGCCGCCTCACGCGGCCGCAGTTCCAGGGCCTCTACGCCAAGTTCTTCCCTGATGCCGACCCCAAGGCCTACGCCGAGCACGTGTTCCGCAGCTTCGACACCAACAGCGACGGCACCTTGGACTTCAAGGAGTACGTCGTGGCCCTGCACATGACCACGGCGGGCCAGCCCGGCCAGAAGCTGGAGTGGGTCTTCTCCCTGTACGACGTGGACGGCAATGGCGCCATCAGCAAGAGCGAGGTGCTAGACATCGTCCAGGTCGGTCTCCACCTCCCCCTGCTACTGCGGCTGCGCGGACGGGGTCGGCCCAGGACCAGCACCTCCTGCCGCTGCTGCCGCTGCAGGTGCGGCTGCAATCGCTGCTGCATCCCTGGGGGCCGCCCCTGGGGCCAGGCTGGAGGGGGGACGGGGGCCTGGGCTTTGTGACCTGGTGGCTCCGAGACCATGGTGAGGAGGGATTTCTAATATACCGATCTTAGTATAGTACGTCCCAAAATTCACGCAAGATTTGAATTTTGCGTAATTTGTGCGGTAAAGTGTTGCCAACAGCAACAAAAAAGACAGCGTGACAGCTGACAGTTCAGGGTTATTAAAAATGGAGTGCTACACGAAAGACCAATGCATTTTCATTGTTGAGCAATGAAAATTTACAATTTTTAATTATAAACCTGTGTTTTCTATCAGAATTACTTCTTGCGTGAATTTTGGGACACCCTTTAGAAAACTGGGCACCTTCCCATAGCTTCGTTTCTCTCCTAAAGAAGAATCTGAGTTTGCTGTTTACATTTTTGTAAACAATTCCTCCCTCCTTTTTTCCCTTCTGTCTCTCTATCCTTCCTTCCTTTCTTCTTCCTCCTTTCTTCCTTCCTTCTCCCCTCCCTTCCTTCCTCCCTTAATCCTTTTTTCTTTAACCCTTCCTTCCTTCCTTCCTTCCTTCCATCCTTCCTTCTTTCCTCCTTCCCTCCCTCCCTCCGTTTCTTCTTTAATGCTTCTTTCCTCCCTTCCTTCTTTCCTTCCTTAATTCTTCCTTCCTTCTTCCTTCCCTCCCTCCCTTTCTTCCTAATCCATCTTTCCTTAATTCTTCCTTCCTTCCTTCCTTCCTTCCTAATTCTTACTTCTTTCCCTTCCTTCCTTCCTTCTCTCCTTCCTTTTCTCCCTCCTTCCTTCTCTCCTTCCTTTTCTCCCTCCTTCCTTTCTTCATTAAACATCCTTTGAAACTTTCAACAGGACATGTTCAGATTCTTTCACAGATAGGTTTTAAACACACAGCATGTTTCAAATACACAACAGGTAGAAGCCAGGGTGGGGGGCGTGGGATCTGACTTCTAGTCCTGATTGTTCACATGATGTGGGGCCGTCCCTTTGCCCTGCGCACCTCCACTTCCTCACGCGCCTGTCACTTGTCCTAGACGGACCCGGGGGATCCCCAGGCTCTGTGCAGGCCAGTGCCCCCAAGAGCCCAGTATCACATCATCTGTTGTGAAGATCTGAGGTGTCTTGAAAATCGTTTTATTTATTATGTAAGTAATTCATGAAATTCAGAAACAGATGCAAAAGAACATTTAAGTTGCCTTTAATTCCATCATCCAGAGAAAAGTACTATCAACCGGTTGGTATATACTTTTCCAGTCATTTATGTGTATATTTAGAATAATGTTAGAACTACAGCACATGCATATATGATTTTTATCCTTTTCCCATTTACTATTTTGTTGTTAATGATTTCCATGTCAATATACAGGAGACGCTCCGTTAATCAAAACTCGGGCAACCGGCAAGATTTTGTTTTTTTTTTTTTGGCCGGTTGCTTGAGATTTTGCCAGGCGTTATTTCTAATTTCACAGGCGTCATTACTGCCCCTGCCTGGCTGTGTTTCCAGGTGCCTCCAAAATGCTCTCTCCATGCACAGCCATCACGTTCCCTGCCCCCCGAGCCTGCCCCGAGAGCGGAGGGCCCAGGCTGGGACAGGTTCAGGGGCCATGACCTTGACTGCCCTCTCTGGGCCTGCCCAGCCCTGGAGTGACTGAGCTAGACACCGAGACCACCTTGTCCCTGTCCCTGGTCACTGGTCCAGAGATACTTCCTTTGCCCCACCTCACACATCTGGGTCCTTGATTAGCTAAGAGCAGACGAAGTTGAGAAGATGGGCAGATAAGGGGCTTCCTTTGCCCTGGGGAGGCCTCTGGAAAGTTCTTAGTGACACCTCCCCCCTCCCTTCTCCAGCCCCTGGGATGCTCTCCCAGGCATGACGAGGTGGCTAGTGTAATACAAGTATGAAGGTTCTAGAACAATCTGCGTGGGGGAGAATCTCGGCTCTCCTGTTTCTAGCTGGGTGATATTTAGCAAGTTAGTGGCCTCAGTGTCTTCATCCGTAAAACGGGGCCAGGAAGACCTACTTCCTAAGATTTCTGTGAAGGTGACATGTTAAAAATGCTTCGAAAAGTGGCGCATGTTAAGCGCTCAACAAACGTTAGCCGTTATTACAATAAGCCGACTCAGCTGGGTAACCCGCATAGCACAGGGGCCCTAAAAGCCGCTGATAACCTAAACCTCCTGGGAAGTAGAGCTCAAGGTGGTGGTTCCCAAACTGCAACATCAGGAACCTTGTTATTTCTTGTTTTCTTTCTTTCTTTTGTTTTGTAATAAAATTAAAGGAACATGACTACATGGTCAGGAAATTCAACCAGGCCAGAAAGAGACGAAAGAAGAAGTAAAAGCTTTCTCCACCTCATTCCCACATTCCCTGTCCTGCCTGAAAATCTCAAAAATACAGATGCCCAGCCTCCACCCAAGAGCTTTGATTCAGGAGGGCAGGCCAGAGCCTGGGCATCTGCATTTTCACCTCCACTGCAGACGATGCCTAGTCAGCAATGCGGGCTTCCCGGAACTGCCAGCCCCCACTGCTGCGTTTTCTAAAGATTTATTTTATCGTTTGAGAGAAGGTGAGAGAGTGGGAGGGGTGGAGGAGGGCCCAGAGCCGTCTCCATCGTTGTACATCATTAGTTGTGACGTGGTTTCATTCCACACAGATGGATATGGGGCTGCACAGGGTGGGAACCAAACTGGGGGCCTCCCCCATAGAAGATGGGAACCTTCGCCACCATCCCGGCGGTTACCTGTGGTTTGCATGGGCCGGGGCCGGGAATCGAACCCCGGACCTCGGGATTGCAAGGCAAGCGCTCAACCACTGAGCCATCCTGGCCGCCTCTTCCCTCCCTGCCCCCGCTGCTCCTGATGCATCGGCTCCTCTCGGTTTGGTGCAGGCGATCTTCAAAATGATCAGCCCCGAGGACGTGAAGCACCTTCCGGACGACGAGAACACCCCTGAGAAACGCGCTGCGAAGATCTGGGCCTTCTTTGGAAAGAAAGATGAGGGTGAACGCTTTTCTCTTGTTGCCTTTGACCGTGTAGTCCCAGGCGGCTTCCTGGCCGCCCCAGCAAGATCCATCCTTCCGGGTCCCAGTGCCCAAACAGGACAGGCGACCCCGTGGCCCACCGTGCACCTAGGCAGGGCTGTGGATGGGCCTCTGTGGGGGGTGGGCTGGACCCTCAGCAGCCCCACTGCAGCAGACACCGAGTTTGGAGGACGTGGCAGGCCGCTTTGTGTTGGAAGCGGAGTGCCAGTTGGTGGGCATGTCAGTTTTCGTTATGGGTTTTTGAAAACACTCTCCGGGCCGTCAGCACAGGGCAGCCTTCAGCTCAGTCTGCGTCTGAGTGAGCATCGAGTCCCAAGTCAGCGGGATCCCGGTGTACGGGGTTTGACCCAGGAAGTTGGTTTAGGTCTTCCCAGCGGCACCCGGATGGGACTGGATTTAAAGCAGATGGCAAGGGATCGGTTAAGGGAAAGGCCTATGCGGGGGACGTGGACAGAGATGTAGAGGAGGCTGGGAAAGCTCTCAGACTGCAAAGCCGAGGGGACCCACGTGGGCAGAGAGGCAAGGCAGGGAGGGCTGGGTTAGGAAAGCTGATCTAAGAGAGTGTTGGCCGAGCCGATGGGGTATCCTTGAGCTCCCCGCCCCCAGGAACCAGCCCGACTTGGTAACGGCCCCGTCCAGTGTCAAACAGGACACTGAGCAGCCCGGGGGAGTGTGTGCATGCGTGGAAAGCCGTGGGGGGGTCCCAGAACGGGGCTGACGGCCGTCTCGGGCAGGATGGCAGCGACAAGGTTATGGGTACCAGGGCCAGAACTAGGGTGAGGCAAGGCAGGTGTCTGGCGCAAGGTTTAAGGAGGCACTCAGTCTTAGACGCACGCCTGTGCGCACATTCTGCTCGCAGAATCCTAAACGGGAGCCCCTCCTTAAATGTTGCAGGGTGGGCTCCTCCTTCCCTTGAAGTTCCATCCTTGAAGTCCTGTCCCCTTGGAGCACCTTCTGCGGCCTCACCCCACTTGCTCTTTAACCCCTTTCATGACATCCTTCTGGGTCACTTGTTCTGTGACTAGTCAGCTGGAAAACTGGCCCAGGTGAGCACGGCAGGAGGTGGTGGTGACAGGCAGCCGGCCAGGTGACAGTGTGTGTTCACGTGGCTCACCTGAGACCATGGCTCCCGGCAGCACTGGGCGCTGAGGGGCGGGGCTTAAGCTCTCTGTGAGGCTGCTAGGGCAGCCGGGACTTCACAACCCCAATGTCACCACCCAGCCTGTGCAGGGAACCAGCGTGGGTCCCCACCCGGAGAGACCAGGATAGTCCAAAGGCCTGGCACGTAAGCCAGGGGCAGTGTCAGCCAGTTTGGCCCAGCTTTGCTGAGCACCTACTACGTGCTGGCAGCTAGGAGCATAGCTGTGGGCCGTAGGAGCATCCGTCTCATTGCCGAGTTGTTTCTGCACGCGGCCGTCTCCCCACCAGGCAGAGAGTTTCCTGGGGTCACGGGTGTTATTTCACCACTGGTGCATCTGTGCAGGGCACGCTGGCGGCAGTCAGTCTTGTGGAAGCTTGGGACAGCTCCTGACGCTAGTATTTTTTCCCCTCTAAACACAGATAAACTCACAGAGGAAGAGTTCATCAAGGGGACGCTGGCCAATAAGGAAATTCTGCGACTCATCCAATTTGAGCCTCAACAAGTGAAGGAAAGGTTAAAGGAAAAGGAAAAGAACCTCTGATGCCAAGTGCTTAGCTCTCCCTCCACCCCTCCCCGCTCAGATAAACACACGCCTCCCCTGCACACGCACGTGTACACGCACACATACACGCACGTGCACATGTACACGCACCGATACACCCCAGGGGCCAAGACAGAGGCCTCCAAACCTACAGCACATTCAACCCACAGCAAAGCTCCCTGACAAATGCAGGCGTCTTGAGCAATGTCTTTCCGCCTCCCCTCTGCCCTTAGAGCGCCTCCCCTCTCCTCCCCACCCCTGCCCAGCAGCCCATGATAATCCTGGGATTAGGTCACAGGAGTCGTAGGTACTTGCCCCTGACCCCCTGTGAGCGCCTTTGCGGATCGCCGGGTAAGCAGGTTCCAATAAAGGCGAGAGGAGCTGGGCACGCGGCTGGCTGGTGGTTCTTCAGCTGGGAAAGGAAATAGTTTCTCACGGCTCAGCCTCACAGACACACACACGCTGAGGCACTGGGATTGGGGAGGTGAAGGACACGAATGCAGCCCTGCTGCTCCAGGGCTTGGGGGGGTGGGGGGCGCAGAAGGGACTACAGACCTGAAGCAAAGGGGGAGGTGACCAGGGAGACTTGCAAAGCAACTGTGGGAAGATGCCGCAGAGAAGCTGCCTTGTCCAAAGGATCAAGGAAGGTGTTCTTGATGAAGGGACATTGGGATTGGCGGTGGAAGGGTGGGGGGAAGCATGGTATCTGAGCAGGGACACTGAGGCAGGACTGAGCATGGGCTGTCACAAGGCTAGGGCAGCCAGGGAGTGGAGGGAGGAGGGGGAGCTCACTCACTGTGAGTTGAGCCTGAAAGGCAGGCAGGGGACGCCTGGGGTGTCACTGTGTGGGGAGTGGCATTTGGAGCAGGAGCAGTCTGTGTTTGTAAGAGGACCCTAAGGCAGGGGCAAAATCCATCAATCAGAGGGGCAAGACTGGGGGCAGGGCCACGAGAGATGACACCTGCATGGTCACCGTGGTGGCCTGGACCAGTGGGACAGCAGTGGGACGCAGAGAATGGGACGTCTGGAGAGATTTGGGAGGCGGAACCCACCTGCCTGGCTGTGGACCCCCTTCTCTCTGTCTCTCTCTACCTCTCTCTGTTGAAAACAATAAAAATAAATCTTTAAAAAGGCTCTTCCAGATGCAAGGGACAGAAGACCCGGTAGGCACGGGGATGGCACCCCCAGGAATTTAGTGACTCAGGTCACTGGAATTGCAGGAGAGGGACTGGCAGGAGGGCTGGCTCAGGGCATGGGCTCCGGCGGTGTCTTGGGGTTTTTGTGTCCATCCCCTGGGTCTGCTTTCTGCCCTGCCGGCTCCGTGCCCAGGCAGCAAGACGGCCACCAGCAGACGCAGTGCAACCTCGTGGCTCTCACTTCAGCAGAAAAGAGACATGCCTTCCTGTTGTGAGTCGCAGACAAAGTCCCAGGACTGTCTCTCCTGGGCTCTGATTGGTTACATGCCCAGCCCATTGTCACCTGCTCACAGGACCCCAGCCTGTCGTACGGTCAGTATTTCTCAGCACCCCCAGAACGTGCCCCCCACAGATTCACCAATAGGCCCCTGAAGTACCAGGAACAACACACTGATTGCTCCGGGCGTGAGACCTTCAGCTCCAGTGAGAAACAAACGTGAAATCAACAGAATACAAATCAAACGAAATAAATTTATTCTAATCATTGTCAGGACAAGAGCCAGCAGTGTGTCTGTGTCACACCATCTGTGGAGTGAGGGCGAAGGACATATTTACAAATGCTAGGAAAAACGAAACACAACACTTTCTTCTGTTAATAGCAGGGTTCTGGATAACTGACCCCCAGCCGCATCCAACGCTCCTGGGCCATTCCGGGCTTCTCACCCAATTCACGTGTCCTGCGTATCTACTTTGGACTGCCGGTGTTGGGATAAGTGGGGCATATGACGTGGCCTCAGCATGCGAGGTGCTAATAGGCTGATGAGAAAAGGCAGGGAGGGGAAGCTGGGAGAGCTCAGCTGAGCCCTTGCCTCAAGATCGCAAGATCCAGGGTTCAATTCCCGGCCCCGGTCTGGGCAAACCCATGTGCTAAACTGTGGAACAACTGGTAACTGCTCATGTGGCTCCGTGGGGAAGGTTCTCGCCTCCCATGCAGGAGGCCCCAGTTCAGTTCCCTCCCCGCACGGCCCCACGTCCACCTGTGTGGAATGAAACCATGTCACAACGGATGACATACAACTATGGAGACTGCTCTGGGCCTCCCCCTTCTCTCTCTCTCTCTCTCTCTCTCTCTCTCTCTCTCTCTCTCTCTCTCTCTCTCTCCCCTTCTCAAACAATAAAATACATCTTTTTAAAAAAAGAAAAGGCAAGTACGTTTGCAGAAAGGGAAACTTGGAAGGATATCTGATTTAATGATTGAATTACGGATTATCTGGACACCAAAAAATGAGCCTTGACTTTGTATACATTCATCGGGTGCCTTTGCCTCAGTTTCTCCTTTTGCAAAGCAGAGGCAGGACTAGGGTGAGGGCAGGATGGGCACTTACCTCAGGTACAAAATGTAAGGGGTACAGGGCAAAACGCCTTTGTAGTCAAAATAAATGATACCTTCATGCAGTTGCTAGAGTGTGTGGGCTTGATTGTTTCAAATATGGTCTTAACAAGTTACTGATCTTGATCTCTTCAATGTTGCACCTCTGCTTGCCTCTAGTCCCAGCCCTCTTGAAAAGAAGTCTACCCGGTCAAATCCAGGCTGCACCATTTTAGACACAGTAAGACCTACAACGAGGTTATTTGGTTATCTGGAATTCAAATTTAATTCAGCGCCATCTATTCTTATTTGCTAAATCTGGCAACCCTCCTTGAGAAGTAGCTGATGGACTGCCCTTTAACAGAAATCGTCATTCAGTCGCATGGCAACGTACCCCACCCACATACACGTACATGTTCCACACTATAAACGTGACACGCCTGGATAGGAACACCCTGTGTCCATAGGATGTTTGCCCTTGGCCGTCTTTCAGCCTCTTGCTTTGCAGTTTAGCCACTCAGCCTGATGCTAACTGCCTGGCGCCCCTCAGCCTCCGGAAGCGCCCTCCACACCGGGGCTGGGGCACAGCCCCACAGGCAGAACGGGCCCCACAGGCCTGGCCCCCTTCGTGCGCGCCTCCACATGTCCCCATCGGTCACATGCTACCGCTTTACCTGGGCCCTTCAGCTTTCAGCATCCGTTTCCGAAGGGGGAGTGGGATTCTTACCAGTGGGGACTAGAGTCACCGAGAGCAGTGGGCAAGTGTCTTGGAGCAGAAGGCGCAGATGCCAGTGTGTCTATGGGCAGCCCAAAGTGGCAGAGACGGTGAGGGCAAGCCAGGCTGGAAGAAGCCACGTCCCCCAAAGCAGGTGGATCCAGAAAGGGACCAATGGTGACTTTGCGAGGGGCCCTGGAAGCTGGGGCCCCACCCCAGAGGAAGGATGGCGTTGTTACGGATCAACCGGCTGACCCTGGATAAAGAATCGAGAGGGAAAGAAGAGGGGAAGAGTGGACAGGGAGGAAGGGGAGAGAAGAAGGAAAGAGGTGGGCGCATTCTGGTGGGCGGGGTGGGGGTTCACACTGTCTGAGATGGGCAGGTGTGTCACAGCTGATCTGCATTCAGCAGGTCACCCCTGGCTTCATCCTACCCCTGCCCAGCTGAGGGGGCTCCTAGCTCCCGCGCCCTGGGCGGATGGCAGGATTACCTGGGGTGCTTGTTACACAGCTGCCCTCGCCAGCTATGGTCCCGGATGATACCTCTTCGGGTCCTGCACTGTAAACCCTTCCCAGGTTGTCCTCTCACACCCTAACCCCAACTTCAGATGGAAACCTATCCCATAGAGGGGAGACGGAGAGATACCAGCCGGCCGCTATGTCACAGAACACGTCTCTCTGTATCTTGGGGCTCCATTCGCTTGAATTTGGGGCCAGCCCCAGAGGCCGAAGATCTTTCTTTTTTTTTTAAGATTTATTTTTGTTTTTGATAGACAGAGAGAAGGGGGAGGGTGCAGAGCCATCTCCACAGTTGCATGTCATCAGTTTTCTACACAGTTTTCATTACACAGGTGGGTGCAGGGCTGTGCAGGACAAAAATCTGGCCAGGGGCCTCCCACATAGGGGGCTCACCCCGAGGACCGAACTGGGGGCACACCCTAGTCCAGCACGTGGGTCCCCACGGGCTGGGGCTAGGATTCGATCCTCCACCCCCAGGGCTGCAAGATGAGCGCTCCACCCGCTGAGCCATCCCGGCTTCCCCTGGAGGTCGTTCTTGAAAAACACACCCGGGACAGTCCGAGGATGACAAGGTTAGGCAGAAGCGGAGCGTGCTTCCGCAGGCCTCTTTCAGACAGAGCCTGAAGTGCCCCAAGGTCGACTTCGTGTCCAAGTGGGCCTGGTGCGTGGGAAGAGTGCTGCACCCCACAACACCCGCCCCGCACGCACCCGTCTCCGGAGCCCCCAGGATGCAGGGCCAGCGCGTGGGCGCCTTGCCTAGATCTCACTCTCCTCGAGGACCTCCTCCACGGTGTGGGCCAGTGCGAAGTCCCCGTCGCTGCTCTCCGACAGGCTGCTGCCCCAGCGCCAGGCCGCGGGGCCCCGGTGCGGCCGGGCACTCAGCTCCCCGCGGCCCTGCACGGTCAGCGGCAGGGGCTGTCCCCTGCCGGGCGAGGGCTGCAGCTGCCGCAGCATCCGTGTCCGGGCGCTGTCTCCCTCCGAGAGCTTCTGGGGACACTTCTCCAGGAACTGGAAGTTCTTTTCCAAGACCCAGGCTCTGCAGCCCACATGGTGAGCGAGCAGGAAGCGGACCCAGTGCTTCCGCAGCTCGGCCTTCACCTGCCAGGTGAGAAGAGGGCAGGGGACTCTCTGAGTCGTGTGGTTGTGGACTCTGTGCCACACCCTGAGAAGCTTACCTTCCAACCGGGGGAGGTGACCAAAGAGCAGCAGGCACAGGTGAGCACAGCGGGGGACATTAAGCAGGACAAGCGGGGAAGGAAGCCAAAGGCTGAGAGATGCCTAAGCAGAAAGGCAGGCGGTGCTGAGACCCGCCTGCTGGATTAAGGAGCCCCTGCGTGAGGCTAGAGACAGAGCAGCAAAGAGCAAGAACGGACAAGCTTTGCTGTCAGGCAGCCTATGTTCTCGTGGGAAGAGACAGAAATAAACATTGAAACCGGGGGTGGGGAGAGGGGAAAATGAAAGGGGGCTGGGAATCCCACCAACCCCTAAGGTCAGGGGAAACCTGTTTTGGCCTCTGCCCCTGTCCGATTCAAGCCTCTCTCCAGAGGAGTGGATCGGTGTTTGGGACTAGGCAACGCTCTTCATAATAAAAATAATCATCATTAACAGGATTAGGCCTTTCCCATGAGCTCAGCATGCCCGGAGCAACACCGGAGGGTAGGGATGGTTATTATTCCCATTCTCCAGATGAAGAAACTGAGGCTCAACTAACACAGAGCTCCGGTGGTCCAGTCACGGCTGGAATCCAGGTTTTAGGGCTCCAACGTTCAAGCCCATGTGATCACGCTCACACTCGCAGCACATCTGCAGCAGGGCCAGGGTTGGGTTCTGAGCACACTCGTCCCAACTCCCTTTCCTACTCATCTAAGCTGCCTCCTGCTCTCTCCACTGGAAGTTCGTAGTACACATCTGTCCCAACCAGTGCTGGTCACTGCAGTCTCCCCCCAGGGAATCATCCTATACACACAGACACCTCTAGGGGGGAGTAGGATGCCAGCCCAGTCTCCCAGGAAGCAAGATGGCAGTGTGGCAAACGTACCTCTCCATTGGCAAAGCAATACAGCAAGGCCAAAAGCAGTCCCTGGAACAAAAGGAAGAGGTAGCATCAAGGTTGACTCCGTAGAAGATATGTCTGAGGGTTACTTGCAAAGTCCAAAGACCTGCCCCATCCTAGTACCCCTCTCCCCCCCAGGAGAGACAGGCAACAACACTGCTTGCACTGACTAGAGTTAACAATACCGGTGAACTTGGATTTCCATGAGGTCTCTTCTTACTTTGACACCCACCGTGCATAGTGGCCTCGGTGTTGGCTTACGGGCTCCCAGGTAGATGATGACTATATCCGAAAGACCCTTCGTTATTCATTCACCTGTACAAATACTGTGCGAGGCCATTGCCCCATTTCTACTTTTCCACAGCGAACATTGGCTAATATTATTTTTTCCCTCACTTGCATCCTTTCCTTTTGGAAACTGACCCTCCCCTGCTCCCTAAGCTTCTGTCAGGCTCAATCATGTGGTGCCCATGTTGTAGGATGGCCATCACCCCAATACACAACTCGAATGGTCACACAACCCAAGAAGGGCCTTGTGAATCCTTTTCACGGGCAAAGAAGAGAGGTTGCATTCTTTTTCTTGTATTTGCTGGATTTATGGTCAAAGAAAGCCTGGAGAGGCTTCTGGAAATCTTCCCACATGCATGGAGAGAGTCTGTCTGAGGATGAAGCCGACGGAGAGAAAAGCTGAGGCTGGAGATGGTGAGAGACAGAGGTTGGGTGACAATTGGTTGAGTCCCTGCACCCAGCTACACTTGATCCTGAAATTTTCATTTACGTGAGATAATAAATACCCCTTGTCAAAATACTTCTCTCGAAAAGACAGATCATTTCACAGCCGTCCTTTCTCCCCACACTTAGATTACAGTAAAATCTAACCACAGAAGGCACTGAGGTGATCTGCCTCTGTATCTGTGTCACTGACTTCATCTCGTACCACGATTCTGTGTTCCAGCCACACAGGCCTCCTCCAGTCTCCCAACCTCATGTATTAGCTATCTGCTGCTATGTAACAAGCAGACCAAAGGAGTCAACATGTATCATCTCCCATACTTTCTATGGGCCAAGTGGCTTGGCTGGGTATTCTGGCTCCAGGTTCCTTTTCAGGTGGCTGTCAAGATGTTGGTTGGAGCTTCAGTCATCTGAGGGCTTGTCTTGCTTTCATGATGGCTGGTGTGCCCAGCCAGTTGGTCCTGGTTGTTGGTAGGACGCATGCATAGAGTTGCTTGAGTGCCCTTATGACATCGACTTCCTCCACAGAGGACAATCCAAAGGATCAAGGCCCTCAAATTCACACACCTTCATGTTCACAATACTTTAATGGCCACACAGGTCAACCACATTCAGTGTGAGAGGAGACTGCACGGAGCCTTGAACAGCAGGAGACAAAGATCATTGGTGGCCATATTGGAAAATGGCTACCACAGCCCATGTCTTCCTCAAATGCCTTCATATTTTTTGTTGTTTTCTGAACTGCTCATCCAGCCCTCAAATCTCTGCCTAACCGGCTTCTCAAAATTCAGGTCTTAGCTCAAATATCACCTACGAGAGAGGTCTTTCCTGGCTACTCAGTTTTGGGTGGCTATTTCAGTCACTCTCACAGTACTCTAACTCATATTTTTCACAACACCAGAATTATATTATTTATTTGTCAATTTGGTTATTGGCTGTCCCTGTCCCTCCCCTGCCCCCAAACAAGCTAGCATTGTATTTAGTCTCTTCACTGCCAGATCCTCAGCACCTTACACAAATGCCTGGTGCATAATGGGAGCTTGACAATGTTGAATGAATAAATGACTGACTGAATGAATAAAAGACGCTTGCCTTGAACAATATCAGACCACGTCTAAAATATGACAGGATAGTTTCTTTCTGTTCTCTTTCTACTTATTTAGAACTATGGACACAAGGGTCACAGTGACAACAATAGGCCACCTTTATATAACACTTTCAATTACACAAGTATTTGTGTTGGGGAAGTTTTGCTAAAAAGATCATCTCTTGATGTTGAGATTTTTTTTTTTGGATTTTTTCTGGATTTACTGCTTCACTTCCAAAGGTCCACAATCAGATATGCCTTAATGTTTATTTCCACTGTTTTTTCCAGACTCCTACGCTGCCGGGTGTGTTAAACAGTCACATGGGATAACCTGCGTGCCATGGTTTGTCCTGCGATGTGAGGGTCTGTGGGACTTAGGGTGTGTATCTACTATAGTGAAGCTGGATATGTGTACAGGACCCAAGTATCTGAGTGTTTATGGGAAGAATCTCGTAAAATACCGTAACTCACAAGGAAAGCACACACACATTCCAACCAAAGGCTGAGGGTCACAGTGCAGGCCGACTCTCCCATTTTTCTTAACTGTATTTCGCTCACGCCTCTGGCTGGTAAGGGAAGTACAGTACTGGGAAAAGGATGAACTTGAGAAGGAATTATGAAGGCTGCCCTGCAGGAAGATACTCTTCCTTGTGGGAAGAAGCCAGAGGTCTCTATGCTGGCAATCATAGTATCAGCCAAATGCTTGCATTCTCGTCACCAGTATGACATTTTCCTTTTCTTATGCAACTAGTGAGGCCAAGGCTGTAGCTCCTAACAGGGGCATGCTGGAACCAGTTCATCATTTCCACACATGCAACCTTATTGGGGGTTCACCTGGTATTGGTGGCAGGGCCCGTAGCATTTGCCTGCAGGCACATGGTATTTAGACGGATGGTTTCATGCCAGAATTCTTACAAATGAGTTAGCTAAAACAGGATTCCACATCCCAGACACATCTTCCACTCCCTCGGGTTCTTCAGTCACTGTAAAAGGAACATTCTGGAGTCCGGTTAACTCTACTCTAGATAAAAGCATGTGCAAAGCGAGGGGTCCCACATGTCAGCACCCCTTGATTGCAGGCAGCTGGTAAAAATCACCAAGCGATAAGCCCTGGGAAGAGTGAAGGACCTTCCCAAGCGTCAAGAAAAGAAAGTTGAGGGGAAGCTGGGATGGCTCAGCAGGCTGAGCACTCGTCTTGCAGCCCTGGGGTCCGAGGATCAAATCCTGGCCCCGGGACCGTGTGGAACCATATGCTGAGCTGGGGTGTAGCCCCCAATGTGGTTCTCACCAGGGTGAGTTTCCCATGTGGGAGGACCCCAGTTCGGCTCCTGCCCCGGGCCTGCTTCCCATGTAAGAGGCACCCAGCTCAGGAGGGCATTCCTCCCATGCGGGAGGCCCCCGGCCCAGTTCCTGCCCTGCACGGCCCCCCACCCACCTGTGGAGTCAAACTATAGTGAAAACTAATGATGTGCAACTCTGGAGACTGCTCTTGCCCCTCCTCCTTCTCTCTGTCTGTCTGTCTGTCTCTCTCTCAATCTCTGTCAAAAACGACAAAAATAAATCTTTATAAGAAAAAAGGAAAGAAAGCTGTTAGATCCAATGCAGATTCCTGCTGATTCCCTAGGATATGACCTACCTACCAAATGTGCAACCACACATCTGTCCACACGTGCTCTCACCTGTGTGTGGTGGGATGGGGTGAACAGCACAGGCGTGTTCAGAAGGCGAGAGACCTCTGACCGTGCACAAGCCCTCAAGTGTGCTTTCTGGCTCAGTCTGCAGACCTACTCTGAGTCCGCACCGCCTCAGTGTGCACCGTAGTGAGCAGAGCATGATCTGGCTGTAGGACTGAATGATCCGGTGTGGTAGCTGGTCTCCAGCGATGGCCCCAGTGATTCCTCCCCTTTCTGTGGGCATATGCAGCTCCTCACATCAAGGGGTGGACCTTCATTTCCTCTTGAATCAGGGGTAACCTTGTGAGTCCTTCTACCAACACAAAATGGTAGAAGTGACATTGCGGGACTTCTGACTCTATGCCTCAAGGAGGTTGCAAGTTGCTACTTCTCCCTCTAGAACATTTGCTCTCAGGAAGGTGTCCTACTGCTGTGCTGGGAGATGCCTAAGACACATAGAAAAGCCATATGGAAGGGAACTCAGACTCTCATTGACAGCCTCAGCTGAGCTCAACCAACAGTCTAGGCTGAGGGTGGCGAACCTATGGCACGCGTACCCAAAGTGGCATGCGGAGCAATTATTTCGGCACTCAGAGCTATGAATACTATTTAAAAAATTATTGTTTATGCTCTTATAGACATAAAAATAATCGATACCTCTATCTCACTCGATGGGTTGGCACGCAAGTCGAGCAAATATATTCTTTTTTTAAACTTTTTATTTTATTGTTTTTGACAGAGAGAGGGAGAGAGAGAGAGATACTGAGACAGAGAGAGAACTGAACTGGGGGAGCTCCCCAGTTCAGCACATGGGTCTGCATGGGCCGGAGCAGGGATTCGATCCTCGGTCCCCGGCGCTGCAAAGTGAGCGCTCAACCCACTGAGCCATGTGAGCTTCCCCCTCTTATTTCATAAACTTTGGCACTCAATCGCCAAAAGGTTCGCCACCCCTGGCCTAGGCCACTGTTTAGGACATGAATGAGCCATCTCGGATGGTCCAGCCCAATCGAGCCTTCAGGGGTTTGCAGCCTCAGCCAAAAATTACATGAATCAAAAAGGCCACCCTGCTGAGTCCAGGTAGCCCAGTCCCAGAACCATGAAAGATAGTAACAGGCTTACTGCTTTAAGTATAAAGCTTTGGGGTAGTTTGTTACACAGAGTACATGACCAAAACATGCTCCCTTGCCAGGGGGATGTGATAGGCTAGGATTCCTTCCCAGAAATCTGTCCCAAATAGCTCTACAGGTGTGCCTGGTCCTTGGCTGACCTTGAATGTGTGAGTTCAGCTGATTAAAGGCTCATACAGGAAGCCGGGATGGCTCAGTGGACTAAGCGCTCACTTAGGAGCCCTGGAGACCAAGGATCGAATCCTGCCCCCGCCTGTGCAGACCCACATGCTGAACTGGGGTGAGCTTCCCATGCAGGAGGCCTCCGGCCCAGTTCCTGCCCTGAGCAGCCCCCATGCACCTGTGCGAAATGAAACCATGTCGAAAGCTGATGGCCTACAACTATGGAGACTGCTCTGGGCCCTCCTCCTTCTCTCTGTCTCCCTCCATCTCTGTCTCTGTCAAAAACAATAAAATAAATCCATTTTTAAAACAAGGAGGCTCACACAACTGGTCAAGACTCCAAGGGAAGAAAAAGCCACCAAATACTACTGATGGAACAGCTGCAGCTTTTGTTGTTGCTGTTTTCTAACGTGGGATTACTTTTGAAAGAAGATTAAGACCAAGCAACATAAGAAACCCAAATTACTAACCTTACCTTTGAAATCCTCCAAAAGATTGACATAAATTAAACATGGTTTCATAATGAAAAAAAAATCACTATTGATTCTCTGTCTCAGTTCAAAGCCACACACAATTCAGCTCTAACAGGAGGGAAAAGGCCATTGTTCAACTGCCTACACCATGCCTCAGGCTCTGTCTCCTCGACCTTCATTAGTGTGCAGTGGGCAGGTGCACGGTCTCTACTCTGTCCACAGAATTGCAGTGCCTGACCTTGTCTGGTGGCCGTGGCTTTAAGACTCTGATGTAGGGAATGTGGTGTCTCCACAGGGCACCCGAGGGGCATGGTGCCATCGTGGATACAAGCAGGGGCTTAACCTCTGCATGTAAATCTCATCTCTGGCACTTACTAGTATACGTGAGTTCTCTTCTGGGTTCCTCCAGCTTCAGGATTTATTTGATTGTTTTTTGACAGAGACAGAGAGAGACAGAGAGAAGGGGAGGGCCCAGAGCAGTCTCCACAGTTGTACGTCATCAGTTTTCAACATGATTTTTTTCCACACCAGTGGACGGAAGCAGCAGAGGGCAGGAATTGGGCCTGGGGTCTCTTGCATGGAAATGCCCCCTCGAGCGAGGGGCCAAACCGAGGGCCTCCCACATGGGAAGCTCAACGCAATGGGATATGAACTGGGGGCCTCCCACATGGAAAGTACACCCCAGTTCAGCATATAGGTCCGCACAGGCCGGGACCAGGATTCGATCCTCTGTCCCAGGGCTGCAAAGCGAGCGCTTAACCCGCTGAGCCATCCCAGCTTCCCCAGTTCCTTCATCTTTAAAATGGGGCAATCATTTCTCCCTCACAGTGATAATATGAGACTGAAAGGATTTGGAGCTAAACAGATATTTTCTAGTGCATCATTTTAATTCCTCTGCTGAAATTAAACAGGAAAAAACCAATACAGACTCCCACTGCTCCAGTCATTTTTCTTGAATGCACGTCTCAATCTTTTGCATGCCTTTGCTTGGTTTCCAGAGTCCTGACATGGATGTTAGTGACAATTTTGATCATCACTTTTTGTGGAGAGCATTTGCCAAGCTCCTCTCTTCTCCATTCTGGACATAGTCCCTCTGTACTAACATTTTAAGATGATTAATTCCAAGGTTCCGGTTCTTATGGGGCCTTTGCTGTATCCACACTGTCTGGTAGTCTTTTGTGTTGGCGGCTTTTGCTAATGAGACACGCCCCCCAGTTTTCATGCCTTGTACAGTCTTCTCCGCTTCAACCCGGGCGGGTCTGTCACTTGCTCTGAATAGTAGAATGCAGAGCGAGCATCACTGTGTGAGTTCCAAGCCTGGGCATTTAGAAGGCCTGGAAGCTCCTGCTTTTGTGCTCTGGAACTTCCATGAACTTCCATGTAAGAAGTCCATGCTAGAGAGGCCATGGGGAGAGAACATGCAATGAGTGAGACACCCCAAGACTGTATGGAACCAAGGAATGTAGTTGATGGTGGGAAATGAAGCCCTAGAAAATTGACCCAAAGCAAGCCACTCCAGCCAACCCCAGCCCTTTGAACTTTTCCAGCTTAGGCACCCAGACAAATGAGTGGAGAGGCCGTCTTGAAAGTTAGAGCCCCAGCAAGCATCACATGGAGCAGAGATGAGCCAGCCTTGCTAAGTCCTACCTGGATTTCTGACCGCCAAAATCATGAGGAATAATAGAACATCATTGTCATTTTAAGTTACCAAGTAATGAATAACTATTCAAGTCATGGACAACCAAATACCAGGTACGTTAACACAAGTGGTCTTGTTTCAGCCCCCACACATGTCAAGGTTCAAGAGCCTCTTGGTTTTGACTCATTGGTGCCTCCCCAAGTTGCACTGTGTTCCAAGTATGTCACCTGAAGCACTCACAATCTTAATTTTGCACAATGCTCTGCAGAGGACCCTGCAAAAATAGACACTTAATAAAAGGCTTCATGTCGACACTCAGTGTGATCATGAGTCACACCAACTATTACAGCTCAGGGAACAGACCATTTTCCCTTCTTAGTCACCACATCATGTTGGCAGGTTCAAGGCAACATTTCCATTTACACACTGTTCTAATGCCAAAGGCCCTCACTGAGAAAGCCTACCGATTCTATTTCCATCTGTGGGCTTTCTCAGTTTTGATCCTGTTTGGAATCAAGAGCATTTTGTTTTCTCCAAAAGCCAAGGCATCCTGGTTCGGATGCCTACTTACGTGCAAGGAGCTCAGAGTCAACTGAACGAAGAGTCGTATAAGTTTTGAAAATCCTTGAACTTGATCATCAGTGATGAATGAGAAGAGAATCTCGTGAACACCCAACAAAGGAATGAGAACCAGCGTAGACTTTGCCAATCTGCAAACAACAACCAAATAACTGTCATGAGGGCCACATTGGAAACAAGCAATCTGTCCTCTTCAGCTGTGCGTATCTTTATTGTAGCTTTTACTACATTGATAAACAGTAGGTTTTCTAGTTAGTGCCCTTGGCTACACATTGAATGTCTTTGGGGCCAACGTGGTCTTGCTCAGTGATGCATCCCAACTTTGGACTCATGGCAGATGCTGAGAAAATATTAATTGAATGAATGGATGAATTTCCCAGTATAGATGATGATGTGCACACAGATCTTAACATTTTGCCTGATGGGTAGATTTCTATCCATGTGGCTGTCACCCTGGGACACCACACCTCTACCACGTTTGACAAATGTCCTATGATCTGGCTAGCTGGTGCCTCTATGTCTTTCTTTATTAGGACTTCCAATGTCAGTGCTTTAACTAAGCCTGCGAAGGAAAAAAAAAAAAATGGCTTGCCCAGCATCGCCCAACCACTAAGTGCCAGATACCTGCCTGGAAGTAAGACTTCTGCCTTCATACTCAGGCCCCGCACACTCTAGCGAAGAGGGCGTCCCCATCAGTCCCCACGCTGCCCCTTAACCCTGGGAATGGCGAGGGCTGCAGGAAATGAGAGACTGATCCTCCTCATAAAAAGCGCTGCATGGAAGCTCCCTGTTGTATACACTATACACAAAAAAGACAAACATTCTTTTGAACCACCCACGTGCAAGGAGCACAGCTGGTGCCCAAACATTCCATCTCACATACCGGTGGTTCCCAAACACGGGCGACTGTCTGACTATTAGAATTCCTTACGGAGCTTTACACACACACACACATGCACAGTGGATGTCAAAACAATGTATACACATTTTAAGTAAGGAAAACACTGTATTAAAATTGTAATACCGATAACAAAAGGTCAGTACAAGTCACAATGACTTTGGCAATTACAAGAGGTGCACAAAGTGGTGACCATTAGCATCCAGACACTTTTGACGACAGGGAACTACGGCTTGAGCCACATTGACCAAGTATCACTGCGTGTGCCGTTTCTATTGACCATGCGTTTCAAATTCATCATGAATGCGTGCAGTCGTTAGGCGTGTTGAAGGTTCTGTTGCAGACTCACGCCTCCATTGTCATTGGACTTCCACAACATTCTCGAATTTCAAATGCCACTTCAAAAGGGTCTTGCGCTCCTCAAACAACTGTGCTTTTGGTGTTTTCTTTTGATCTGATGAATGCCATCTTTTGAGTGAACGCCCTACTACACGTTGCTACCATAATTCAATTCATCTTCGAGAAGTAAGACATGAATAACATCGCTTAAAATGTGTATACGTTGTTTTTTGTGGTTTTTTGGCACCCCCAGTCCATACACATCTTTGGGCTCCAGTGATAACCCTCTGAATCAAAATCTCTGAGGTCCTGGAAAAGTGAATTTTAAAGCAATTCTTTATGGGACTCTGCTAAGCAGCCACTTCTGGGAACAACTGTTCTTTATCATCGAGCTGCTTCTTGGTTTAAAACTAATGATGTTAGTGATTTACATTCAGGGCACAAACAGAACTACTATTTTATACACGTTGGGGAAAGAAGAACTTAATTGTAATGACTTTTTAGCCCAAGTCACTCTTTTAAAGGGCCAGACGAGGGGGTTTTCCCCAAACGCCATGAAACTGAAGATGTAGGAACATGGGAGTGATATCAGCAGTTCACGGGCCGTGTCTTCAGGAAGGTTTAACTCTATTACAGAAAAAGCAGAGCTTGCTATGAGTCCTGTGTCTGTGAGAGCCATTCCAATGCAATGCTCTTATGGAAACAAAATGCCTCACCTTGGTGCCCTCACAGTACTTCCAGCCCATAAGAACTGAGCGGGACTCCCTAAGACAGAGGAACTCCACCCAGGCAAGTAGGCTGGGGCGTGTCCCATGGCCTTGACTGTTAAAGAGAGGCCAAGAGGAGACTGTTTCGAGAGGGTGGTTGTTTTAATTTCCGAAAATGTTTAAAATCTCTCTAGCTTGAAGGTTGCAAAGTGGCGACATGAGTGGTAGGTGACCTGCAGACATTGTCTGCTTACGCTAGGAAGCGATTTTTGTTATGGGAGCCGTCTTTACATGATAAGGAGATTTTGAGCAAAGATGTCCAGATTTCCAGCCTCTTTTTGACAAATGAGGCCATCTGGCCACACTGGGCCCAAATTCCTGCTTGGCAAATAGTGGTTACAGCCTGGTGGTGGCTGTTGTGAGACGGAACCTGTGCCCCTCAACCCCCAACCAGCCTGCTGGGCCCTTGCAAGCATTTGAGTTTGTGGCATTGGCTCAGGGTTACCTGGGCCTTAAGGACACATACTCACATTCTTACATGCAGACCTGTGTCTTACCATCCTCCTAGGGGCTTGCTATGGCTTTTTTTTTTTTTTTTCATTACACACACTTTTATAATGATGACAGGGGGTAAATTTATTCAAATTACAGGCTAGAATATTATGACTACAAATCCATCCAGATAATGGTTAAAAAAAAAACCATCACTTAACAAAAGTACATCAGAATCAAGTGATTAGAGAACTCAAGCCCCCCGTTTTGATCATTGCACATGGCTCTCAATGTAGTGCATCTAAAGTCTGCCCTTAGTCAGAACTCTATTCACAGCTACAGCGTATTCAACGACTCCCGTGATCTAAACTTTCTAACACTTTTAAGCATTCATGTCAAGAGACATCTCATAGAAGGTTCACTATGCAAAACTCAAATGAGAATATGGGAATGCTCTTTGCAAACTGTAAGTGATGTGCAGACGTTGTTAGCTATGGCTGTTATTACTGTCCAGTGAGATGTCACTGAACTTGACCAAAAGGAAGATCATTCTGTGTAAGTGACAAATGTGACTTGCAGAACATCTGAAAAGAATGCAAATATTACTTGCAAGTACATGTAGTAACAAGACAGGCCAGGAAAGCATGGCCAAGGGTATTGGCAAGTCGAGGAATTCTAAACTATTTTAATAGATACATAAGGAGTTAAGCTATTTTGATTACATGTAATATTTATTGTTAGTTTCCCAAAGTCCCTCAAAATTATTTCCTCAGGTGACCCTTTCTCCCTGCAAAAAGGAGATAAAAATTACATCAGGTTATGAACGTGCTTGTTCACAGTGGCCAAGTCATGGAAACAGCCAAAGTGTCCTTTGATAGATGACTGGACAACGAAGTTGTGGTACCTTCACACAATGGAATGTTACACAGCGATAAGCAAAGATAAAATATGGATGGACTTTGAGGTCGCCATGCTAAGCAAAATAAGCCAGACAGAAAAAACCAAGAACCATATGACTTCACTCATATGTGGATTATAAAACTGAAAGCAACAAAGAAGCAAAACCTCATGGACGTAGTCAACAGTTCAGTGGTTACCTGAGGGTAAGTGGGGAGGGTTGGGACATGAGGGAGGAGGCATCAAATATATGCTGATGGAAAGAGAACTGATTCTGGGTGGTGAGCACATGCAACATGTAGAATTGTGCGCCTGTCACCTAAGTAATTTTTACTAATCAACGTCAACCGAATAAATTTAACAATAAAAAAAAGTTACGAATGTGCTGCTTCTGCCAGTTCTTGCAAAATTTACCTTCACATAAGAGTCAAGTCTGAATTAATTGGCATTGTGGTTTTTAAATAAACTTCTTATTTCAGAATAATTTTAGATCTGTACAAAAGTAGCCAAGATACTACAGAGAACTTCCAGAGACCCTTACTCTGTTTCCCTTACAGTTAAAATCTTGCATAACCAGGGTCCATCTGTCAAAACTGAAAGACCAACATTGGTCCGGGACTAATCACTATACTCCAAACTTCATTTGAATTTTACCAGTTTTTTCACTCATGTTCTTTTCCCGTTTCAGGATCAAATCAAGATTCAACGTTTAATATAGGATGAGATTTTAAAGAATGACCCACCTTGTTCTGAAGTTTTGGGCCACGTTAGTAACTACCATTTGGGGGATGGATGTCAGAAGAGATGGCCCACTCATCCCCACCTCTCCTTAAACAGAGTCCTATTTGTGTCCCTGTTGCAATTAACATCCATAAATATCTCCAGCAGCTTACTCTTATGAACTGTGTTTATGCGTATTTTTCATTTATAACCACTTGTTTATTTAAATGGCTTAGTTGCTGTCGTTTAGCTGTTCAACAAATATTTATTGAGCATCTGCTGTGGGCACAGGAGCAAGTACAGTGGGAGAGGCTGAGCAGGGGTCAAGGGCAGGAGAGGACTCGGGGTCTGGGTACCATTCCCAGCACTGCCCATATCTAGCACTGTGGCCACTGGGCAGATTAATTGCCCTCCTTATATGTAAAAATGAGGATTATACTACTACTAGTACCCTATAAAACATTGAAGCAACAATAACATTTCATTAACAGTAATACCTGACGGTGTCATTGTAGGATTAAGTGACATGAAGCAAACCTTCAGAACAAATGGTATCTGATACATGATAAATAACCACTAATATGTAGCCATCCCTATTTTTGTTTGTTTGTTTGTTTATATATCATGACCAAGTGGGCTTTCTTCCTGGAGTGCAAGGATGGCTCAGCAGATAAAAAAATATTTTTAATTGTTAAATTTATTGGGGTGACATTGATTGATAACAATTACCTTGTTTCCAGGTGTACAATTCTACATTATATTGTCTATACATGCCATCCCTATTTTTATTTTTATTTATTTATTTATTTTGAACTGAACTGAGGGCCTCACCGCATTCGGGAAGCACACCCCAGTTCAGCATGTGGGTCCGCCTGGGCCAGGGCTGGGATTTGATCCTCGGTCCTCGGGGCTTGAAAGTGAGCGCTTAACCCGCTGAGCCATCCCGGCTTCCCCACCATCCCTATTTTTAAAGAAGCCATCCCTGTCTTCAAGCTGCTTACAACCTCAATGACTCTGATCCATTTTACCTCCATTTGTGACATTTTTATTTCATCTTTGGTTTGCCCACCAGAAAGTCCTTTTGGAAAGGGCTCTGGGACTGAGTGTATTAAGACATGATTCTCCTTTATCCGTTTACTAAGAGCTCCGCCCCACACATCTCACAAACCATTGAGACCGCTTATCTAGAACAAGCCAGGTCCAACCTTTTGGCTTCCCTGGGCCACATGGGAAGAAGAAGAACTGTCTTGGCCCACCCATAATATACACACTCACACTAACGATAGCGGATAAGCCAAAAAATTAAAAAATCACCCCCCAAAATCTCATAACGTTTTAAGAGAGTTTACAAATTTGTGTTGGGCTGCCTTCAATGCCGCCCTGGGCTGCCTGAAGTCCGCAGGCTGCAGGTTGGACAAGTCAGTTCTAGAGGAAGGGAAGGCCTCATTGCTGGAACCGCAAAGAACAGAGCGCTCCCTGCTGAGGGCCGCCTTCTGCGTTTCAGGCCGTGGGTCTCCCCTGGGCCGGGCTGGGTTCTTCCTTTCCAGGCCAGACTGATGGGCCGGTGAGCTTCCTCTGCTTCAGGGGTGGAAGCCCCGGGAAGAGGGCTGGGACAACACAAGGTTCCCCAGTGCCTAGTGACTGGCCTTTTCGGCAAGGTCTAAATGGGTTGGATTTAAACTTTCCTAAAATAGATTCCTGGAAGGAGACCAGATCTTGAGAGCAATGTTCTGAAATTTCTCAAACTCTGGGCAAGTGGGAGGCAGACCTGTTCCTACCAGAGTTGGGACAAAAATGCACTAGACCCGGGCCCCTAGTAGAGGGCTCCCATAGGAGAGAAACATGGAGGGGTGTGTGGAATAGAAGAAGCTTCCAGTGTGGAAGAGCGCAGTGTGGGCACGGCATGCCGATGACCCACGCAGGTGACAGGAAGCAGCCCTCCCAGAACTTGGAAATGAGGGAGGTCGTACTGCTGCGAGAGAAAAATGGGCACATGCACTCATTGCTCCTGTAGGCCTCACCAGCTCAGGGAATAAAAGGAGGTGGCCGGAGTGTGTCCCCAGTGACAGGGCCCTGACAGTTGGCTAATGAATAAGCACAAGCGAATCAACTGCATTGTACTCTGTGTGGAGAAAGAGTCCCTCAACAGAAAGCACACGGTCAACCAAGAGGGCAGGACGGAGCCCCAGAGGCAGGAAGTGCCCAGTACTTATCCAGCTCTATTTGTGGAGACCCTGGGGAAGGAACTGCCATCTCACCAGGAAGGTGTCACCACAGGGCAGTGGTGGTTTCTTAGGCCACCATCAAGGATCCACCATCGCCGGTCACTCTACTTGGCAACGTGATCACTAATAACGTTCTGGTGACCATTGAGTGCTTTTGGATATCTGCTATCAACTTTAGGAGGACTGAAGGCTCTAGAAAGAAACCCTCATCTCACCCCCATCTTCCACGGTCTCTAAAAATGAATATAGTAGACTCTCCATTAACCGGAACTCAAGCAACTGGCACTCTCAAGACACCCGCAAAATTTGCTGGTGGCTTGACATTTTGCTGGTCGCTTGAGTTCCGGTTAATGGAGAGTCGACTTATATTTATGCAGCATCTATCAAATTCCATGGGTGCTGATTAACTGAGAGTCTGTGGTAGTTGTATAGTCTGGTTTATATATTAGTCTCTCATGAGTTTGGTTAGCATTAGTCAGCCCTCCAAAGTCTCAGCCACTCAGAAACACTCATAGGTCCCCAGTACAGTCTCCAGCTGGTGGCAAACTCTCCAAGAGGAAGTGTCTCATCCTGGGAGGTGTCCAGATTAGTGTGTACCCCAGTGCCTCTTTTCAAACTCTTTCCTCAGACAAATATGAGGGGAAAGGGGGTGGGGAAATGCAGACACATTGTGTATGTCAGGCAGGGTTACTCTTCTCTCCACAATAGCCATCTTAAATCATTGCTCAGCCAGGAGGGTTTCCCAGCATCTTCATTTACTCTTCCCTAGATCACTGGAGTGCGCACACTCCAGGGCTATGCAAGGTGAACCATTTGGTATTGGAGGACAATAGAATAAAAGAAGATAGAAGTCCTATGAATATTAATTTTTATCTCTCCTGTGTAATTTTCTATGTCTTTGTTTATGTTATAGTGTATAGATATGAGTTCAGCAGGCCATATGTAGATATGATGAGGGTCCTGCTCAGAATGTCTTTACAGATAGAGATGCAGGAGCAAAAACGTTTGGAAGCCGCTATCTTGGATAACTCGAAAGTGATTCCCTTGGAAAGGGGATAGGAAGGCTGTTTAGAAACACAGTTGCCGTGGCCCACCAGAAAATTCCATGCCTTGTTTCTCTAGTCTAGAGCATGTAGCCCAGTGGTCTCCCCACTCTGGCTGTGTCACAGAATCCCCTGGAGAACGTGACTGTGAGAAGACCATGTGCTGGGCTCCATCCCTCCTCACTGAGCCGGGACACCCAGTGGAGGGGCTCCGACGTCTGCGCTGTGGGTCGCAGTCAGGGATGCTTAGGAACAGCCAGGATGGAATGCTACTGTAAGAGCCATTGCAGGTCTGGGGCATGGGAAGATACAGGCCCATTCCAAGGTCCAGGGTAAGCTTTGGGAGCACAAAATAACAGGGTGTAGGCTCTTGGTCTGCATGAAAAGTGGTGCTTTGGCATCTGTTGGCCTCCTAGGTCTGTCTTCTGGGTGTGTTGGCCTCTTTTGTGTTTCTGGGGTGCCTGGGTTTCCCCTGTACCTGCTTACTGAGAGGATAGCCCTCCCCAAGTGTACCCACACGGGGTAGACTAGAGGAGGGCTGCTCTGGGCCTTGGGCCCCCAGCCTTAGAGAGTGCTAAGAGAGGCTGTGCCTTGGAAACAGGGCCAGAGAAGCTGTCAGCCACTTGGGGGCATGATCACCAGTACCAAGAAAAACACAGTGGCTCCTTACCATTCAGGCCAGCCCAAGGGGCCCAAGGTGAGGGCAGTGTGCAAAATATCTAGGCCAACTACAGTGTCTATTTGCTCAGTCCTGAACCAGGTATGCTAATCCTTCTGTAGGGAGGGTACTAGGTACTTAAGATTTGGGGTCTAGATCCTGGACAAATATTACCCACCACCTCTGATGAGATCAGGACACCTGTATCTCTGACCTCCTTATATCCTCCTAACAAGCAGGAAGTGTATCTGGTGTGGCACCTCCACTTTACCCATCAGAAAACAGGCCCAGAAAGGTCAAGTGAGACTTGCCCAAGGTCAACCAGTGAGTCTGGGGTCAAGGCTGCCATCAGCTACTCTTTGGGATTAAAACACTTCTTTCCCAAGAGCGCTGCTGCAGTGAACACATCCCATAGATAGTAAAGAGTAACTGAAAAGGGCAGGAGGGATTGACCTATGTCCTTCATTCATTCACTCACTCATTCACTCACTCATTCATTCATTCATGCATTTATTTGTATTTACAGCAAGGTAGGTCTCCATAGAGACCTACAGGCTGACTGAGTGTGAACTGGGGATCCTGTCAGTGTGGAAAGCAAGATGGACACAGCAATGCAGGTCCCAAAGAAAGGGTGACAAGGTCAAGAATGTATTTCCCTGGACTCCAGAAGTCTGTGGTCTTAGTTCTGAAGGTCTCCAAAAATACCTAAATATTCCATTCTGAGTTGTGAGTATCTTGTAATCTGTTACTTCAAATCCCTCCCGAAGGAAGGCAACTATCTAACTTCCCTCCATATGCCTCTTTGCTCTCCTGTTAATCAGTCATTCATAGGAGCATTTTAGTTTCCTGCTGACTGAATGTGTGGGACCTTGACTACTCACCACTTCATTTTTAGGGGCCAGAAGGTCCTCACCATTGGCAAAAGCCCTACATGAGCCTATGACACCTTCTTCAGAGGGACTCTCCCTGACACCCTTGTCTTAAAAGATAAATACCCAATGCAATTCACTCCCCCCTTCCCAGGATATTAGCCAGAACAGCCAGAAAGAGTCCAAACAATCTTGAACTATTGGGTACTGACCTCAGTCTACTCACCTGTATTTATAATCTCTGAAGCACATTTGATGAGCTTTGAGCTTAGAAATGAGAAGCTTGAGAATTTTCAGGAAGATCAAGAAATTGACCTTGAAAAAAAAAAAAAGCAGATATGGGTAACGATGGACTCCATATAGCAATGAATATCAAGGTCACCCTTGACATTGCCATTAGATCCTTGTCCATGTAAGCCAGGGACAATATGGCAGATAGTAAGTGCTTGTGGTAATCCTCACTCTCCCTAAGGCCATTTCAACTGAGAGCCTGAAAAGGATCCTGAAATGTCATTTAGTTTATTCATCTGCTTCAGGGATGCCCCTCACCACAGAAAGATGGATGGACATTCACATTATCATCATTAACTAACATTTATTGGGGACTTACCACGCCAGGTGTTGGCTAACTTCCCACACATTATTTTATTTAATCATCACAACAACCCTCCAAGGAAGCCACACTATTTTTACGCCATAATACAGTGAGAAAACAGGAAACAGCAGCTGCAAGTACAAGCCCCAAGGTCACACAGCTAGTGACTGAGCTGGTAATGAAAGCTAGATTTATCTGATTATATCTTCCCTTCACTTAAACAGAATGCCACATCACCTCCCTCCAGTCAAGAACTCCAACCCACTAGTGTTGAACTTGAGGTCCTATCGCTGCCACGGATTTCACTGGAAAACAGTCCATGTTCTCCACTCCCTAGACTACTTCCCACAATGGTCATGAACTGGGAAAAATTAGCTCTTCACTGTTAGCCTTGGTAGAAACTTAAAAGTATGTCCTCAGATTCTTTGACACCTCTCCCTTCAAGAGGCAGAAGCTATTTTCTCCTTCCCTCTAGATTTAGCTACTTGCATCTAATGGAAAAAATATATATATGGTGGCAGTGATGCTATCTGACTTCTAAGGTTAGGTCCTTGAAAGGATAGTTTCCGTCTAGCTCTCTCTCCCGCCCCTCCCCCACTCTCTCTCATTGCTCACTCTGGGGACAGTGAGCTTCCATGTGGTGAGGACACTCAAGCAGCCTATGGAGTGACCCACACGGGGGAACTGAGTCCTCCTACTGACAACCAGCACCATTTGCCAGCCATGTGTGTGAATCACCTTGGAAATTGATCTCCCAGCCCCAGGAAAGCCTTCCAATGGTTGTAGCCCTGACAACTTGAGAGCAACCTCGTGAGCCTCCTGGAGAGGTAGGAAAGAGAGTGGTTGAGTGTGGGTAGGGCTTGGAGAATGAGAGCAAGGTTTGTGAGAAGTAATCCTGGAGAAAGATGATTCCATCCATGGTCACACTAAGGAGCTTGAGTTTTCTTCTGAAAGCAATGAAGAGCCAGAGATGAATTTTAAGCAGGCAAGTGACCTGATCAGATCTGTGTTTCTGCATTTCAGAAAGGTATTATAGTAGCAGCAAGGAGACTGGTTTGGATCCGTTGGGAGGCAGTTTCAGAATTCCTGGGGATGGACGATGGAGAAGTGAAGTAAAACAACAGCCCTGATATGGCCAGTGATGGAGACAGATTCGAAATTCTTAAGGAGTTAGAGTCAAGTGATTGTTGCTACTTGTTGGATGTGGAGGTCTAAGATGATCTCAAGGTCTCTTGGTAGATCGCAAATGTGTGGTAGTGCCATTCATCAAGAGAGTGACCACAAAGAAGAGGAAGAGTGTGGGAGGATAAAGGAGGAGGAGTCCAGTAATTTTGGACACAAAAGATGTCCCAAAGCTGTGATATACTTATTTCTGGACCTGAGCAAAGAGATCCCAGCTAGAGCATGAGCCATTGGAGTTGGCAAGATTGTCTAGGGACAATGTGTAGACAGGGAGAAAAAGGGGGTTAAGAGAACCACCTTGTAACAAAGGAGACAGCAAAGGAGATTGAGAAAGAATAGCAAGAGCAATAGGAGGGAATCACAAGGGAATGGTATCCTCATAGCTCATGACAGAAAGGATTTTAGGAAGGGTTAAATGCTACATGAAGTTTAAGCAAAATAAGACAGCCTTTAGCAACAAGGAGCTCACCAAGAGAAAATGCAGTTCACAGGAGAAAACACAAGCCAGACTACAATGCTTCATATGATGAATGAAACAATGAAGACAGGAGGCAGCCAGTATGGGCCATGTTTAAGAGACTTGGCTGGGAAGTGAAGCAGAATGACAGAACAGTAGTTGACAAGGGATGCAGGATAGATAATGCCTCCCCATTTCCTTTGCAGGGCTGAAAAAGGGTTTTGCCTGGGTTGTTTTTAAAATTGGAATGATTTAAGCGTACCTCCATGCAATGCAGAAAGCTGATAGAGACAGCGATCCAATGACAATGGAGTAACGTGTACAGATGTTAAGCCAACACAGTACTAATGTTCCTGTCTCAAAACAAAACCCTTTATGTATTGAAACACAAGCTACAGAATCCATATATATATATACCTGCTATGACTTGCCTTAATGGCCTCAGGAGAATCAACCCTCAAAGCCAAAAGGCTAAGATTTTAGTCAAGAGGCTACTTATCCCACCCACAAGCCAACATGACTGATAGAGATTCCCAGCCAAAGAATATTTAGTCACAGAACACTTAAACACACAAACTGAATATAACCAAGTAATTTATCCTGTGTAATGGGCTATCTGTTTTTCATCACAAAGAGAAAACATTGTGTCCTTGGCTTAGTGATTTGTGGAACTTGGATATTTTTCTTACAAAGTAAACCTCACTAGGGAAAGACACATATTTCAACAAATCAATTTCAATCAAGACTGTCTCCTGAAAAGCAAAGCATATTGATTGATTGATCGACGGGTCTTCCAGAGACCAGATAAGTAGAAAATGGGCATCAGCCAGGAGGCCATTAGGAGGAAGCACTTCATAATTGCCATAGAATGAAACACCTGCCTGGTTTACCATGGAGCCTGATTCTGGTCTTGCCAGAGGACATGTCAGCAATCACATTAGGATAATGCTATTAGGCATTTGTGCACAAGCAGGAAAGGGGCTGAATGAAGACATTTTTCAAGTCCCCAGCCAACTCCTCTTGGAGTCTGTGACCAGATGGAGGTTGCTTAAGACTCCAAATATATAAGGCTCCCTCTACATCCTCGATTGTACAGAATGCCTCACCAGATGTAACAATAATGGGACACTTCATTGGCACCCCACTTCTGCACTCAGATTTGGGTGAAAAGTGACTGCTAGTACGGTGGGGGCTCATCTACCCCAAACTCCCTCACCTGTCCCCCGAGCACCTCTTCCTCTGACCTGCTGTGTGGACCAAAATGCCTAGCTATAGAGCTACTCAGTTGGGTTAAAATATTCTATCCCCAAGAGCCCTGCTGGAAGGGTAAGGAGTACAAGGACAGAAGAGAGGAAGTCTTTTCTCTATCATTCGTTCAGTCATCTTTTACAAAAATGGAGAACACAAAAAATACCTATGATCTGACTTTCACCATGGAAAGCAGAAGATGGGATGCAGCAAAGGTAAGTTTTGATGAGGTAGGAAAGTTCAAGGTCATGGGAAAACTCCCTGTGTAACTTCAGAGGAGAGGGTATACGGAGTAAGGAGATGTCTTGGGAAACCCAAGCAATGGAAAGATCCTGAGTTCCTGGTGAGGAAGGGGACCTAAGGAAGGACAAGGTCACTGAAGACTCATTTTACTAAGTTCTCAACTTTGCCAAGTCCTGGGGCTGTCCGAGGAGATTCAATAGGAGTGAGTGAAAGCAAGAAGAGTCAACATATTGGAATATAGGTGAATGCTGTGTCTGATGCCTCCCACAACCATACTTTAAGCAGCAAGAAGGTAGAAAAGTGGTTTTCAGCCCTGGCTGCACATGAGAATCTCTAGACTCCATCTGATATCAGTGGAATGCAAATCTCTGGGGAGTGACGCCCAAGCAAAAGACACTCAAGTGACTCCAAGAGCAGCCAAGACTGAGAATCACTGACTCAGCCCCTGGAAGATGGCAGGGTAAACCCTAGCAGTCCAGCGTGAGGAGTGGGTCTGCACTCCATTCTAGGGAGAGCCTGCTGGCCTCCGTCTTGACTTATTCTGTCCGGCTAGCGAGGCCATTCCGGAGCCCAGGATGCGGGTGACAAGCGTTGACTGAACCAGTTTACGGAGGGCCTGCCTATGCCCTGGCTGGCTGTCAGGATGACTAGAACACGGGCCTACAGTGCCAGAGCCAGGCTGTAGACCAACACGGCCCAACCTGCAGCCCATGGGCCGTGTGCAGCCCAGGCCGGCTTTGAAGGCAGCCCAACACAACTTCGTAAACTTTCTTAAAACATCAGGAGATTTTTTTGCAATTTTTTTTTTAGCTCATCAGCAATTGTTAGTGTGAGGGTATGTTATGTGTGGCCCAAGACAATTCTTCTTCCAGTGTGACCCAGCGAAGCCACAAGGCTAGATGCCCCTGTTGTAGACAAATGCTGACAAGAAAACGTTTCTGGGGCTGTAGCCGTAGTCTACACAGGATCCTGAAGGGCACGACGGAGAGGTTGACCCTTCCCACTTGTGAGGTGGGTGTGCAGGTACAGTGGCCAGCAGGCTACGGGGGCAGAGAGAGGGAGGTCAAACCCAGGGAGGACCGGAAGCAAGGCACTAGTGCAGGAGAAAGTGTCAGCAGTCTAGACGCGGGGTCCAGAGGCAATACTGCAGGTTATGGTGACAAGTGTGAATGTCACCAAGTCAGATCCTTTGAGCTGAGACCCAGTGCCCCCAACTTGCTCCCTCTGTGGCTTCAGGCCAGTAACTTCTCACCTTCTCAGTGTCCTCACCCTTCAAAGAAGCAGGACATGGCGCCGCCCTCAGAGGTGTGTAGGGAGGATGAAATGAGCTCATACATAGCAAGTCCTTAGAATGGAGCTCGGATGCAGGAGTGACTCGTATGCCAGGTGGTAAAGAAGGAGCCTGGCCAGTAGATGGGTGTTGGGATCATGGCTGGGCAGCATGGCGGGAGAGGAGAGGATTGTGGGGACATGAGAGGTGGGCTGGGCGGAGGTAGGGCTCATGACGTCATGCTTGGGGGTCTGTGGTCTGACCGCCCCTTGAGCATTCGCTCTCAGCTGTGCTGGGATGACTAGAGAGGGAAAGAGCCAGGAGTACATGTGTCCCCACTCAGGCTCCATGTGATGTGCAGGCTGCACGTGACACAGGCCTTGGAAGCATCAAGAACATCTCTACATACTTGGTTTCCCTGCCATTTCTATGTACATTTTTCCCTCCCGGTCACACCCAGGTCTGGGCAGAGAGTTGCCCTCTATCATGAACAAATATTGACATTTTTCTACACAAACAGGCGTTTTCTTTCATGAAACCACAAACATGCTATTTATATAAAATGGAAAAAACAAACACAAAACACATATATGGAATGCCTGCAACCCCCTGGGGAAGAGAGTGGGCGGGGCGTGGATGTCAGTGCCTGGCTGCTGGGCACCCAGAGGTGATGATGCTGTCTAAACAGGACAACTTTCTGCCCTGCTCCAGGATCCTGCTACTTCTCCCAGCTGTGTGCCAACTCCCTGTCCCTCCCCCCAGCTTCCTGGGCAGACGTCACTCTCACGCACTATTATCTAAAGTAGCTTTAAGACTCTGGGTCAAGGAATCCCTTCCCAGCCTTGAAATTCTGTGGTACATGGACTAAATAGTCTCTTTCTCCTCAGGGTCTCAGGGTAGCCTCAGCTCCTGAATCTAACCCCCATCACAGCATTGGGTTACTATCGATCACATATTTTTTTCCTCTTAAAGAAGCTTTCTGAGTCTCCCCCACCTCCACCCCCAACCTGCTCCTGCTCACGGAGTTAAAATCCAAGGCAACAGCTTTGCTATCCTGGGCCGGTCCATGATCAAAGGTGCCTGAATTCTCAGGGCCTTGTCCACATCACAGCCATTCAATATGGGGCCACTGAGCTGATTAAAGGTTTCTAGACATAGTATAGGACATTTCTATGCCATACTACAGGCTTCTATGCATAGTATAGTATTTCTATACATGTCGAGGCCCAAGAGAAGGGGGTTTGTGGCATAACCTGAATTTAAGGTCTTGAACCAGAGCAAGGGGAAGTTTCTAACTTGTTCCTTCTCGTGAAGCAGATCCTACTCATAACTCAGCATCAACTTCTCAAGGGACATGGCCCAGGCTCATTTTGAGCCAGAGAATTGGGTGGGGCAGGGGAAGTGGGGAATGGGAGTGGGAGTGAGGGCAGGGTCTTCCACTACTACTGAGCTCAGGAGAGAGGGTGGGTGGGTGGTTCTTACGGCCACACAAAGCAGCATGGGGCCTCGGATGATCCACCAGATTTTCTTATTCACGTTGTTTCCCCAGCACCTACAGCAAAGAGCAGACAGTAGAAGAAGACTTAAAATTGAGATGATGTTGAATGTAAAAGCCTCATGCAGCCAGAAGAAAGATGCTCACACTCATGATGTCCCTCCTACCCATCATTCTCCTGAGAAGTAGGTGGCGGGGGTGAAAGGACTCAAGTCCTTTTCTATGAGCAGGGTACTGTTGGCTTATCTTACCATTTGCACACTCTTCCATGCTAACAGCTTGGTGTATATCTTTACACACTTTTCCCCATGTTCATACAAAGGTAAGTTCTTAGTTATATAGAAACATTTGGTGGTGATTATTTGGAGGACAAAAATGGGATCACGTAATATACATTATTCACAACAGGCTTAACAAACATCAAGCAGTTGAGATTCAGTCCCGAGAAGCCAAATGCTATAGAACTAGCTTCTTTTCTCAGTAGTCTCATAATACCCACCAATAGGTAGGCTGCAATTTGTTCATGGATTCCCATATTGATGAAAGTTCAGGTTTTGACCACTTTCACCCGTTTCATTTTGTCCCCCGCTCCACTGTGAATGACAATGCAGTAATCATTCGTATACCTATATTTTTACATACCCAGGGTTACTAATAATGAATGCAGCAAGTTTTTGTGCTAATATATAACTAACTCAATAAACTAATCACTACAAGAAAAGTTCTTCATGGTTTTATCTACATTCCTAAGTATATCCTTGAAATGGCTAAACTGGAAGAGGGTGGACGGTCTCTAGGAAATGATAGACATCCTGTACTGGGGCATACCTGTAAATTACTGGCTCAGGGAAGTGAGAAAACAGGGGAATTACCTACCCTGTGTTCTCCAGCTGTGCACGGGCGATACTCCAGGGCACAACAAACAGCAATGGGAAGGCTGGGGAGAGAACAGGGAAATGCAGTCAGGAGCTGGTTGGCTAAACCTGCCTGCCTCCCATCTCAGCCTGACGGGCCAGGCACAGCCAATTAAAACTTAACAAAGCCCCAAAATCATTGAATGGCAGACTGAGAGAACTGGAGACCTAGGGCAGCACAGAGCCCATGCATTGTTTTACTGTCAGGCCAACCCAGGAGTAGAACAGGCTTGGCACATTACGGGTAGCTTAGCGTACATTCAAAGTCCTTAACCAAAGTCTTCTGAACAGTATTTCCTCTGCCTTCTACAGTCCCAGATTGTCCAAAATTTCGTGACAACAGGGATTCCTGACCTCACCTTGAAGAATTAGTTGTTATGGTTTGTGTCCACCCACCCCCAAATTAATATGTTGAAGCCCTAACCCCCAGCATGCTATTTGGAGCTGCGATCTTTGGAGGTAATTGGGTTTGGAAGAGGTCAGAGTGAGGGTATGTGTCATCATGATGGGATTAATGACCTTATAAGAAGAGACCAGAGAGCTGCTCTCTCTCTCTCTCTCTCTCTCTCTCTCTCTCTCTCTCTCTCTCTCTCTCTCTCTCTTTCTCTCTCTCTCTCTCTCTTGTGGGAAGGCAAAGCAAGAAGATAGCTATCTGTAATATGGAAGAGAGCCCTCACCAGAAACTCAGCCATGCTGGTACCCAAAGTTCAGACTTCCTCACCTCCATAACTGTGAAAAGCACATGTCTGTTGTATGAGCCACGCAACCTCCGGTATTTTGCTATGGCAGCCTGAGCAGGCCAAAACACTTGGGGACAGGGTAGGAGGAAGGTCATCTGATACTAACAAAAACCTTCTCAAGTTTGGAGGGTGTGCCTGGGGTCTACGGTACTTGTGCATATGTGTGTGCACACACACACACACACGCTGCTCTCTACAGAGTCTCTTGTTATTGAGGAATTCTCCATCCCAGAAGCCTACCTCCAGTTTGGTTTCTAACTCTGACCGAAGGCTCTATTGGACTCCCACATTTTGAAGGACCCCCAGGAAAAGAGGCTGGGGGTTCGGGTCACTCACCCCAACCCATCAGCAGGTATCTGGGCCACAGTCGCCATTCCGAATGCACTGTGGGCTCTAGCAGCGTGTGGAGGTAAAGGCCTTCCACCAGAAGCCACGTGTAATTGGTGCCCACGAAGTAGTGCAGGAGGACGTGGGCTGAGCGGCAGGAGGCGGAAATCTGCATCGGACAGAGCACTTGAAGGTGAGTCCATGCTTTCCAAGGACCTGGACCCCAAAGGGTGGAGGAAGGCATCCCTACCCACAATCCCTCCCTCTTCATTCCCCTCTGTCCTGAACCCTTGCAGACCACCTCAGAGAAGTTGGCAATGATCTGAAAATGTGAAGGAGGGCTTCATGTGGGTTTCAAAGCCCAGCCTCTTTCTTGACATTATAGACATTTTTAGACAAACAAGAACAGAGAGCAGTCATCATCAGAAATGTCCCTCAAAGGAACACTAAACAGCCTGTTCTCTGATCTCAGGCCAATTAAGTTAGACGTGAAGAAGGAGGAGAAGAAGAAAGAAAATCTTCATGTGACTGGAAATGAGGAAATAAACTTCTAGATAACCCATGAATCAAAGGAAAAATGATAATAGAAATTAGAACTTATTTTTTAACTGAATGAAAGGAAAATGCTGCACATCTAAATGTGTGCTACACAGCTACTACCATACTTAGAATGAAACTTATAGCCATAAATGCATTAATTTAGAAAGGAAAAAACAGCTAAAAAATTAATTATCTTAAATATCATGTCATACTCCCCAAAGCAATATACAGATTCAATGCCATTCCCATCAAAATCCCACAGTCATTCTTTCAAGAAATAGATAAAAAAATCATCAAATTTGTATGGAACCACAAAAGACCACGAATCGCCAAAGTGATCCTAAGAGAGAAGGATAAAGCTGGGGGCATCTCACTGCCTGACTTTTATCTGTACTACAAAGCCTCAGTAATCAAAACAGCTTGGTACTGGCAGAAAAACAGGCACATGGACCAATGGAATAGAATTGAAAACCCAGAAATAAACCCACAAATTTATGGACAGATTATTTTTTATAAAGGATCAAAAAATATACTGTGGGGAAAAGA